>JAAGEH010000045.1:32201606-32213277 GCA_011751065.1 Lasiurus cinereus | reverse complement strand
TATATATATATATATATATATATATATATATATATATATATGTAGGAGCCCCTTTCACATCCCGCATGGTTCAGAGTTCCTGGTTCAAGGTTTGGGTTCTGGAGGAGGCCACATGTAAATGAAAAGAGAGACTAGAAAATTTGGCAATATTGAGGGGCCAGGCGGGAGCCTTCCTCTAGTGGAAAGGCTCTGGCCTTTTTCTCCCTTTTATTAAGACTATGGGATATACCCATGACCTTTAGGCAGGAAATTACAAGAACATAAGTTTACATGAAACAAACAGGTAGAGGCTGCTTTAGCTAACAATGTTTCAACTAAACAGTGAGTGATTAGCTCTGACCTTTCAGAGCAATTAAAGTTGACCAGCCTTCTGGTATCCTGTCCACATCTTTCTATTAGTGAGACAATGTTTGGTTTCTGGCATATATACACATATCCTATATAATAAAGAGGTGATATGCAAATTGACTATCACTCCAACATACAAGATGGTAGCCCCCATGTGGACACAAGATGGCTACCACAAGATGGCCTGCAGGGGAGGGCAGTTGGGAGGGTCCAGGACTGCAGGAGAGGGCATTTGGGGGCAGTGTATATACACATATGTATACACACACACACATACACACACTAGAGGCCCAGTACACAAAATTCATACATGGGGGAGGGGGATCCCTCAGCCCGACCTGCACCCTCTCTAATCTGGGAGCCCTCAGGGAAGCCCTCCCCAATCTGGGAATTTCTGTCTATCTTTGCAATCATATCAGCAAATTGTCTGAGACCCCAGCCCAGTTTGGTTTGTTGCTCACAGAATAATAGAGGCTTTTTTTTTTCTTTGTTTCATTGGTGGAGATTTCCTGGAAGTTTTAGTTTTCCCTTTAATTTTTCCTAGACACTCTGATTTTACTTATGTCTCTCACCTTTGCTTTCCCTCCATCCCCCACCAAAATAGTAACTTGTTCTAGGCTCACTTTGCTCTAGTGTCTAGGATATCTGTCTGCCACCAGAACTACGATTCCCAGCATTCCTGGTGCTCCCCATGCTCTTGATTTTTCCTTTCCGGCTCTGACTCCATCCCATGGCCTCCCGCTCTGCCAAGTCCTCCAAACCACGAGCTCTCCCACTCTGCTCTCCTTCTGGTGCCTGTGTATGCAAATCAACCCACCATTTTTGTCAGGTTAATTTGCATACTCATTCCTGATTGGCTGGTAAGTATAGTGGATATACGGTCAATTTACATGTTTCTCTTTTATTATATAGGATGTATGTGTGTGTGTGTGTGTGTGCATACACACACACACACACACACATATGTTTTTCCTGATACATATATTTTTTCACTTAAATAAAGCACTTTATAGATTCTCTTTGGCATAGCCAAATTATCAACATCACTACTCTTGCACTTTGGGCCATTATTAAGAGAAATAAGGGTTACTTGAACACAAGCACTACAATATTGGGACAGTTGATCCGATAACTAAGATTGCTCCTGAGTGACTAATGGACGAGGAGCATATACAGCACAGATACAAGAGATGACTCATGTTCCAGGCAGGATAGAACATGAGATTTATCACACTACTTAAAGAGCATGCAATTTAAAACATACAAATTTTTTATTTCTGAAATTTTCCACTTAGTATTTTCAGACCACAGTTGACCACAGGTAACTGAAACCACAGAAAGCAAAACAACAGATGGATAAGAGGGACTACTGTATTTAATCCAATTTAAGTCATTCATTCATATAATGAGAATCTATTTGTGACACTTTGTAATACATCCTTAAAACAGTAGTAATGTTTTTTCTTTATTTTTATGTTTATTGATTTTAGAGAAGGAAGGAGAGGAAGAGAGAAACAGTGATGTGAAAGAGAAACATTGGTAGGTTGCCTCCTGTATGCACCCAGACCAGAAATCAAACCTGCAACCTAGATATGTGTCCTGACCAGGAACTGAACCCTTGACTCTTTGGTGCATGGGGCAATGTTCCAAGCAACTAAGCCACACCGGCCAAGGCAGTAGTAATCTTTGTAAATATTACATTGAGACCCATGGTCTGATAAGAGGACCAAATATTTGAAATGGGCTATCCCTTAAATCTGGATATAAGCTCTCTTGGTGAACAATTCAATTCTAGATAGTGGGAAGGTGAAAGTGGGAAACTGATATTTGTTGAATGTCTACAATTTGTCAATTATTGTGCTAAGCAATTCAAAAGTATAATCTCTCTTAATCTTCATAATAACTCTTTGAGGTGAGTATTATCAGATGAATAGACTATTCAAAGAGGTTATGTAAATTATCCAAATGTCACATAACCTGTAAGCTTGAGAGAAGGTATTTAAAATCATGTCTTCTGATCCTAAAAGCAGTATTTTGCTTTGTTTTTGTTCATTTTTATCTATGCTACTTCCCAAGAGAATGTTTATGCATCAATTAATTTATACAACAAAGACTTATGTGCCATTAGTGTATGCCAGTCATTGTATTAGGTGTTAGAGACATGAAGATGAACTCAGTGGGAACAACCACTGACCTCACAGGGCTCACAGTCTAGCTAGAAAGATAAACTATTTAAGGACAGTTTAAATCTTGAACATACTGTAAAATTCAATGGTCTTTACTGAATTCCACTGGGTTCCAAGAGGTGTGCTATGTGCTTCTGCATTCATGAGGATCCCAGGCCCAACCTCCCTTCCCAGCTCCATCTCCTGCCTTTTCATCCTGACCTTATATGCCAGTGGACACACTGAGCGCCTTCCCAGCGATCCCTTACACCACTGCTCTTCATTTTCACTTTCACTCTCCCTCTACTTTTGTACATGCCTCTCTTTCTGCCTTCCCCTACCTCTGAGGAAAAATACATTTAGACAAAGTTGAGAAAGTGAAAGACTTTGTTTTATTCTGGGTTAGCCTCTTCTTTGTACCACAGTGGCACGCTGTTAAACTAACCCAACTTCAGTGCCCTCCTCTGTAAATAAGAATGATAATAACCACCTCACATGATATTTGTGAAGATTAATGTGATAAACAAGCATAGTGCCTTCACAAAGTGCTATGCATTAATAAAGGAAGAAATCCTTGAGAGTCAGGGATGCTTCATGAAGAAGATAAGTTACTCCTTGAAAGATGAGTAGATTCTGAATAGTCACAATTGCAGAAGAGAGGCTAGATAAAGACTTGTTCTTTTCTGTGTTTTAAATATTCTTTGACAAGATACGCTGTAGAGCAGCACTAGGAGCTGGCTGTAATAAGAAGGTTAAGCCTTCTTTCTTGAGCAGTTAGTGCATTCTATTCATAAAAATGTGGAGATTCTCCCACATTTTTACTCTCCTGACCCAAAAAATGTCTTAAGAAGTTCCCTAGTTAGCCCATTCACCAATGCAACTTCCTACCTCCTCTACAGATGTCTCCTTTTTTATCATAAAGAGACATTCACTGTTTCTTTTTCAACACTTATTTATTGAGACATATCAAAATCATAAATTCCTGTTTGAATTCTGAATCAGCAGTTATATCATTAGGGATTTATTCTAAGGAAGTAGTCATAGTTGTATATTATATCCAACTATAAGAATGTTTATCACAAAGGCAAAAAGCTGGAGATAATCTAGATGTCTAGCAATAGGGGATTAGTTATATAAATTCAAGAAAGATAATACTAAACAACCACTAAACATAATTTATTAGAGCTTTTAGTATACATATAACAATACTTACATGATTTCACACCAATATATTAACAATGATTGTCTCTGGGGTGGCCATATAAGTGATTTACTTCTTCTTTCCTTTTTATTTTCTATAATGAAGGTTTATTACTCCTATGTTAATAAAAAAATAATGTCTGTTTTTTTAATCTATTGAGCTTCATCTGTAGAATGCTATATTAAAAAAAAAAAAGGTAGAACTATATGGGAAAAGGCCAAAAACACATGAATAAAATGCCATATTCATCTTTCACCAATACAAGAAAATGGTGAAAGATTAGATCTCTTTCTTAACAAAATTTCCTTTTCTCACCTTTCTCATTTTTATCTTAATCAATGTTTGATAATATTAGTAACATTGGAGAAGAGAAAATAACACATTACAGAAATATAATACAACTAGAGGCCTGAATTCATGCATGGGTGGGGTCCGACCAGCCCAGCCCCAATCAGGGCAGATCAGGGCTGGGCCTATTGGGAGGAGGAGACAGTGGGGCGGGGCTGGGGAGGGTTTTAGGAGGGAGTGAGGGACCATGGGTGATTGGCCAGTGAGCCCCACCCCTGATCGGAGTGGTGGGGGGCCAATTGGGGGTCAGGGGCCAGGAGAGGGGCTGTGGGAGGTTGGCTGGCTGCCCCTGCCCCTGCCCCTGATCAGAGTGGGGGCCCATCAGGGGTGGAGCCAGCTGGGGGAGGGGCTGCAGGCCGTTGGCTACTGGCCCTGGCCCTGATTTGGGTGAGGGGGCCAATCTGGGCTAGAGCTGGGCAGAGGGAGGGCCTGCAGGATGTTGAACAGCTGGCCCCATCCCCTATTGGGGTGGTGGGGGCCCATCAGGGGCAGGGCTGGCTGGAGGGAGGGGCCACAGAAGGTTGGCCTGCAGGCCCCATCCCCTGATTGGGCCACAGTGGGCATCATAGTGACCAGTCATTACAGTTGTTATAGCATTTCAGTCACTGGCTTTTTATATATATAGATGGCAAAATTATCACTGTTTTCATTTGAATTGGAGAGTGGCTAATATTGAAGAAATTTAAAGTACTTCATATAGCTTTGAAAATCATGTTTCTTCAGACTAGGCAAAGATGGACTTGAATGAAAAGCAATTTTTTTCTTTCTCTTTCTATCTTTTGTAGAAAAATCTCAGAGCACTTATTATTTTAACAACTAATGAAAATTGTAAATAAATCATCTAAAAATTTAAAACAGAATCAAAAGCCATAAAGTGAAACTTAAAAGATTTCTCTGCTCCTCCTTGCTAGGTCATCCTGAGTCACTTACCAAAAGCAACTTGATATTTTGGTATTTTGTGTGGTTTTTTTTTTAAGTTAAACACAAATGGGATCACACTATCTATACTACTCTGCAATTTATGATCTTGGTATATTTCTACACTACATATAGAGTTTATTTACTTTATTAGTCTCATATACACATGATTTTAATGGGCTTTTTCATATTCAAGATTTCAATGTTCCATCCAATTAATTAAATTAACAATAACATCACCATAATCTTCCAACTGAGAGATAGCCACTTTCAACATATTGAAATACTATTTCTTGGAATATCATCTAGGAATATCATTTCTGAGTTATTTCTATGACTATACCTACTAGTCTTAGAAAGACAACAACTACCGTTTATTAAATAAACATATGTACTAAGTACTTTACATATATCCCTTAACACATCAACCCTAAGATGTAAATATTATCATCCCATTTGAGCAATGAGAAAACCAAAGTTCAGCGAGGTGAAAGTCTTAACTAAAGTTGTACAGATGATATGTGGCAGAACCTGGATTCAAACCTGGATCCATTTAACTCCAAAGACCAGGTATCTGACTTCACTAAACCAAAATTTGGTATAAATATGTGTATATATAATTATAAAAAAGAGACCTATTATGCATATTACAATAACCTATTTTTTTTCACTTGAAAAATATATCATAGACTTGTTTTCATCTCAATAAATGGCAATTTCATCATTCTTTCTTTCCTTTTTGGAGGATGGGGGCGGTGTTAATCCTTACCAGAGGATATTTTTCCATTGATTTTTAGAGAGAGGAAGGGAAGGAGAGAGACAAAGAGATAGAGAAACATCAAGTGAGAGAGACACATGGATTGGTTGCCTCCCCCATGCAACCGAGGTGTGTGCCCTTGACCAGAATTGAACACGGGATCCAACGCTCTAACCACTGAGCAAAACCGGCCAGGGCTTTTATCTTTTTAATTTATTTTTATTGATTTCAAAGAGGGAGAGATAGAAACAGCAATGATGAGAGATAATCATTGATCAGCTGACTCGTGCACACCCCACATTGGGGATCAAGCTGGCAATCTGGCCATATGCCCTGACTGGGAATCGAACTGTGATGTCCTGATTCATAGGCTGATGCTCAACCATTGAGCAATGCCGGCTGGAAAATTTCATTATTATTTCTAATGACTGCCTTGCCTTTCATTATGCAAGGATTATATATTGGAGCCAGTTTTCCACTGTTAGATATAGGAATGACTCCACTATATCACTATTTTAATAAACACTGATATAAATATTTTTATTTGCAGTACACTTTTTATATAGAAAATGCCTTCAGTGTAAATGTTCTTTTTCCTATTTCATGCAGTAACTTCTTGTAGAACATTGGAATGAATGCAAGCTTCTCAAGCATTCATACATTTAAGAAAGCAAAATTACTCTTTATTTTTATGCCTTAGTCTATAAGATTAGTTTATTTACGGTGGGGAGAATTGGAAAGAAATCCAAATGGCTAACAATAGGTGTTAATATAAAATATAAACCTACCTTGTCCAGCAGTTACATATGGTTATTTGAATTAAATAAAACGAAAAATCCCTCAGTCTTGCTAGTCATATTCCAAGTGCTCAGTTGCCACGTGGGACTACCATATTGCAGAATGCAGATATAGTGCATTTCCATCAGCACAGAACCTTCTGTTGACTGAGCTGTTATGAAATACTCATACTATGAAATACTATACAATATTTTAAAGGAATTCAAAATTCTTATCTACACTGATATGGAAGGATACAAGTTGTATGTTCATTTTAACTTTTTTTTAAGTGGTTATGAACTTATAAGGTTTAGAGAGTTTTAATAATTTTATAAGATTATAGTCATATATTATGTGAATTTTAAAAAATAACTAGGTTTTTTAAAATTTTTTCTTCGTGTAGCGAAGGGACACAGTGAGGAGAGGAGATCACTTCAACTTAATGTACTGGGGAAAAGGTTTCACGGGGGAGGTGACCCTCAGCTAGGTCTGAAAAGGGAAGCAAGTAAAGAGATAGAAGGCAGAGAGAAAAGGAAACTTATCTGTGGGGATGGATGGAAGGGTAGATTTGCTTGTTTGTTTATTTATTTATTTTTAATCCTCATCCAAGGATATGTTTTATTTTTATTTTTTTAGAGAGAGGAATGGAGAGAGAGAGAGAGAGAGAGAGAGAGAAACATTAATGTGAGAAACACTGATCAGTTGCCTCCCATACAAACCCCAAACCCGAAACCTAGATAGATTCTCTCACTGGAAATCAAACTGAAATATTTTGGTGTACAGGGTGCCACTCCAACCAACTGAGCCATGCAGCCAGGGCAGAAGGGTAGATTTAAATGAGGATTTAAAGCCCAAAGTACTGTGACCAGTTCTACAGTTGGGGAAAGTTACAAGAATTAAGTAATGTACTATAATGTACTATAATGAAAGTGCTTGGTCAACTATTAAGTACTGTCCAAACTAAAAGAACGAGGAGCACAATGTATATACTTTGAAAACATGTGTGCTTTGAAAACAAAATGCCTATAAGATAGAATTTTTCTTCTTTATACGCAAATAAATAAAAATGATAAATGCCATTACATAAATAACAAATACATATATAGCTCTGCATAAGGCTGAATTAATAGAATGTTTACTTGTTATACCTCTAAAGAGTACCTATTATAAATTACATTCTCACAATTATGTTAAAAAAAGAAAAGCAAAAACATCTAGCCAGAAATATCACTCTACCTCATGATGATTTCGTTTTTCTTTTGCATAAGCCTGTGTCTTTCAAATAATCCACAAGCAAATAGCTCCATTCTATAGATGAGAAATTATAAAAGACCATGTAATCAGCTGACAAAGGAACTGAAAACAAGCCCAGAGGAAATGCATGGCTGTTCTTACAAAGTCACAATGTACTGTTTTGTTTGCCTCCCACTCTCAAAGTGTATATTCCTGACATTTCTTGTCTTATAATTGGACTTTATGAATGAGAGCTGTAGGATGCTGTCTGGTGAATGATCTAAAAGGGATATGCTGAAACACAGGGGAGGTACTTGCAAAAACTGAATGCGAGGTTTTGTGTAGGAACTTAAATAAGAGGCATAAATTGGAAATTAAGAAACTCGGAACCCCAAATTTTATTTCTTATAAAATAAGGGCTATTTTCTTGGTCCTTATTGGAGCTTTTGAGTAAGTTTAGGTGATATATAATATGGAAACCAAATGTATAAGTTGGAGTTTCAGAATAGCTTGGGGTCCCCTGACTTTTCTGAGTTTATATCCTTTATGTTTTGGCGAAGAAAAGAGGAATTCAGTAATTTGTATCTTTTTAAATATAGCTTTCTTCATCTCAACTGCTCAGCAGCCATTAAAAACCATACTTATTAACATTTTCATAGCATGTTGTTCTTTCTAACTGCTTTCAATTTCATATCTCTGTGGTCTATCTGATGAATAGCACCAGTTAGTCAAGAATTAGTTCACTGGAGAAAAAAATTATTAATAAATAAATTTTAAAAGAAATGCTTTCTTCCTCTCTCTCTCTCTCTCTCTCTCTCTCTCTCTCAAATCAATCAATAAAATAAAATAAAAGAATTAGTTCACTGGGTTTCTGGAAATAATCAGTTATATTTAATAAATAAATTTTTCCTATGTGCCTACTATGTGTCACATGAGCACCAGCTGGATGTTTTTTCACATTTAGATGGGGCCACGACAAGGATTCTCTTTTGTTAGCAAAAATACTGGGGAAAGAAAAAAGCATTTCTGAAATAGGGCAGGCAGGAATCAAAAAGTAGGCTTGAAAAAATTCTCCAAGGAAACAGGCCATTATGTTAATGGTCTCTGTATGTCTCTGGGTGGTAGCAGGGTGGGCTTTTTCTGCCCTTTGTTATGCTTTTATTTTATATTTTCTGATTTTTTTCTATAATAGGCATATATAACATATAAATAGAAATTAATAAAGTAAAAATCTTAAAAGAAAAAGAGTCCTCAAGGGACTATACAAATAAGAAAGAAATTCAAATGTAAATAAATTCATTGATTGGTATAGTTGACTGCTAATCATATTGATTGTCAGCATATTCCAGCTACTTAATTGATGTTTTGGGGGGTGTTTTTTGTGTTGTTGTTTTTAATCAAGCACTGGTAAGAAGGAAATATGCCATTCACCTTATGAAGGCATGAACTCTTTCTGGACTCTGAAACTTTGCCTCCACTGATGGAAGAATTCATGCAACACCCTGTCCCCAAAACCCTAAAAATCTGTCTTTTTCAAAAGTAAGTATAAGATCCTCAGGAAAATATTATATTGTAGATTAATATGTGGCATTTACGAGTTAAAAAAAACAACTACCTTATCAACAAAAACAAGAAAATGCAGAAAGTTCATCCACTGCCTTTTGATTTTATATTTGTCTGAACATTCCTGCTGTTAGAAATCACTATACCCAGTTAAATTCTGGTTATTCAGAAAGCCAGAGGGAGCCCCCAGTATATGAAAGGGTCATTCATGGAGGGCTGAGCACGAAGGTCCTTCATCCACAGTGAGTTATCCTGTGCACATACCCTCCAAGTACAGATGGCTCCTCAGGGCAGGAATTAAAGATGAGGACAGAAATGACTCTCAAACGGAATACAGTACATTAATTCACTTAGAAGGCACCAGGGTGTGTCTGCTTCACTGCCTTTTCCGAAGGCACAGAATTTGGCCCTATTTCTAGTTATAGTAAATATGTTTACTCCTTAAAGTGTGCCTCTAAATCTGCCCAAATGAGAGGCATGGCTTATCACCAGATCCTAAATGAGCTGCTTGGTGATTTGAAACCACTTGGGGTCATTAGGATCTCAGAGTTACTGGAGGCCCAGTCGTCACCTTTGTCTTCACCTCCCCCAGGAGCTCCCAAGAGCAGGCAGTTGGCTGAGGTCTTCTGGAGGAGAAAAGAAAGAGGGGGAGGGCCTGCTGGGTGAGGTTGGTCTTTCCTAACTTTTATTAATAGGGAACATGTGGGCTGAAGCGAAGGCGGGGCCTGGGATTGCTGAGTAAACAGGATGGGAAGAGAAAGAGAACGATGCTTTTATATTCTTGTCTATTCTAGATCCAGGAGGCTCTTTAATGGAGATGAAAGGGAGAGACATTTAAAGGA
This sequence comes from Lasiurus cinereus, assembly GCA_011751065.1. Taxonomy (NCBI): domain Eukaryota; kingdom Metazoa; phylum Chordata; class Mammalia; order Chiroptera; family Vespertilionidae; genus Lasiurus; species Lasiurus cinereus. Next base: position 32,203,125 of record JAAGEH010000045.1, on the reverse strand, counting down.
AGTAGCTTCCAAAGGGAAATGTGCAGACCATGGCCATCCTCTTTCCCACTCCCACGGAAGGCGGCTGTGTGGTTCCCTGGCATTGCTGACCAAAGTGCTACCCAGTTTCACTCAGGTTTTCCTCATCTGTGGCTCTGCTTCACGTCGATCATTTGAGAATCCCTGTTGAGACCTTTCACTTATTTTTTCATCTCACTAGTAATAATGGAGTGTTCCTATTTGCCAGGCACTGTTTGGGCCACTGCAGTCTTCATGGATAGTCTAGAGGTTCTCAACCTTCCTAATGCCGCAACCCTTTAATACAGTTCTTCATGTTGTGGTGATCCCCAACCATAAAATTATTTTTGTCGCTACTTCATAACTGTAATTTGCTACTGTTATGAATCTTAATGTAAATATCTGTGTTTTCTGATGGTCTTAGGAGACCCTGCTAGCTGTTTGCGACCCACAGGTTGAGAACCGCTGGTCTAGAGAGAAAGGTGAGTAATCCTATTTAATAAAGAGGGAATATGCTATTTGACCACCATTTTGTCACAAAGATGGCTGCACCCACAACTGAAGCCAAGTTCCCATAAGGAGCTTTAAAGAGCAATCAGCAGGGACCTGAGGCTATGCCCTCCCCTGCCCCCATAGGGCTTGACAGGGGACTTCAGGCCATGCCCCCCACCCAGCAGGGCTTGGCAGGGGACCTGAGGCTGTGCCCTCCTCCCGGGCATCAGGCCAGGAGACTTCAGGCCATGCCCCCTGCCCAGTGGGGCTTGATGGGGGACCTCAAGGTGTGCTTCCCATCCTGGTGCTGGCCTGAGGCTGTGCCACTCTGCCTGGCTGGGCTTGACAGAGAACCTCAGCCTGTTCCCCCCACCTCACCCCCACCCAGCAGGGCTTGACAGGGGATCTCAAGGTGCACCTCCAGTGCTGGGTCCGGGGAACTCAGGTCATGTCCCCTGCCCAGTGAAGCTTGACAGGGGACCTGAGGCTGCACTCCCCTGCCAGTGGGGCTTGATGGGAGACCTGAGGCCATATCCTCCTCCTAGTGCCAGGACCTGAGGCTGCGCCCCTCCTACTGGCAGAGCTTGATGGGGGACCTCAGGCCATGACCCCCCAACCAGCAGGGCTTCACAAAGGATCTCAAGCCATCTCCCCTACCTGGCAGTGCTTGACCAGGGACCTCAAGGCATGCCCTCCGCCCTGACACCAGGCCAGGGGAACTGAGGCTACATCACCTGCCTGGCAGGGCTTGACAAGGGTGGGAATGGCCAAGTCTGGATCTAGCCGAATGGGGGTGGGGGCTGGCCGGGTCTGAGTCTCATGCAATTTTGAGGCACATGTGGATGGGCAGGAACTTGACTCTGGGTCCCATGGTGTGTCCCAGACTCTGACAGGAGAAGGGTTCTCATATAATTTTCTTTCATCTCTGATACTTCTATTATAGAAAAAGGGCAAATAGCAATATTAAATTACTTCCTCTAATTAATCCCCTTTTATTTTTTTAATTAAATCTTTATTATTCAGATTATTA
>JAAGEH010000045.1:32160318-32201506 GCA_011751065.1 Lasiurus cinereus | reverse complement strand
CATCCATAGGTGTATGATTTTTGTCCAGTCTCTCCCTGTACACCCCTCACCCCTTCCCCCCTGAGAATTATCAGTCCACTCCCTTTCTGTGCTCCTGATTCTATTATATTCACCAATTTATTCTGTTGATCAAATTTTTAATTCACTTAATTTTTAGATTCACTTGTTGATAGATATGTATTTGTTGTTCATAATTTTTTGTCTTTTACCTTTTTCTTCTTCCTCTTCTAAAAGAGTACCTTTCAGCATTTCATATAATACTGGTTTGGAGTTGATGAACTCCTTTAGCTTTTTCTTATCTGTGAAGCTCTTTATCTGCCCTTCAATTCTGAATGATAGCTTTGCTGGATAGATTATTCTTGGTTGTAGGTTCTTGCTATTCATCACGTTGAATATTTCTTGCCACTCCCGCCTGGCCTTCATCGTTTCTGTTGAGAAATCAGCTGATAGTCGTATGGGTGCTCCCTTGTAGGTAATAAACTGTTTTTCTCTTGCTGCTTTTAATATTCTCTCTTTGTCTTTTGCTCTTGGTATTTTAATTATGATGTGTCTTGGTGTGGTCCTCTTTGGATTCCTTTTATATGGGGTTCTGTGTGCTTCCTGGACTTGTAAGTCTATTTCTTTTACCAGATGTGGGAAATTTTCAGTCATTATTTCTTTAAATAGGTTTTCAGTATCTTGCTCTCTCTCTTCTGGCACCCCCACAATTCTGATGTTGGTACGCTTAAAGCTGTCCCAGAGTCTCCTTACATTATGTTCACATTTTTGGATTCTTTTCTCTTCTTGCTTTTCCAGTTGAATGTTGTCTGCTTCTTTATATTTCAAATTTTTTACTTGATTCTTGCCTTTCTCTAGTCTGCTGTTAGGACTCTGTATAATATTTTTTATTTCAGTCAGTGTATGTTTAATTTCTAGTTGGTCCTTTATCATCTTTAGTTGGACCTTTTCCATCTCCTCTTGGGTCTCACTAAATTTATCCAACTTTTCTAGCATATTCTTGAAAAACCTTATAAGTGTGGTTTTGAACTCTATATCCAATCGTTTTTTTTCCTCCATTTCTTTTGTTTGTGATCCCTTCCCTTGTCTCAGCATTTTCACTATGCCGGGGGAAACTTCTGTGTTGAATTCAGCTTTATGATACCAGACGCAAAGCCACAGAAGCCTCTATTGAGCTTGGGATGAGTGGAGTCTCAGGGCTTAAGGGACCGCCTTGCCTTCCAGTCGGCCCCGCCCTCCACGGCCCCTGAGTCTCAAGTGACTGGGTAATGGCTGGAGTGGTCCTTGTGCGTGCATCCGCAGTGCCTCCAACCGCTGCCTTTCCAGCTCCCCTGCGAACTAGGACCACACGAGACTAGATCCCCAGGGTTTCGCCCGAAACAGGGGCCCAGTGGACTCAGAAGTGGCACAGTTCAAAGTGTCTGTCTCCCGCCCACTCGCGAAAGCCAGCGGCACAATCAGCAATCTGTCCTCCGCACAGCACCGTGCATGTGCGAGACCGCACCTGATCTTCTGCGACTCCCCTAAATTTCCGTGCACCTCTCCCTCTTCACAGTCCAAACTCCCCCCATATGAGTTTCAGCTGGATCTGGGGTTTAGTGTTGTAAGATAAGGGGTGCAATGCCTTTGGGAGTCTCCGTTTTCCTCCCGCCAGAGAAAGCCAGCCAGGTACTCCGGCACCCGCTATCTCAGCGCGTGCGTCTCCGTACCTCGGCTTTTTGCAGCTCCTCTGGGTCTCTGTGAGCCCCTCTCTTTCCTTCTAGCTGTAGAACTTATACTCAGCCAGCTTTCCTGTGGTTCTGGATGATGTCTGTTCTGTCTTTTAGTTGTAGTTTTGAAATTGTTGTACGAGGCAGCAGTGTAGGTGTTTACCTATGCTGCCATCTTGGATTCTCCTAATCCCCTTTTAATGTGCACAAATTTCATGCACTGGGCCACTACTAAAAAATTATAATAGCCCTGACCAGTTTGGCTCAGTGGATAGAGCATCAGCCTGCAGACTGAAGGGTCCCAGGTTCGATTCTGGTCAAAGGCATGTACCTTGGTTGCAGGCACATCGCCAGTAGGGGGTGTGCAGGAGGCAACTGATCAATGTTTCTCTCTCATCAATGTTTCTAACTCTATCCCTCTCCCTTCCTCTCTGTAAAAAGTCAATTTAAAAAAAAAAATTGAAATAGGCAAGTACCAACTGTGACACTGATTAGACATGTGCGTGGGAGCCTAGAGAGGGGACACTAATCCAGACTTTGTCAGGGGAGGGCTGATCAGGGAGGCCTCCACTGAAAAGGAGTCCATGACACCTGATCTGAGCCTGGAGTTAACCAGCAAGACAAGGGAGGATGGCTTTAAGTTTTGACATGACAAGAACTTTGTAAAATGAGAGTAACAGTGTCACTGATTAGAAATTCATGTTTCTCTCAGTGATGAAAGAGAAGATAGTATCCCCAAAGACTCTACAGAAGGATGCTATAGAAGCTACAACAAAAAGTCTGCTGGTGGCCCAAACCGGTCTGGCTCAGCAGATAGAACATCGGCTTGCGAACTGAAAGGTTCCAGGTTCAATTCCGGTCAAGGGCATGTACCTTGGTTGTGGGCACATCCCCAGTAGGAGGCGTGCAGGAGGTGGCTGATCGATGTCTCTCTCTCATCGATGTTTCTAACTCTCTATCCCTCTCCCTTCCTTTCTGTAAAAAAATCAATAAAATATATTAAAAAAAAAAAAAAAAGTCTGCTGGTGTTCCAGAGAACACCTCGGTGAGAGTCCACATCCAGAGGAGGAATGAGAAAGAGAGCTGTTTGCACCTGAAGCTTTCTTCCCATGCTGGCCTATTTTTGTCTACAGCTCATAAATGCCTTTTTATGGAAAGGAAATAAAGACTATGAGGCAGGCAGTGCCCTCGGTGGACCCCGGATCTGCCTCTTGCTTCAACAGTGTTTAGATTGAACAGACCCAGGGATGCCCCTTCCAACCTTTGAGCACCCTTCAACCTCTTTTTCAGCATTACCTTCGGAACCACCTCAGAGCCCAAGAAAAGCCAACCTCACAAGGAGTTTAGGTCAAAAACAATCATGAGCTCTCAAATTCATCAGAATTATTCCACCAGGATAGAAGCTGCTGTCAACCCCCTGGCCAACCTGCATCTGCGGGCCTCCCCCACCTACCTCTCTCTGGCTGCTATTTCGACTGTGTCCTGTGGCACTGGAGAGCAAGGACCTCTTCTTCCACAAGTTGGCAGAGGAGAAGCTTGAGGGCAGGGCGCTGATGCAAAACCAGCCCAGTGGCCGAATTCTCTTCAGGACGTGCTGAAGCCTTCCAAGATGTGTGGGCCAAACTCATGACACCATGGGAGCCACCCTGGCCTTGGCGAGGAACCTGACGCAAGCCCTTGTGGAGCTGCAGGCCCTGGGTTCCGTGCCCTCCTGGAAAACCACTTCCTGGGTGAGCAGGTGAAACTCATCAAGAAGATGGGCGACACCTGATTCACTTCCCCAGGCTGGCTGGCCCCAGGCTGGGTTGGGCGAGTATCTCTTTGAAAGGTTCACCCTGAAGCACAACTAGGAACCTTTGGTACCCAAAGGCAGTCAAGGGGCCCCTCCACATTCCCTCTCCCTTAAACTACTAGACTAGCTATTCTTTTAATTTCCCTGGAGCCCTCTCCCATGCATTGGACCAGTGGTCAGCAAACTCATTAGTCAACAGAGCCAAATATCAACAGTACAACGATTGAAATTCCTTTTGAGAGCCAAATTTTTTAAACTTAAACTTCTTCTAACGCCACTTCTTCAAAATAGACTCGCTCAGGCCATGGTATTTTGTGGAAGAGCCACAGTCAAGGGGCCAAAGAGCCGCATGTGGCTCGCAAGCCACAGTTTGCAGACCACTGCATTGGACCAAATGGGAACAATTATGCTTTTTGTAGTAAAAAATATATAAGTAAAAAAGACTAAGGCAGGCAGATGTGTGAGGGATTTTTCCATTTCCTTTTCAAAACCTGCTGATATTTACAAATATAAGTATTTAAAGTATCTCAAGTATGTTTGCCACATAATCTTGAAAACAGCATGGCTTGGATAAACTATCACATTTTAATTTTGTGTTGACATCTGAATATCAGGAAATTTTATCATTAAATTTAATTTACATGTCATAAATACTGAGTATTTAGAAGAGTACTATATAAACCTGAATCTTTTAAAAAATATAAAAATGCATATGAATATTTTCATGATAAAGTTTTAATCACAAAAAACATGACCAAGTATTGAAGAAATGAGATGTTACAGATTTTTTTCATTTATCAACTTTACTCCAGACAATATAAAAAAATGAGAATTTGTCAGTATAAAAAAATTATTTCATGCCATTATTTCTTTTCAATCTGCTAGCTAAAAACATGTCCATATCAAGCTTTTCTTTCTTGATCCTTATTATAGTCTCCATAAAAATCATAAGAAATATACTGTCTTAAAAAGAGAAGCTGATTCCTCTGCTGTCCAAATTGTTAGTTTTCTGATTGACTTTGAAAACCAAAACTTTACTCTCTCTGAGGGAAAATAATCTATTTTTCTAGAGAATTTCAATCTGTCATTCACTCTGATAGACATACAGCTCCTACTCTATTATTTTTTGCTTCAGCTAACATACGTTAAAACAAATCATTTTTAAAACTGAAGACAATTCAACATTCTGATTCACTCCAAAAGTTCTTCAACCAGTGACTGTTTCCCTGAAATAAGACATTATCTTAGGAATTTTCTTCTAGTATCAAACAAGTGTGTGATCTGCCCCAGAAACGAATTACATCCAAACATTGTCTTAGCAGAGAAGTTAGAGCTGCTGAATTTCGAACCTATACATTTTCAGTTTTAAAACTCACAGAAAGATACCTTCGTTCCAAGACATGAAATGATTGAGAGAGAAAACAATAACAAAACAACAACAACAAAAAGTTCAGGAAGTTTTCACTCTTCATCATTTTTAGTCACTGATCCATTTGTATGTTGGCCAACAAGTATTGTTACAATGAATTACTATTTGCAGGCAGAGGCTACAATCTTCACAGATATTTCTTCCTGGGGACTAAAGAATTCCGTGCTTTCATCAAATGTATAGATTGAACTTAAATAGTTGGAGATGTTTTTCAGCCATTCTTTTTCACAGAAATAATTTTATAAAAAGTTGTTTTAGATTATGCCGAAACAAGTCTTCTACATACTGAGTTGTATAGAAGTCAGTCATCCAAAAGAACCCAGACATCCGGCACTGTGGCCAAATTCACAAAGTTGCTATCTTCAAGGAAGAAACCTAATTAAAATGTTAAACAAGTCAGTAGAATAGAAGGAGATAGCTCCCCTCCCTCTCTTCCTTCCTTCCTGCTTTCCTGACTTTCCATCTCTACTTTACTCTCTTTAAAAAAAAAAAAAAAAAATTCAGAGATCTTTAGTCAGAGCCTATTTATTACATGTTTCTACAACCTGTGGGCATTAAACCACGCTCTGCCATCCACGATGGTTATAGCATACCCATCACTGACATTGTCAGAAGCCGCAGGTAAAAGTGCTTCAGGTCTCAAAAAGTGGCACAGTCTCTTCAGTATGCAAAGCTATGGTTCCCCTCCAACTTTCAGAACTGAGCTTTCCTGAGTCAGTCGGACGGACAGAACACGTGGCCCTCAGGCGGGAGCTTCTTTGCCGCAGTCTGGAAGTTGACATGTGAAGGACCTCATGGCCATGGACTTGCAAGTCACTGGAGGTGAGCCAGTGCTTCCAGGAGCTGACATGAGAGGAAAAGGCGGACACCAGACCTCTAGTTCTCAAAATTAGCTACCCAATAGTCACCTGGGGTTTTCAAAACCACTCAGATGTCGGGTTCACTATAACTGGCCTGGGCCTCGGTATTTTTCAAAGCAGCAAAGCTTAAAGACCATTGTTTTAAAGTATACAAATTTTACATGTAGGACATAAATAAATCAAGGTAAAGGAGACTCCTCTTTGTGTGAGATGAAAAACCAATAAAAAAGAAAAAGGAAATCATTCTTACTATCTCCATGACTCATGATTATTCTGTTGTCATTGAATATAATCAAATGGCCATGATAAACCCACTGAGATGTTTAATCACTTGGCCTCTTTGCGGAGCTCTATGTCAGAAACTTTACATCTGAGCAACAGCAAACAGCTGTCAGTACAAACACCATGTTGTTTCCTTGCTGCTCAAGCTCTTCTGCTAGAGACGAGAAGCAAACCCTCTCCCCAGACACCAGTGAGCTGTCCCATTCAGAGGGGGCAGCCCTTAACCAGGTCCAGCAACTGTGGTCAGGCAGGAAAGAGGTGGGCCCCGGGCCTCCAGATCTTCCAGTTCTTCAGGCGAACTCGGAAATCTTCATATTCATGTGAAATCTCACCATTTCTAAATGTTGGCAAGTAGCCCTAGCCTGCTTGGCTCAGTGGACAGAGCATCAGCCTGTGGACTGAAGGGTCCCAGGTTTGATTCTGGCCAAGGGCACATGCCTGGGTTGCAGGCTCGATCCCCAGTGAGGGGCATGTAGGAGGCAGCCCATCAATGATTCTCTCTCATCATTGTTTCTATCTCTCTCTCCTTCTCCCTTCCTCTCTGAAATCAATGAAGAAATATATTAAATGTTGGCAAGTATATTCGATTGTGAAAAATCAAAACACATCTGCCGACCAAAAGCCAGCTGCCAGTTTGCAACCTCTGGCCTGGAAAGCTCTCCTTTATGTCACCTTCACGTGACTAATTCCTGGTCAAGTTTTCAAAGCTCACTTCTTTTGGCCACCCTTCCCCAGCCAGCCGTTTCTTCCCGACCTCGTGTGCTCCAAATCTGGGTGCTCGCTCACTCACGTCTCCAGAGCTTATCTCCCTACAGGGAAATGGTGTCTATTTCCCCTAATAACCGCCTGCTCCCCCAGGGCAGGGATGGTTCCTGAGATTTCTTATTTTAGGAATGTATGTTAATCCCAGACTGGATTCTGACTCAGCAACAAAAATATTTATTACATGCTGATTGTGGGTCTACACAGGAATTTAACACATTCAAATTCTGGCCCTTCAAAAATATAACGTCATGGTTTATCCAAATGGCTCGTCCATGAATAGTCATTGTAATGTAAATCCTAGTCTGAGGGGAATGAGAAGAGTGGTATGTTTAGTGGCTGGAGTGGGGCAGCGAAGCAGAGAGCTAACCCTCCTCCTCTACAGAAAAAAGTCACCTGTGGGCACCTACAACCGAAAAATCACGGTGTCATCAACATACGCATGTTATATAGAAACAGGGAGGTAAATATAAAAAGCAGCCTCTTGGGAGAGGGGGACAGGGAGGCAGAGAACTATAAACCCGTGGGAACCGTTTTATTCCTTAAACTATGGGCATAGATAACTTTGATACAGAATAGAAACAAAATCCAAAAATGTGAAAGAAAGAGTGGAACTGGCTTTTAGAGCTCTGCATATTTGGAATCCCACTTTAGCACTGACCATGCTACAGTTATCTTCCTTCCCCTCTCTGAGCCTATATGTTTCCATCTGTGAAATCAGAACAATGGTGGTTGTGAGGATTAAATGAGATTTAATGTGTAAGGCCCTTTGCCCTTATTGGACAGCTAATGGGAGTTTCCACCCGCTCACTTGGCCATTGTAGGAGACCAGCAGCCAGAGTTTTTGCCCTGAGAGCAGAGTTCTTATTATGCCAATGCCCAGTTGTCTGACAATGGAGACTTTATTTTTTTAAATATATTTTTATTGATTTCAGAGAGGAAGGGAGAGAGAGATAAAAACATCAATTATGAGTGAGAATCATTAATTAGCTGCCTCCTGGGAATCGAGACTGCAACCCCGGTCATGTGCCCTAACTGGGAATCGAACTGTGACCGCCTGGTTCATAGGTCAACCCCAGTCAGGCAACAAGGGAGACTTAAGATCAGTGTTTCTCAATCTTCAACAAGATTTCCTGCCTTTCCTTCTCTATTTCACTCTTTTTCTTTAAAAAAAAAAATTAATTCAGATATTTTTAGCTCAAAGCCTGTTTGTTACACATTTTTACAACTCATGGGAATTAAAACCACTTTCAAAAGAGAAACAAAATAAAACACCAAACTCTTAGGGACCCAATGTTGACTTAGATTATTTTTATTAGAATGCTTTTAAATGTTACACGTATTATTATTTATATATGCATTAACTCCTTACATACATAGAACTTAAGCAACAATAAGAATACATTTAAATGAAAACCAAATTTAAAAAAACAAGTAGGATTCTAATGAATGCTAATTTAATATGATATCTGAGGACATTTTGCTGAAACGAAGTTTCATAGCAGGTTCTCCTGAGTCCCCATGCCCAGGCCACTGGGTGTTAGCTAATGATCCATTTTCTCACTGCTTTTCTATAAATCTTCCTTGTACTGCTGGGTGAGGGAGCCTCAGCTTTGGCCTGGTGCTAGGACCTCTCTTAGGCATCAGTTCTACTCATGATCCTTTCTTGTGAGCCGAGTAATTAAAGTGACAAAATTTAGTGCCAACTGAATTATAAACAGAGACTCAACAATAGAGAAAAACCTTAAATTAAAAATCATCATGGAAAACTAGAAAAATCTCGAATAGAACTCTGGTGGCTGATTAAGGCCTCCTGGGAAGCCTTAAACCAAGGTCAAGAGTAAGGCTTTTCTGCCCTACCGGCATGGCTCAGTGGTTGAGTGTTGACTTATGAACCAGGAGGTCACAGTTCAATTCCCGGGTTTCAGGCTCCTTCCCCAGCATGCAGGAGGCAACCAATCAATGATTCTCTCTTATTATTGATGTTTGTATCTCTCTTTCTCTCTCTCTCTTCCTCTCTGAAGTCAATAAAAATATGTATTTTTTAAAAAGAGTAAGGCCTTCCCAAGTCAGCAGGCACCATCCCTCTCTTCCCATCTCTGCCAGTCCTCTCCACAGGGTCCAGTCAAAACTGCTGGTTTAAAAAAAAAAAAAAAAACAGAAAAAAAAGAAAAGAAAAAAAAAACACCTGCTGGTTTCACTAGTCTTTTACCATACCCATAGTAAGCTCTAATGAAGATTCCCTTCTTTTCTACACCCAATTGTTCCTCATTCTATGGTACAGGTTGTGATGGGTCCTTGGTTGGCTTTCTTTTTTCTTTTGAATGTGCTTTCTCTTTCAAAATACACATTATAACATTTACCTCATACATAGGGCAAAAACCAAAGACATGCTATCTGGTTCATCAAGGGACACAACTTTACCTTGTAATGAAAAATATCTGCTGACCTTTTCTGATGCTAAAAACAATCTCTGTATTTTCATGGAATTGAATATATGTGTTTCTAATATCTGACAAACTCAGAAAACTACTTTTGTGGAATGACTTGATATCCAAGGCTTTTGAGCTTTTTAGCATGAGGTGGTGGTGTCAGAAGAAAAGTAGGTGCGTATATTCAAACTTCCCCAGTCCAACCTCTGCTCTTACTCCACAACCCAGCTCTTAGGCAGGAGACTCCTAGATGTGGCAGGCTGTGTCCTCTGGCCACACACCTCCAGCCACAGGAAGAAGAAATGTTTGCAGTCACAGCTGTGCATAGAAGTAATGATAGTTTGAGCAACCATGGCCATTTTAGGGACTCCAGATTGCTGCAATGAACGGGGAAGAAGGTTCAAGGAAGTTGCCTCTGTTCACACCAAAATTATCTAGGGCTGTGTTTTCATTGGATCAATAAACACTTCTTAGACAACTATTACATGAGGTTCCATAGGAGAGGCAGCCAATCAATGATTACCATCATTGATGTTTCTATCTCTTTCTCTCTGAAATCAATAAAAATACATTTTAAAAAATATGTAAATAAAGAATTGCACTAGATTTGGGGGATATAGAAAGAGTTTTTAAATGGTTCTTAAAAGGAAGATATTCAGCCTGGCCAGTGTGGCTCAGTGGTTGAGCACTAACCCATGAATCAGGAGGTTATGGTTCAATTCCCAGTCAGAGCACAGATCCCGGTTGCAGGCTCAATCCCCAGTAAGAGTATGCAGGAGTCAGCTGATCAATGATTCTCTCTCACCATTGATATTTCTCTCTCTCCCTCTCTCTTTCTCTTTCTCTCTGAAATCAATTTTAAACAAACCTTATTTTTAAAAAGACACTAGTAGATCTATTTTATATTGGACATGTCCCTAAAAAATTATTTAAAAAGGGAAGATATTCAATGCAAATAATAATTCATAAAATGCAATTCAACAATAGTACTGACCAGGTTTTGTTTATGAGGTGTTTTTTTTTCTCTCAGAGAGGAAGAAGAATATTGAGACAGTGATTGAACCATACTTTGTTACAGCCACATTAAAAGGTAATTTATCAGTATCTAATAAAATGTACACATCACATAACTCATCAATTCAATTTCCTCAGCTTCAACCTCAGAAAAGCACATGTACTTAGGAAAAATGTATGAGTGTATACTATGTCATTGTTGGTAATGTCAAAAATCCAAGCTACCTAAATGTCCTTTGATAAGAAATAGGTAAGTCATGAGAGTGTTTCTAAATTTGCAGAATAATAAAATCACCTGGGTTGTTGGTTGAAAATAATTTATTCAACTCCCTTCACAGATGGTGTTGGTAATGACCCTGAACAACTGTAGATGATTTTTATCATGAGGAAAGTTTTCAAAAGAGTTAGAAAAAGCGTTTCCAAAACTATCTCTCGAAACAAATGACAGACAGAATTAGAAAGAATAAGGGTAGATCTCTGTGAAGCATCTCAGAATGGGCTCCTAGATACAGAGTGACAAATGCATACTGTAGAAGGAACATCCAGTATGGTACCATCATGATGTAACCACAGACCCACACACGGGACAATAGAGTCCTAGAAGTAAATATAGACTTGGGGTGTGTGTGGTTTCAAAGGGAACTTCTGTTGTACCAATAATCTTGAATTATTTAATGATAAAAAAGTATTGGTATTAATTTTGTAATTAGAAGCAAATATTTATTTACTGCTAGTGTGCTTCAGATGATGAAGATAGCCTATGTTTGCAAAATGTAATTTGCCTTAGACCATATGTACCCCAAAGGGTAAATTTTATTTATGTAATACTTTTCATCAAAATTTGAAAGTGTTCTCCACACACAATGCAACAGGTTTGTTGCTTTGGAGAGGCTGGACAAGGGAGGTGGCAGGAGGGGGAAGAGAGGCCCAGAATTCCCATTACTTCCATGACCACCATCTTTCAAGACCCAGTTCAGATACTGTCTCTAAGGTCCAGTTCCCACAACCCAATCTCCTCTCATTGTTCTCTAAATCCCTACCCCAGTTCCTTCATCCACTCACATATGTGCACCCCAAAGCAAATCCTGGGTCTCATTCTTCTCCCCATACTATCCCTCCTTGACTCCAAAGCCCAGCAGTGGCCTGCATATGCAGCTCTCAATACAAAATGATTATTGAGTGAAATGCTTCCAGCTATGCCTCTGAGGTCTGAGAATAGTCTTCCACTCTCCACTGTAATTACTGCTCAGTGGAAGTCACTTAGTCCTCTCCTCTCAATTCTCTCACCATCTCTCCCTCCTCTTCGCTGCTGTCTAAAATTCTTGCAATAGGAAACATATGTTTTCATTACAGAATTAAATCGGAGGCTCAAAATTCAATGCCCCTGGGGAAAGCCATAAGACATAAATGGTTGCATCCTATCCTTCCCAGACCCCAGGATAGATGGTTGTGAAAAGAGAGAGAGAGGATTCCTCCATACCTGGCAGAAGTGGGAGGACAGAGGTGAGGGAGAGAAATTCTGTTGGCTCCTTGTAAAGAAAAACAGGCCTCAAAGGGGTGGGGGGGGAGGGTTTCTTCCTAAGTCTGCAGCATCCATCACCTACAATCACTTCCACCTTTGTCTATCCTCTGTAGCTATTCTAATAAGAACAATCTTGACACAAGACAGCTGATTTCAAGGCCGTCCTCTTGAAGCCAGTCCACCCATAGAGATGGGAAACAGCATTTTATCATGTCCCCCTTCAGTCATGCCATGAGTGGCTCACTTCGACACAAGCTGAGGATACCCTCCCAGAGCCAGGCTGCATTTCCATGTGGCTCCAGACTACTAGCTGCAAAGGAATGAACAAACCATTGTTCTTTATATAAGTTACTAGAGGCCCGATGGACAAAATTTGTGCATGGAAGAGGGGGGAGGTCCCCCTCAGCCCAGCCTGCACCCTCTTCAATCTGGGACCCTTGGAGGGATGTCTGACTGCCCTCTCACAACCCAGGACTGCCTGCCTTCCAGATTGCCCCTAACTGCTTTAGCCTGCCAGCTTGATCACCCCTAATTACTCCCCTGCCAGCCTGATTGATGCCTAATTGCTCCCCTGCCAGCCTGTTTGCCCCTAACTGCCCTCCCTGCAGGCTTGGTCACCCCTAACTGCCCTCCCCTGAAGGCCTGGTCACCCCTAAATGCCTTCCTCTGCAGGCCTGGGTCACCCCTAACTGCCTTCCCCTGCAGGATTGATCACCTACAACTGCCCTCCCTTGCAGGCCTGGTCCTTCCCCACTGCCCTCCCCTGCTGACCATCTTGTGGTGGCCATCTTGTGTACACAGGGGGGCAGGATCTTTGACCACATGGGGGCAGCCATCTTGTGTGTTGAAGTGATGGTCAATCAGCACATTACTCTTTTATTAGATAGGATAGAGGCCTGATGCATGGGTGGGGGCCAGCTGGTTTGCCTTGAAGGGTGTCCTGGATCTGGGTGGGGGTTCCTTTGGGACATGGGGCAGCCTAGGAGAGGGGCCTGTGGTGGTTTGCAGGCCAGCCATGCCCCCTGGTGATCCAAGTGGAGGCCCTGGTATTTGGGATTTATTTATCTTCTACAATTGAAACTTTGTAGCCTGGAGCAGAACCGTTCACTCCATGGCAGCAGCCATTTCTATTGGGATTTATTTATCTTCTATAATTGAAACTTTGTAGCCTTAAGTGGAGGCCAAGACAGGCCAGGGCTGCAGAAGCTTGGCTTCTTCCAACACAAATGTGTGCAGAGAGGATTGCAGTGATTACCAAGGGACACTGAGACCCAGTGGCCTCAGAGGACAGGGCTGACGGGAAGCCAAGCCTGTCTGCTCAGCTTTGAGACTCTTCTTCATCCAAGCCAGCACAGAAGTTCTCCTGGCATAGACACAGCTGATCCTTACAGCCAAATGGCCTGGAGGTCAATTCCCTCAGTGATACCAACAACAATCAAGGGTTAACTACAACAAGACTGTGCACACAGTCCACAAAGGAGTGCACCAAGAGTGTCCACCTCAGATAACTGGGGAGGCTGAGCCACACAAAGGTACTCTACCAACTCAAGGAAGAAGCGAAAATGTGGAGACAAAGAAACAGATCACAAATGAAAGAAATGGAGGAAAACAAACAACTGTATATAGAGTTCAAACCCATGGTTATAAGGTTTTTCAAGAATTTCCTAGAAAAGATGGATAAATTTAGCGAGACCCAAGAGGAAATGAAAAAGGATTAGCTAGATATTAAACATACACTGACTGAAATTAAAAAAATATTATACAGACCTAACAGCAGACTAGAGGAATGCGAGAATTAAGTCAAAGATTTGAAATACAAAGAATTAAAAACACTCCACTGGAAAAGCAAAAAGCAAAAAGAACCCAAAAATTTGAAGATAGTGTAAGAAGCTTCTGGGACAACTTCAAGCACACCAACATCAGAATTATGGGGGTGCCAGAAGAGAGAGAGCAAGATATTGAAAACCTATTTGAAGAAATAATAACAGAAAATTTTCCCCACCTGGTGAAATAAATAGACTTACAAGTCCAGGAAGTGCACAGAACCCCAAACAAAAGGAATCCAAAGAGGACCACACCAAGACACATCATAATTAAAATACCAAGAACAAAAGACAAAGAGAGACTATTAAAAGCAGCAAGAGAAAAACAGTTAATTACCTACAAGGGAGCACCCATACGATTGTCAGATGATTTGTCAACAGAAACTATGCAGGCCAGACAAGAGTGGCAAGACATATTGAAAGTGATGAATAGCAAGAACCTACAACTAAGATTACTCTACCCAGCAAAGCTATTATTCAGAATTGAAGGTCAAATAAAGAGCTTCACAGATAACAAAAAGCTAAAGAAGTTCATCAACACCAAACCAGTATGGTATGAAATGCTGAAAGGTACTCTTTAAGAAGAGGAAGAAGAAGAAAAAGGTAAAGATAAAAATTATGAACAACATATACATATCTATCAACAAAAAAATCAAGTGAATAAAAATCTGATGAACAGAATAAACTGGTGAATATAATAGAATCAGGAACATAGAAAGGGAGTGGACTGACAATTCTCAGAGGGAAAGGGGTGAGGGGGGTGCAGAGAGAGACTGGATAAAAATCATACACCTATGGATGAGGACAGTGTGGAGAAGGTAAGGGCAGAGGGTGGGGTGGGAACTGGGTGGAGGGGAGCTATGGGGGGTGGGGGCGGGGGGAAGAGGAACAATTTAATAATCTGAACAATAAAGATTTATTAAATTAAAAAAAAATAGAGTCTGAGGAACAGATCATGTGGTCCCTACCACTGGAGGGACAAGCAGCCCCTCTTTTCAGTCTAAGGCCCGAGAGCCCAGGAAGTACAATTTCCAGCCCAGTCCAGTTCTCTTTCTAATATAACATCTGTTAACAAGCTTCTGTTAGCTTAAAAAAAATACATATATGTATTTTTTTTAAGTTTGGAAAGATTGTTCCTAAACCATTTGTCAACAGAGAAGATTTGATTCTGAGAACGTTATGGATTTTCTGTAGCAATGGTCTAATATAATTTAGTAGACAATAACACCCATAGAAATGTGTGGGAGCTTGGCTGTCAAGTCCCGTAGTGCTTTAATAAAGAAACATGTCATTTTTCTTCAGCTAAATTTCAGCTAGAAATAGTATTAGATGAGTTCTCATTGCCATTCATTCCTTCGCCTTTTTGCAATTTGGACACCTTAATGATTTCATGCAAAAACTCACTGTCTAGAAAGTCTTGGTGGCTTCTGTCTGATCCTGGTTTTTCCTTTTGATGTGAATTACTTATGTGCATCCATCATGGTAAAAAAACAGCAGAGTTTGGGCAAACACTGCTCTCTCAAGACCCCCGCTCCCTTTCAGGCCTGGAGATCCTTCATCTAACCCAGTTCCATTCTTGTGCCTCTTCCCGCTGGCTTCCCCAGTGCCATTTTTATTAAAGCCCCAGCTCATCCCACATTCAGCCGCATGACTTCTTACAGGCTTCAGAATAAATCACCACATTGCTCCGATCTTGGCTTCTCTGCCCTCGGCTTTCAATTAAATTTAGAATTGACTTTAAAGATACAACCTCAATGTACATGGTTGAAAATGACCTTGTTTCCCCTTTCCCACCACCTGCGACTTCCTGCGCGGGGCTCTTAGACTCCAGCTCCAGGTTCAAAAAGTAGAAACAGGAATTTGCTACATGCTCCTGTGGCAAACTATAAGTCTCAAGCTGTTTAAAGTCTTTAAAGTCCCATCCAAAAGGTAAAGTACACTCTGCAGAGAGAAATCTGGGGGCCTGAATCTCTGGCTGCCTGTGTTCAGGAAGAGACACAGAAGGAGAGGAGGAGGAGAAGGAGGAGGAGGAAGACAATGAAGAGGAGAAGAAATTTAAAAAGAAACCCTTTGAGCTAAACACTTAATTTAATCCCTACAGTTTGCATTCAGGATGATTAGTCTATTTATAATACGCATCACTATTAAAGTAATTATGTCAAATTAATAGAAATGATCTGTGACCAAGATTACAAGGACACCAAAAGGCACCAAAGCAGACTTTAACATCAAAACTGACTTTCATCTTTTGTCTTGTCATTTGGCTTTCCACTCGGAGCGAGGGATCCAGCACAGTAAGCAGCAGGTTTGGGCTGTTTAGAACTGGGCATGCTCCTCCTGTCCATGTCTCCCTCCTCCCTTTGGAAGGCTTTGCCAGTCAGAAGGACAGAACTGGGAAACACTTCTTCCTCTGTTCAAAAACATTCATATTTTAAGGCCTTTAGTTGTATCAAAAAGCAATCATGTCCCTCCCAATTCAGAAGAGAAAAAAGGAATGATTTGATTGCCAGAAGAAAGGATACAACAAGATCCGGTACGTGAGAAGGATGTGCAAATTGAAAGTGCTCTGCAAGTGTAACAGGCCAATGTATTCATTCCACCATCAATTCATTTCTGAGTGTCTACGGAGCATGAGGTTCTGAGGAGGCTGTGCAATGCTAGAGAAGAGCTTGAGCCTTAGTTTAGTGGCCACTAAAATGGGAATAGAGACTTTTACTTTAGGGTGTGTGAAAATTAAGTGAAAGAATAAATATAAATCATTTAAAACCAGTTACTGGCTCAGAGTAAATACTGAAGGAATGGCTTTATATAACAAATATGAGCCCTGGCCAGGTTGGTTGAGCATTGTCCCATGAATCAAAAGGTCTCAGATTTGATTCCTGATCAGGGCACAAGCCCAGGTTGTGGGATCGATCCCAGTCTGCGTGTGAGTAGGAGGCAACCAATCAATGTTTTTCTCTCACATTGATGTTTCTCTCTCTCTCTCTCTCTCTCTCTCTCTTTCTCCCTTCCTCTCTCTCTCAAATTATAAAAACATTTTTTAAAGTACAAAAATAAAAAAGGACTTCCCAAAGCTATGGGGGAAGTACTTCCCAACAGCCTATGAATTATTATTCTAAAACTTCTATTTTTTTGTCCTTTGATGCTAAAATTTGGGAGGCTACACAAATTTAGCTATGCAAATCACAGATCAACATATGACTTCTATTTATTGACTTGTCAGAACAAGTAGTTGTTTTGCCAAATAAAGAAGAAAGGGAAAAGGAATGGACACTTATTAACTCGCTAAATGTGCAATCTCAATGATTTTTCACCTTTGTTCCCATTGAAATCTCATTCAATTCTAATTACTAGGCAGGCATTAATAGTCAGACATCCTAGATGGAGATACTGAGGCTCAAGGAGAATCAGTGACCTCCCCATGGTCACAGAGGTAGGAAGTGGAGAGAATGGGATTGAATCAGGTAATGGGATTTCTGAGTCCATGCTCTTTTTCGGCCCTACCAGCTGCCCCTCCACCCTGTTAGGTCCTATGGGGAGAAATCTGGAATCCTTACCTGAAAACACAAGAGATATTGGGAATCTTCTTAAAGTAGACGGAGACATTTTTAAGAAGGAAAATGTTACAGTAATGAATATCTTGCTCAATTTTCTGAATACTAGTATTGGAGTGAGGTTCTTACCTTCCACTTAAACTCTTCTATGTAGAACCTTTCTTTTTCAGTTCTAAAAGATTACTGTTGCCAGGGACATTTTCAGTAACTTTGAATCTCCTTTCTCTCAATAGCACTTTTCTGGGGAAGGAAACCATTATAAAAATTTAAAACTAAACTGTGAATCAAAAAGTTAAGAAGGTTATACCATAGTACTGACCCTGTTTTGAAAGATTACAGCCACTCCCTTGGTTAAATGATCTTTCAACACCAGTTCTACCTTTCACAGCCTTCTGGACACTTCACTCTTCCTAAGAGAACTGTTCTGCTCTCAGTTCAGCCTCCCTTCCTAGACAGCAGGAGCAAAGGCGACAGCATGTGGAAATTCATTCTATGAGGCCAAGTGCCTACTGAAGCCCTAATTGGTTTGGCTCAGTAAATAGAGTGTCAGCCTGCGGACTGAAGGGTCCCAGGTTCAAAACCGGTCAAGGGCATGTATTTTGGTTGTGGGCACATCCCCAGTAGGAGAGGAGGCAGCTGACCCATGTTGCTCTCTAATCGATGTTTCTAACTCTCTATCCCTCTCCCTTACTCTCTGTAAAAAATCAATAAAATATATTTAAAACAACAACAACAACAACAACAACAAAGTGCCTCCTGAAGTCTTCCTTGCTGGGCAGTCCTAAGTATACAGCTCATTAGGATTTTGAGGATGTTAAGGAGTTGGGTTTTTCTGTCATGCCTACTTCCTCACTATAGCCCACTAGGCCACAACTGGTCAAAAACACATGATTAAAACAAGTCACTTGCCCTAACCAGTTTGGCTCAGTGGATAGAACATTGGCTTGCAGACAAAAGGGTCCCGGGTTCAATTCCAGTCAAGGACATGTACGTCAGTTGCAGGCTCCTCCCTGGCCTGGGCCCTGGTTGGAGCTTCTGCAGGAGGCAATCAATCTACGTGTTTCTCTCACATGGATATTTCTCTCTGTCTTCCCTCTCTTTTCCACTCTCTCTAAAAATCAATGATAAAATACCATTGGGTGAGGATTAAAAACAAACAAAAAATCTAACAAACTAACTCACTCCACAGGTCAGTGGCCAAACATAAATTGAAATTTTTCTTTCTTATATCTCTCCTCCATTCGTCCTTCCTTTCCTTCTCTGTCTCCTTTTTTAGTTTCTTGAAATAACTATTCTTTTCCTAGTGCCTTAAAAAAAGGTATCCCACAGTTCATTTCACTTGGTAGTAACCTAAATCATACCTTATCCTCTCTACATACAGTCTTTAAAGTTTTAGAATGAAAAAGACTAAATTGTGAAAATACCTTGTTTAGCTAACAGGGAGAAACTTATAGTTATTTATCACTCTAATAGTTGTGTGTTTTAATATTCCAAACCTCAGAAATTGAACCCATCATTCAAACTGCATTTTGTTATTGGTCAAATATATTATAAGAAAGTCTGACCCAGACAGCATGGCTCAATGGTTAAGGGTTGACCTATGAACCAGAAGGTCACAGTTTGATTCCCAGTCAGGGCACATGCCCAGGTTGTGGGCTGGATCCCCCGTGTGGTCAAGCTGAACCACCGAACCAAGCCGGCTTGGGCTGTGTGTGTGTTTTTTTTTTTTTTTAATATACTATATACAAGGTTTATATCCTAGTCTTTGATATTTCCTCACCAAAAAAAAAAAAAAAAGTACTATTCTACAAATTGTGCCTTGGAGCTGCTTTCACGAACTGACTTTTAGATAGAATGTACTTTTTAATATGACTTATGCCTCCCAGGCACTGAAAGACATTTTGCAGTGAAAGAGCAGAAATCATCTTTCAGTAGAATACAACCATAATACAGTGTCCTCCCCAAAAATATATACACACTTTGAATAATTATTAATTCCAATAGGTTAAATCTAAAAAAGAAAGAAACATTGAGCTATCAGCTATTAAAGTGTATACACATTTGGGAGGGAAGGGAAATACTCTATATTTATCATGTGTTCCTGTAGGTACTGGGGAAACACAGTGAACAAGGCAGGTAATGTCCTGGTCTTTTTTTATTTTTTTTTTACATATTTTTTAATTGATTTTTTACAGAGAGGAAGGGATAGAGAGTTAGAAACATCAATGAGAGAGAAACATCGATCAGTTGCCTCCTGCACACTCCCCACTGGGGATATGCCTGCAACCAAGGTACATGCCCTTGACCGGAACCAAACCTGGGAACCTTTAGTCCACAGGCCGACGCTCTACCCACTGAGCCAAACTGGTGAGGGCTGTCTCTGTCTTTATGGAGCTTTCATTCTAGCAGAGATTGACAATAATTAAATAAATATGTAATATAATACCAGGTATTTGTAAGTGTTGACCAAAAAATCTAATCAAGATTTGGGGTTAGGAGGTTAAAGAGTGACTTACAGTAGTTGGGGAGATGGCATTTTAATTAATTCAGATAAAGATTGCCTTCTTGAAGGAGTAGCACTGAAGGCAGTGAGGGAGTGAGCCAAGTGACCATCTAAGGTTCAAATGTTTCAAGCAGAGGAAACAGGAAGTGCAAAGGCCCTGGGGTAGCAACAAGCTTGGTGAGTAGAAGAAACAGAAAGAAGACCTCAAATCCCTTTCTGATCAGGCCAGTCCTAGCTCTATAACATGGCTTTACAAGGCTTCACAAGACCTGGCCTTTACCTATCTTTACTATCTTCCACCTGAGTCCTACAGTTGGAAAGAGCTATGGTCTTCCAGTGGGCTCCTTGAGGAGAGAGGGTGAGGGAATCCTAGTATCTCAACCTTAACCTTATTCTCCTAACTCTAAGACTCCAACAACATTTTTGCAAGAGAAAGGAAATCTAACAATTATTGCACATCTACAGGCTACTGACAACGAGCTTCACGAATGTCTTTTATGCAAGCCTTATACAAGCCCCGTGAGATTGGCTGTATTGTAACCATTTTACAGATGAGGAAACAGACTCAAAGAGGTGAAGTAACAGCTCCACACTGAAGGACCTTAGCATCTCTTCAGAGCTCTGCATGCCCCTAGCATCATCTCTCATAGAAGATACCTGTTCCCCTGCATCACTGTTTAGCACACTGCCTTTCACTCTCCAAAGTGTTCTGGTTTGAACAATAACACACATGGTCATTCTACCTATATGATAACCCTTTCCTACATGGCCTTCATTCCAACCAGAGCCATCTGCCAGCACCTCTCGAAACAGGACAGGCTCTATCACACCTTTCTTTAAGCAATTTTCCCTTAACCTAGGATACCCTTCATTCTTCCCACTTCCAACTGTAATATCAACTCTTTTAGGAAGCATTTCCCAGAAATTTCTTCCAGATTAGATTAGACAAACACCAAAGGGCTACTTTGGCATTGCCCGAGGAGCTTTGGGAAAATACAGATTTTCTAGGCCACACCACCGAATGTTGGGATTAAGTAGATTAGGCTGGGTCCAGGAAATCTCTTTACCCTCCTAACTATTCCCACAACACCATCTACATACTTTTACAGGTATCTCTCTGTAATGACCAGTTTACTTATCTGTTTCCTTCAGGTGACTATAAACTCCTTGAGGGCAGGACCCATGACCCTCACCTTTAGCATGCCTCCAATAGCTAGAATCAGCACTCAGTGAATGACACATAAACAAGGAGTATTGGTGGCCAGCGTTTACAGAGTATTTACTGTGCACTGCTCTGAGTATTTTTTGTTGACTAACCTAATATTAAAAAATAAATAAAATGAGCCTGTAGGAACATAATAGCCTAAATGATAAGGATATTAGGGACATTAAGGTACTAAAAATTAACTCTGTAGGGAAGGCCAGGGGGAGGTCAGTGGGGGAAAAAAGGAGACATGTTTACTGCTATTTGTAAGACTTTAAACAATAAGAAAATAAAAATAAAGAAAAATTAACTCTGGAAAGTGCAAAGCATGACATACACATTTTTAAAAAGTAAATATTTACCTTAGGACAGACTATGTCTTCCGACAAGATCTTCTGTAGTCCTATGCACATGGAGTCATGTCAATCATTTCCTGGATGTGCCCCAGAGGGAAACTTTGTAAGGAGGACTGGGAAAACCTATTATTTAATTCCTACTTCCAACCCTTCTTGACAGTTTCATGGTTAGTCCTCACAATGCACTTTCCAGTGTTTTATTTTCTATCTCATATCCTTGTAACAAAACAGCTTCTATACCGCCTGGGGGAAAAAACAGGAGTGGGACTGCTTCAGTCTTTTAACCTGTACCTTTCAATTCCCAAATTAAGTGCTCTCTGTGGACAGCCTATAAAATTAAGGGGAGCTTATGAAGGGCTGGTGACCCACAAAGAACTTAATGCATTTTAAATGTCCAATTCTGGTAACGGTGTCAGATTATGGATTTCCAAATGGCAGCGCAATCCTGATTCAGAACAGATGGTCAAGCCACAGGCAACAGAATCAACAGAATTTTCTGCCATCCCAAGAGGCAGACAGAATCCAAAAGAAGTATCTGACATCACCTAAATTGGTAAACAGTTCAAAACAATCTTAATTAACAGTTTGCTAGAGCACTTAATGACAGAGAGCATGTCTCAGTAGAAACTGGCATTCTGAGGCAGCTCTCATATATTATTAACCGCATAAGAAGATGGTCTAATGCACTGTGAGTTGGGGCGGGGGAGGAATAGGGGAGTGGGGATAGGAACAGTCAAAATGAGAAATTAGAAAATCTTGGTTTGGGTCCAAGCTCTGACACTGGTGACTTTTAGGCAATTATTGGAACTTTCTGAAGCTATTTTCTAATCTGTTAAAATAATATCTAAGTTCCTTCTTTTAGTTTTAAAGGTGTACCCAAGGCAATTAGGGGTGGGGTGCCGTGGAAGAGGCCCTTCACCATTAAGTGAGCAGAATATGAACTGTCCACACATTTCAGATTATGATACAGTAACACTCATTTTATCAGAGGCTCAGCAGGTGAACGTTCACTACCATCATTCATTTGGTGACCAGAGTTACTACGGCATATTCGTTTCCTAGAAATGACAATGCTTGCAGCGTAGCAAGCCCTAGTGCCTCTGGGTATGGAGCCTTTCTTAAATCAACAAACATCACCTAACGTGGTCTGTGGAGCAATGTTGAACTATTTTTTTTTTTTAATCTGGTCATCTCGGGTTCTCGGTGTTGCCAGCCTTCTCTAGAGGACTAACGAAAATGGGTGAGAACATGGGTGATGGCTTCAGCCTTGCTGGTCATCCAGCGCGAGAAACTCCCCTAAGGAGGCTCCACAATGAACCTCCCAAGTTTCAGCCTGAAGTAACCCAGAATGAGGAAGGCCTAGGTGCCCACAGGACGTTTTACTTTTTTTTTTTTTTTTTTTTGCACCTTCCTTATGCTTCTTTGACAGACTTTTTTTTAATTTTTTTTTTAAGGACTAAGTTCAGATTTTCAAGAAAAGTTCTAGCATGATGTATCTATTTTGTGGAAGTGATGGAAGGAGAGAGGTGGCCGAGAAGGGAACGGGATCTCAGGAGGGCACAGCATTCAGCTCCCGGGAAAGAAGCCCACTGCTTCTCAAGTTACCATTTGTAAACTCCTTACCGGGTTCTGTTGGGGCTATTGTCCCGGGCAAATCATCCATTGAAAATCAAGCTCTTCAAGCCCATTCTATATTCTTCGTCTGGGGTGGCCAGAACTATTTCCTGAAACCTGGTTTGGGGTGCTAATGACCTGCGCCCACACCTTGCCCCTACCTCCCGTGGATTGGTCCTAGGAAAATGTCACCTTCTAAATGTTTTCTTAAATGGAGCACACTTATTGCAGGTTGCCCTTTCCGCTTCCTCGTGGGGACAGGCAGAGCCTGGCGCCGCTGCTCTCGTCGCAGGGACGGTCACTCCTCGGCCACCCCCAGGCAGAGCTTGCAGCTCCTGCTCCGTTTGTGGAGAGACGTTTGCCAAAGGGAGCCACCCGTCCGTCTCCAGAGAAGGGAGCTACTTTTCCTTCCTCAGGCCTCTCTCCCTTCCTCGCAGGGAGGCAAGAGTCCCCCACCCCCTTTTTTTTTTTTTCACAAATACCAGAAGAAACTTGTACCAAAGAGACGTTCTTGCCCTTCGGGTTTTAAAATAGCTGTTTCTATTAGCCTTCCTCCTCTCTTAACCCTCGGGCAAAAAACCCTCAAACTCACAGCATATGCCTTGCCATAGTGATAGGGCGATATATCCATCAATTTAGAAACTGAAAAAAAAATTATTTTACTGAAGAAGAATGTTTGTTTATGTATGTGTCTCTAATTGATTCAGTACAAACTTGTGTTGCTTTTTACTTTCCTTCCCACATCTAAATAAATTACCAGAGCATGTACGTAGGTATCATCTGTAAAAATAATAATAATGATAATAATTAAAGCCAGAAAACCATGGAACAAAACCACACCAATAGAACCGATTGGAGCCCATATTTAAAATGCACGGTACTTGCATCTTTTCATGCCTGGAAATTCATCGGTGTCCCTCCTGTCTATTCCTGACTAAGCAGGTTTGTATGTTTTCTTCCCTTGCCTTGAGAAAGCTGAAGGTGAGGACTGTCTCTATGTGGCACTGTGGTATAAGTGACCGCTGTTGTGGAGGAGAAAAGCCCGTGAAGCTTAAAAATTTTGCAAAGAGAAAACAATCCTCCTGCAGATCACAGTAAATAAAATAACAGCAGTGGGGTGATTTGCAACCATGTAACGGGCTTTTGTCTGGGTCTATTTCTCTGCGCCTTGAGGGCTTCTGTGTTCCTTCTCCACAGGACCTCAGTGTTTCTCCCCTCCATTACAAAGGCCCAGGGCTTGAGCCCCTCCTCCAGCTGTTCACCCCCAATCTTGCCCATGCTGAGCCTTACTTACAGCAGACTGAAGAGTTCCAGTGGGGTGCAGGGCGCTGCAATTTAGGATTTCTGCAGTACAGGGTGAATTTTCAGGAGTGCATCAGAGAGGGGAGCCAGACTTAAAAATAGCCTTTACTCATCTTATTAACCATTTCACCGCTGAACTGGTTTTTGAGGCTGGGCCAGCAGGGTTTTTTTTTTTTTTTTTTTTCTCTAGCAAACACCAAACTTGCTACAGCTGCATCTGACAGTTTGTATAAAGGCAACACTTCTCTAAGTCTGGGATAATGGCAGAGTAAATCTTAGGAATCGTTACAGAAAGAACTGTCAAAAAAAAAATTACTGTACTCTTTTCCACACCGTGTTTGAGGGTGGGAAAGAGGGGAAGGGATTAGAGAAGTAGAGGGAGGGAGGGAGTGACAGAGAGAAAGGAAATGAGAAATCTGGTGAACAGAGGAGAGAAGAAGCCGCTTGTTCTGGTTTGTATTGATCTTATTTCAGCATGGGGAGAACTGATGAGTCTGTGATTATTTTAATGACCATGAAACCTGTGCATTCAAAGAAATAAATTAAGCTGTGTAATCACCTTCTCAGTAATATCAAAGAACCATAAAAGGACTAGAGGGAGGAGCCATTGTGGAGTAGTATTTCCATCTGACAGGGCACCGCAGGCAAAGGTAAACCAGGGGTTGAAGTCTTTCCAGGGAGAGAAGAGCCCCAAAACCCATACTTGGTGGCCGAGACCTAACACAGTGGTTTTTGTATTTTGGTATGCCAGCAAGGCAATGCTGATATTGGAGTTTGGTGGGTGGTTTATACCTAGTAAAGCAAGTGAAACTGTGGAAGTGCAACACACATTACGCAGAGTGAAAAAATGGAGCCAGAGGTTGTGTACCAACTGAGGGCTATGGTGACAACATGCTTCACATCTGAATAATAATGAAAACACACTTGGTTCCGTGAAGAGACAAACTTCTGATAATCTTCAATAATGTGACATTGTAAAGTGATATTATAACATATGTGGTGGCTTGTCTCAGGGAGGAGACTAAACAGTGTGAGACCCTGACATGGCCCTTGGGGCTAGCAAGAAAAAGAGTACCAGCAACAGGACATTGTTTTAGATGAGCTGTAATCAGCTGATTACAGCACTTGTGATTTTAATGACCTTTCATTTTTCACAAACCCGTGCCGCTAAGAGGAAGGGCCCCACCTCTGGAATCTGTAGACCTGGTTTCCCACCCTCGTTCTTGCGCTTGTTATTTGTCTACCACAAGAGAAACTGTTCATTGTTCCCGGGCCTCAGTTTTCTCATTTGCAAAATGGGGATAAGCATCATCTGTCTCCTCTGGGTACTGTGTATTTGGACAGGTGCTCAGTCATCGTAGTTATTATCATTAACTATATCACTCTAAGCAGATGATCTTTATGAACCCCAGGAAAATAGAATAATAAAAATAATTTAATCCCTTCACACCAGGAGGCTTCTGATCATGAATTTGCCATTAATCAACCTCTGCTACCAACAGAGTTGCCCAATGAAACAGGCCACCCAGTTAAAGTTGAATACCAGATGAACAATAGAGATATTTTTTTAGTGTAAGTATGTCACATGCAATATTATATTAAAAATATTGTTGTTCATCCAAAATTCAACTTTAACTGGTCATTCTGGTTTTTGTTCTTGTTGTTGTTTGTTTTTTTACTTTCTAAATCTGGCAAATTAACTACAAACAGTAAAGACCTGAGTATATTTAAGTCCTACTGAAGGAACATGAAGGAATCATAATTTAAGAAGATTTTTTACAAATTATTAATACATGAGGGCCCTGGCCAAGTAGTTCAGTTGGTTAGGGCATTGTTCCAATACCAAGGTTGTGGGTTCGATTCCTGGTCAGGCACATATAAGAATCAACCAATGAGTGCATGAATAAGTGGAAGAATAAATCCATGTTTCTCTCTCTATCTCTTGCTCTCTTTCCCTCCCTCCCTCACTCTCTAAAAATCAACACATTAAAAATGAGTAAATGTTATTAAAAAGTGTAAATATCCAGAACATAACTTGTCACTAGAAGAGGGAAAAACAGCAGCCATTTTCCCATTGTACAGTTAGGAGGTGGCCTTTTGTTTTTAATATTCCCTCACCCACACCAAGGCAGAGCTGCTTCTAGGTTCCCATGACCAGTTCTCAAAGACTGACTACTCCTAGGCCTGAGAGGAGTTTTGTTTTGCCTTTCCTCTTTCTCCAGCGCAGGGCTCCAAGGGAACCTGGTTATGCAGATAGACCTGGGGAGCTGATAATATGCTGACAAATAAGACACGCAAACTGAGATGCTCTGTCAAAAGGAATGGCCCTTTCCAGTGCAGAGGCAATATGTAGGTAAGGGAAGGTGCATGTCCAGGAAACCTATATGTCAGTGCAGTATTCATGTTTGGGTCAATGCGAAGTGAAGGCTGTTATGAACATGTCTATGACATTTTGCATTTACTTAATTAACACATGATGTTCCTTTATTACTTTATGCCTTCTTCATAGGGGGAGAAGATGGGGCCGATCACAGTACCACAAAATTCAGAAAGTTACATGGACAATAAAGTTAATACCAGAAACATGAGCTTTGAACCCTCAATTCCACAAGAAGCTCCCTGTGTATGGAGAATGATAATAAGGATTTCTGATTTCACTTTGTCAACAAAAGACACCATACTAAAGTTTGCTTTCACACATATTTACTTGGCTTTGCGGTAACATGGCTGATAAGATACAAGCTTACATGTAAATTCTGAGATGAAAAAGAAAAAGAGATTTCAAAAATGACTTAAAATGAGAGTTTTATTTTAATGTTCAAAAGTATGAAAAAAAGTTTTAATGTTGCAGTTTTTGCCTCTATAATTGTTCTCTCTTTCATCGCTGACACAGATACGTTCCCACGTTTTAAATTTTATGATATCCCAATATTTATGCTAATGCCATAAATCTCTTCGACCACTTCTAAGTACATTTGAAGGACTGGTTGGTTTTGGAAACTCTTTGTAGATGTCATGAACCTATCAAAGTCCCTGTTTTGTCTTAAGAGTTTAAAACAATGTAGCGACAACAAAAAAAAATTGTGAAAGCCGAAAGGAACATTAGAATAACGCATTCTCCTTTGAAGGGCGAAGAAAAATCATGGGGAATTCAGGCCAGCTGATTTCTAGAGAACTCCAGCTACCAGAGTGACTTCTCTGGGAGCAGCCGCTCCCTAGTCCTGGCCATTACGTGTCAATCTGTCAAACCCACGAACAAAAACACCACAGGCTTTAGCACAAATGGCACATGACAGATGCAGATGTGCCCCCCCAAAGAACCCTTTGCTTTTTAAACACCTGCAGGAATTCCAAAACAACTGGCATGCCTTCCACTCTGCCACAGCCCCTCTCCTGACCCTGAGCTCCGAGAGGTGGAGGAAAAATGCCTAGAATGTCCAGTATTCCATTCCCATTGGGAAGAGCAGCAGGGGGCTGATGAGGAACGAGTATAGTGTTGATATCACAATGCCACGCACCTGCTTTGGATGTAAAAGAAAGAGTTTATTACAGAAATTGCAGCATTTTTTTTTCATCTCATTAAGTAGTCCTGAGAAATTCAAGGGTTTCCCTTTTATTAGGTTTACCCATCCTGACTTAAAAAGAATTATTGGGATTTCTCTCTCTACCCACCCCCCCCACGACTCCCCAACACAGGTATACTGTCTTTTTTTCACAATTAAATTGTCTTCCACATTTGGATTTAGGCAGATGAATAATCTGCAGTACTAGTTGCAAAGTCATGTTTCTTACATACTTGAGAGCCAAACAATGAGATTTCGTTTCTACTTTTAATTTTAAAAAGACAAGCATTCTCTCTCCCCTGCCCCCCAATACCTTTCTATTCGATGAACACTTTCATGGCTAGAAAATATACTACAAAAGAGACACCCTTCATTCCTAGGGAACATCCTCACCGTGTGAATGTTAGCTGGTATCTTTTGAAGTGCCGTTTCTTATAAAACCAGTACTATACAACAGTGGCTAGCATAAATTACTTTAAGGTGAACTGTTGATAAGAGAAAATGGCATTTTAACCCAGCAATTTTGTTTGCCAGCCATTTGGTAGTATTTTTCACTTCTTCCTTAATAACAAGCTGTTATAATATGTATATATATATACATAGTTACCAATTAGAATCTCTTGGGTTAGTAGTCAAACTATAAATATAGATAGGCCACCACTATGTTATCAGAAAGAATGTCAGCAAGAGCAGGCTGCCCAGTAGCAAATTACAAAGTTTTGGCTCCCAAGAATGAGATGCCTTGTTTGCTCTTGCACACTGCAGCTGCCTCCCTGCCCCCCGTCCCTCCCCCCTCCCCCTTTTTGGTGGTTTATTACACACAAGCTACTAATGAATGGGAGCCGCTGTTTTACAGTACACCACACTTACAGGACTTATCTCTAGGCCTACCACAGATTTGACTGATCAACAGCAGGGCACCGCCATCATAATTCTTCCTAGAAACAGGAGTATAAAAAGGGGTTTGTTGGAGGTTGGCTGGGTCTGCAGAGAATCCTGCCCGCAGGGCTTGCCGATGCCATCACTGGCTGTTATGGTCTTTGGCCTAATAAGGTACAGAAACAAAGATTGTTCACTGATTCAAGAAGACGAAAGCACCCGAATGATGGAAAGTAGAGGCAGCAGGGCACACATCCAAGTGGGATTAAGGCCACAAGTGCAACTTTATGGGCTGTCTGGGTGGCAGAATAAAGATCTGCAGCTGAAAATCCAGTTCAAACATAATTTATTTTATGTCATTCATAGTTAGAGGTGGCTGTCATTAGGAGCTAAATTGTTGCATTACGTCCCACCGATTTTGGTAAGTATTTTTGTAAACCTCTTAGATGTTACCATAACTCAGGAACAGAGGCAGAAGGTAAACAAATGTCTGATAAGTAAACTGACTTAGGTGCTGTCTCGAAATATATCTGGAAAAGGCCACGGTGCTTACTTTTTTTTTTTTCTTTTCCCCGTCCTTTGCTTTCAAGTTACACTATGTCCTGAACGTTTCTAAATCTAAGTATTTCTCTCGTGGCAGTAAAATTTTACAATTTGTGCCCTGGCTGTCAGTTGATTGGAGCATCATCTGGTTGCAGCAGAGTTACGAGTTCGGTCCCCAGTCAGGGCATATCTAGGAATCAACCAGTGGATAGATGAGTGGGTGGACAACAAATTGCTGTTTCTCTCTCTCTCTCTCTCTTTCTCTCTCTCTCTCTCTCTCTCTCTCTCTCTCTTTCTCTCTCTTTAATCAATCAATAACATTTTTAAAATGTTACAATTTGCATCACCTATGCTTTTTTAAACATTCAGATAACTATCAACAAACTGAATATGCTCATTTCCTAACAAAACAAATATACTAACTCTGTATAATGTAAGAGGACATTTCAGCTTGGAGAAGTCATTTGCCCCAGTCCTAAAGTCACTAAATAATTTATCTGACAATAAAATTATTTCCTAATGTTGGCAGCCTAACAAGACAAGCACAATAGCAAATACATTATTAAAATTTCCCCCCTCTGTTCTTGGATCCCAAATGATGCTGGAATTAGAAACACGGGTTATTGAAAAGCTATTTCCACAGTGAGTTTGGCACATTTTGTAGCCATTGTACAGTAAGTAGTCTCCTGTCTGAAAGAGAAAACTATACTTGACTGAAGTGTCACTGTATATATGAGAATTGTATGTTCTGAGATACAATAACTTAAAGTCAATTCAATTGACTTTTATATATACATATTTGTAGTTTGTGAAATTTTTATTATCTGAATACTACTTAATAAAATGTGGTTAGATTAGAGAGTGTGGGTAGAGAAGAGCATGAATATCAGTCTTAACAGAGCCAGATCAGAGTTAATCAAGGGTGTACCATCTGGAAAGACCCAAAGTCAAACATGTCAGTTTCTCAAGTAATATTCTCCTATGTAGTCAAATAGCAAGTCATCCTTCCTATTCCTCCTCCTACCACCATGCATTATGTATCCTGATTTCAAACCATTAAAGCATCTAAGATTGGTGTCATAATTTTGATATTCTCTTTAATACCTATGACAATGCCAGGCTTACTATTTTATTTAATCTTTTAGCTTTTTTTGTGTGTGTGTGTATATCTCTTGACCTATGTCTCCTTTGGATGCACATAAACATGTAGTCGTCTAATGCTTATTTCAGAAAGCAGAAAAGTCTTGTCATGGATATACGACATAAGGACCGCTTTATCTGTAAAGCAATTCTACGTCAAATGGGAACATTTGAGGTAAGACAGGGTTAAACTAGTTCTCTGAACTGCTACTTACTAGCTAGATGACCTTGTACAAGTCAGGAAACTCCTCTGAGCTTCATTTTGATCATTTATAAAATGGGAATATATTACACGCCTGTCTCTTCTGCAAGCCTTGTTTTATATTCAGCGATAAGATATTGGCATTTGCTTTGAAGCGGAAACACCTGGGAATGACTTAAATAACCAACAGGAGACTGGTTAAGGACATTCAGACCCAACTCTACTGTGGGATATGATGCAGCAGTTACAGAGTGAAACAGACCTATCTGTGCTCTGGTATGTTTCCCAGACATGTTATGAAGTGAGGAAATACATATAGTAAAACCTCATTTGTTTAAAAAAGTACATATGTGTATGCATAAGAAGGGTAGCTAACCCTTATAAAGATTAAGTGAGTCTGTATGTGAACTGCTTAGACTGTACCAAACATTGCTCTAAGCAGTTCACATCTAAACTCAATCCTTACAATAACCCAATGAGATAGTACTGTGTCATTCCCACTTTTATAAATGAGAAAACTGAGAACATACTGTGATAAGTAGTAGAGACTGGGACTCAAACTCTGTCTAGATTCAGAGTTAATGTTAGATTTGTTTTTTGTGTGTGTGTGTTTTTAATATATTTGTGTTGATTTCAGAGAGGAAGGAGTGGGAAAAAGAGATACAAACATCAAAGATGAGAGAGAATTATTGATCCACTGCCTCCTGCACAACCCACACAAGGGACGGAGCCTGCAGCCTAGACATGTGCCCTGACCAGGAATTGAACCGTGACCTCTGGTTCATAGGTCAATGCTCAATCACTGCGCCACACTGGCCAGGCTCATAGCCTATGTTCTTAACTGGTATATATTTTATCATTTATCTATCTATCTATCTATCTATCTATCTATCTATCTATCCACCTATACATCTTTCTTTTTATCTGAGATCTGGAAGGATATACATATACTTCTGGGGAAGTGATAAAGAGCACTTTCTCTTTTTATTATACATATCATTTTCACTTCTACTTCTATAAACTTTTGTATTGTTTGCAGTGCCATAGTCACTGGTGCTGGGGATATCTGATATACAGCTGCAAGAGTTATAAAGGAAAAGCTTTAAAAATGAGTTGTCCTTAAGTGGGTGCTGAAAGCAATGTCAATAATTTACTTTGGGTGGAGCCTTAAATATGAATATTGTTCTTATCTTTGAGAGCAGAAGGCATGACATCTTTTCCTTTTAATTTTAACACCTTTCTCTTTCAATAACACCTACAATATCTCCATAAGCACTCAAAAGTGTTATTTATTTACTGAAAAGAACCTATAATTGAAAGACTTCTATTAGGTCAGGGCTACAGTTTGAGACTATGTAATAGAACAAACTGAAATTAAAAGATATGGTTCCAGACAGCTAACCAGTGCTTTATCCAACATGCTTAACCAGCCACAGATAAGAATGAGTGTTTCTTTTACCCTTGCAAACACTCCCATCCACCCACATTATTTGCTCATATTTCCCTCTAATTTGGTGTTCAATACATTTCAACCCATTTGCCCCATAAAATAGTCCTTGGGCCTGAATTTCTGAGCTTTAGAGCTAGGATTTAGTTTCCACTGGACTTGAGGTTTCATATTAGGAAGATTGACACTCAGAACAAACACTCTATTGCTGGATTCTTGTGCTCTACATCACCAAAATCTTTTGTATGAGCCCTAACCAGTTTGGCTCAGTGGATAGAGCGTCAGCCTGCAGACCCAAGGGTTCCATGTTTGATTCTGATCAAGGGCATGTACCTTGGTTGCAGGCACATACCCAGAAGGGAGTGTACAGGAGGCAACTGATCGATGTTTCTCTTTCATCGATGTTTCTAACTCTCCCTCTCCCTTCCTCTCTGTAAAAAATCAATAAAATATATTTGAAAAAAATTTTAAGAAAAAAACACTTTTGTACGAGTTTACTATTTTATAATAGGATGACTTTGATGCTACTAGAATTTACTTAGTGTGCCTTTATTCCCTTATTATTTGCCTTTTAATACCTTTTTTATAAGAAATTCTGAGCTTGTCCATACAATTGGCTGATAATTTCTGATTTCAGAATATCTCTGTGGGCTTTTAAATATATTTCTAGATTTTCATTCACTCCTATAAGCACAGATGTAGAACATATGAATGGCAGAATTAAAAATTGACATTTTCCATTCACTTAAAAGTACATTTTAAAGATGTAGACATTGTTTGTAACTCTATAATGGAACTCTGGAGCAAGTGACACATAAGAAGCGACTCATGAATAAAAAGAAGAAAAAAAAATGACCCATGAGTTATCTTTGAAAAAGAATAACCAATTTTCCATAACAGTCTTCATTTAAATATTTGAAATGTTATTTAATAAATATAAGAAATAGATATCTAGATAAAGATACTGAGAAAAACAGAGGTACCTAGGTCCAGGAATAATCTAGTGTGAGAAACACTACATTTCTCACACTTACTTTTCTCTTTATTGAATTTTAACTATCTTTAAAAGAAGTGTTTTTATTGCTAGTAAAATATTCTCGTGGCACTTATGATGACAGTATTTCCTGAATGAATAAAATTATTGGATTGCCTATTAAAACAGACAATCTTAGGCCTCATTTGGTGTTATTCTAGAAACTTCCTTTTAAGTCCATTAAATAATTTTCGATGGTACACTATACAATTTCACTTCTCTACCTTTTGCTTCCACCTGGAATATGGTCCCATATGTGTCTATCAGAGTCCTATCTATTCTTCAAGTCTTATTTTCTCCAACAAGCTTCTCCAGGCTATTCCATATTTTCCTAGCTATTTGTTCACACCTGTACCAGAGTTTATTCTGAAAAGACATTTATGTACATGCTAATTTCTCTTTTCTGAGGAGCTGGGCCCAAATCTCATATCTTTTTATATTTTTAATTTCAATCTCTACTTCCTCCCAAGACCTAGCACAACATTCCAGGATGGCAAGGATTTAGTCTTTTCATCTTTATAGAACTTGAAAGAATGCCTCATACCTACTATTGAGGTAGCCAATTGTGCTCATTTGACAATTGTCAACAATACTCCTCAACACAAAAAGCACAATTCTTGGTTTCTCTAGTATATTAAATCCTGTAATCATGAAATGTATCTATCAGCACTCAAATATACCTGATATATTCACAAGATAGAGGGATAGAGAAAAATCTAGTATTGTAGAAACTAATATCCAAATAGTTGACTAAATTTTTTTATGCATTGTAATTTCCTAATTAGACATGGATATATACTTTTCCATTCAAAAGAATACAAAATATTTATGCATGGTTAATTTACTTAAAAAGTTCATTAAGAAAAATTCTTGTACTATTTAAAATTCCGTTTTGCCAAATTTATATTAATCTGTCCGCACTGATAATATCTTTAAGACAGAGAAAAAACATCTTTTTTGTTTGTTTGTTTTTATTTTTTTTAATTGATTTCAGAGAGGAAAAAAAAAAGGAAGAGAGAGATAAAAACATCAATGAGAAGAAAGAATCACTGACTGGCTACTTCCTAAATGCTCCACCCTGGGGATTAAGCCCGAAACCCAGGCATGTGCCCTTGACTGGAATCGAACCTGGGACCCTTCAGTCCATAGGCCAATGCTCTACCCACTAATGCAAACCAGGTAAAGCAAGAAAACCTTTTTGATATGACAATATATTGGGCAGGTGTGACTTAAAAGAAAAATTAAGAATAACTGATCTTTATCCTTTTCAGTGCTAACATGATACTTCCATGTACTTACATACAAGTTATATGTAGCAACTGACAACATTTCTTTTTGGATTTCTGAAATAATTTCTCTTCTTCTTCCTGCTCCTCCTCCTCTTCTTTTTCTTCTTTCACAACATGAGAAGTTTACATGAAAAATAACCAATAGTTTAGATGACTTATAAAGACAACAAAAGGGAAATTGCCAGAATCTATTACATTAAAAGTTGATCCCCGAAAACCATAAAAATATTAGAGGAATCCACAGGCAGCAAAATCTCAGACATATGTTAAAGCAATTTCTTCACCGATACAGCTCCTAGAGCAATGGAAACTAAAGCGAAAAAACAAACAAACAAATGGGACAACCATCAAAATAAAAAGCTTCTGCACAGCAAAAGAAACCATCAACAAAATAACAAGAAAGCCCACTGTATGAGAGAACATATTTGCCAATGCTATCTCCAATAAGGGCTTAATCTCCAACATTTACAGTGAACTCATACAACCTAACAAAAGGAAGATAAACAACCCAATCAAAAAATAGGCAACTCATACAACTTAACAAAAGGAAGATAAACAACCCAATCAAAAAATAGATACTTTTCAAAAAAGGATAGAAGGAAAGCCAAGAAATTTATGAAAACATGCTCAAAGTCACTAATCTTTTAAGAGATGTAAATCAAAACCACAATTGGTACCATGTCACACCTATCAGAATGGCTATCATCAACAAATCAACAAATGACAAGTGCTGGCAAGGATGCGGAGAAAAAGGAACCCTTGTGCACTGCTGGTGGGAATGCAGACTGGTGCAGCCACTGTGGAAAACAGTACGGAGTTCCCTCAAAAAACTATAAATGGAACTCCCATTTGACCCAGTGATCCTACATCTAGAAATATATCCCAAGAAGCTAGAAACAACAATCAGAAAGGATATATGCACCCCTATGTTTATAGCAGCACAATTTACAATAGCTAAGATTTGGAAACAGCCTAAATGCTCATTAGCACATGAGTGGATTAAAAAACTGTAGTACATCTACACAATGGAATACTACACTGCTGTAAAAAGGAAGAAACTCCTACCATTTGCAACAACATGGATGGACCTGGAGAGCATTATGCTAAGCGAAATAAGTCAGTCAGAGAAAAATAAATATCACATGATCTCACTCATTTGTGGAATGTAATAAACAACATAAACTGATGAACAAAAACAGACCCAGAGACAAAGCATCAATCAGACCATCTAACCTCAGAGGGAAGGTAGGGAAGGGTGGAGGTAAAGGCGAGAGATCAACCAAAGAATTTGTATGCACACATAGAAGCCTAACCAATGGACACAGACACCAGGGATGTAAGGGCATGAGTGGGGGAGGGGAGACAATGGGAGGATAAGGACACTTGTGTAATATCTTAATCAAGAAAGAAAAAAACATTTTTTAAAGTTGATTCCCTGAGGGCATAGGGGAGATAAATTATGATGGGAAAAAAAAGCAAAAGAAAATAAATTTTAAAAATTTAAATTAAAAAATAGTTGATAACCTCAGGATTGGATTTTTTGTTGTTGAGAAGTTTTGATATTATTCTTGCAGGTTCTCTGATTTGTTTTAAGTTTAACTGAAGTGTTTTGTTGTGTAGCATATCAGTTTAGCATAATATATTGCATAAATAATTTTTTTTACTCAAGATGTTCTGTGTTAAAAAAAACTACTTAAAATCTCAGGAAGAAGAAGGAGGAAAAAAAGAGGGAAGGAAAAAAGAAAGAGAAAAAGAGAGGGAGGGAAGTGAAGAAAAGAAGAAAGAATGAAATAAAGGGAGGAAAGGTGGAACATTTGGCAGCTACTAAAACATACATGGCTCTGGCTGGTATGTCGCAGTTGTTGAAACGTTGCCTCATGCATTGAAGGGTTGCTGGTTCAATTCCTGGTTTGGGCACATGGCCAGGTTATGAGGTCAGGGGCATGAAAGAGGCAGCTAATTGATATTTTACTTCCACATCCATGTTTCTCTCTCCCTCCCTCCCTTTCTCTCTAGAAATCAATTAAAAAAATCTTAAACAACAAAACCCACAATAAAAAAAAACACATGCACAAAATGAATGAGGTTGTAGTAAAAAGCAAATTTCAGAGCATCTAAACAAATATATCAATGTTAATGTAAGTCCTTGTTTTTGCCTTTCTTAATTTATTTTTAATTAATTTGAGAGAGAGAGCGAGAGCGAGAGCAAGAGAGAGAGAGAGAGAGAGAGAGATTTGTTGTTCCACTTATTTGTGCATTCATTGGTTGCTTCTTGTATTTGCCCTGACTGGAAAGCAAAACCCACAACCTCAGCAGACCTGGATGATACTTGATCCAACTGAGCTGCCCAGCCTGGTAGCTGCATTTCTTCATTTGCAAATTAGTAGAGAAGACACTAGAAGTTTGAATTTTGGGCTTGATCATTCACCTCCAAATCAAAATCAGGAATCTCAGTCTAATGTCATATTGTAGTTGAAAAACTTTAGTACAAAAAATTGTTAAAATATACAATCTCACAAATGCAACTTCTAAGCAGAGCAGTTGACTTTCCTTTTCTAGAGTCTTTCATTTTTTTATTTTGTTTTTTCCTAATACTAAAAAGCTTCACCAGATTTGTCTGGCTGCCAGCATAATTCAGGAGCAAAAGCCTTAATTTTAGTATATATAAAATGACTAGTTTCATTGTATACAATTTAAGAAATAAAAAGCTTAGAATTTCCTTCCACATTAACATCCACACTACCTACATTACATAATTAGAACAACATAATTAAAAACCTAAGAGAAGAACATGGTGTTATCTTTTTGTATTTCTTGATTTCTGTATATTTACATAAATTACATCCATATCAGGTTAACTAAACCTTTTTACAGTATTTTGCAAACTTTATTTTAACATGGAGAGTAAAAACCCAAGAGGCAAAAAAGTAGTTTAATACAACTTTGTTTATCCAAAATTATAAAGATGTTAAAAGATACCAGCCTAAAAACTAGCAGGGCAGGGGCTGAGAAGTGAGAAACTTGGGAAGAATACAAACTTTCAGCTATGAGTAAGGTCTGAGGATCTAAGTTAAAACATTGTGACTATGGTTGATAACACTATGTTAAATAATTGAAATTTGTTGAGAATAGAATTTAAACATTTTCACACACACACACACACACAAATATGAAAGTGGTAGATGGGTTAATTAGCTCCATGGGAGAAGTGCTTTCACAATGTATATGAGCATTAAATCAAAATGATGTACATTTTAAGTATCCTACTATTTTATTTGCCAATTAAACCTCAATATAGCTGGGGGAAAAAAATCACTAAAAGGAAAATTTCACCCATTGCACTCTATAAACAATCAATTGCATGTTCTCAAATAATCACTTAACTTGCAGAATCTGCTTCTAAAGACTTATTTATTATTACATTTTATTTTGAAACATATAACCTACAGTTTTCATATACATTAAAAAATTCCAAGTAGTTAGTTAATGTATATAGGGCTGTCCATATTTGACTTTTAGAAATGAATATATTCAATTATGAAAGACTATTGAAATATATGTATATACACAAAGAAAAACAATAGTTGACAAAATTCACTTTTAAGTGAATAGATTTTTTTTCAGTTGTGTCTTTTAACTATTTTGTCTGTGAAATATGAAGACTTTTGCTTTTTAATACAAAAAATATTCATTTTCAGGGATGTAATACACAAACAATAATTATAAAGACGATTGTTATAGGTTAAACACTTGAAATAGAAACTTCTTAAAATCTGAGTTGGTGTTCCAGTTCCTCCATTTACCAGCCAGATCTCAATATGCAAATAACTCAGCTTTTTTCATTGGCAAAATGGGATGAATGATATGTATTTTATAACATTATTTTAGGGATCCAACAAAAGTATGAGCTGAGAAGTGCTTTGCAAGCTATAGGGCCAGTAAACAAATTTAAGATTAAAAAATAATAATTTTATCTAAATGAGAAATTACGATTATGTAAGATATCATTCCTAAGCGTGGGCCTGACGTCTAAGCACAGGTTCCACTTTGGGACCATACATTCAACCTCTAGGAAGTGGAGTGTCACTCTGGCCACCTCCCTGACAGATTAACAATGCGAAAGGAAGCGATCTACTGTTAGAGCCATGTGGTATGAGGAGAACAGTGTAATCACCAGGACAATCTCAGCACAAAGAAACTGGAAACTTGAGTGTGAAGAGGGGAAATATCAAAGGTACTCTTTATCAAGAATGAAACTTTGAAATCCATCTATTTAAGATTAATCACTATTCTTTTAGTTAAGCTGTTGTCATCTCTAACTTTCCCTGAGTAGAAAATAATCTACACTTCCAACTCAGTTATTCATGGTCCAATTTGTTCTCAGAATACTATAATAGGCTTTGTGAAGATAAGTTTTATAATAGGGATTTAACATAGTGAGAAGCCAAGACACAGAGGCCTTCAAACACAAAGAGTATATATACTTATATGAACAGCTTGGTTTTCTCCCTCCCCGCCCCCACCGCCCCCGCCAACCTGCTTCTACTCGCTCTTGTCCCCTCTTTCAAAAGGACACTCACCCTACTTAAAATCTAATTTTTACAAAAGATTCTGATAAAATGTCATCTCAACAACTTCATAGTACAATTGGTTGAGCTATTGCATTGTTACTTTGGAGCCATTTCAACAGTTCTGGGAAGGGGGAAACTTTGAATAAAGTACCACTGGAGGAAGGATGCTGTGAAGGGTTTTAAGAAAGCGAAACATTCAAAATCTTCCCTCTTGGTAGTTCAGTCTGGCTTGATGACCACATTTATATATGGAATTCACAGGCTAGAACTCTCAAAGCGAACTCTACTTCTCTGAAGAAAATAAAAAATTCAGAGTGGCATCCTGAAAAAAAAAAGAAAGAAAGAAAGGAGGAAAGAAGGAAGAAAAAAAGAGTCACTGATGATTTATCTACATTAATTTTATTTTGAATTCCGAGACTTTTAAGTCCCTGTTTTCTCTTCTTTAGCTCTATACAAGGTCTAACTTCCTATATTTATAATTTTTATCTCATTTGCATACAAAGGAGTACATTAGTTATTTGTTTTACAAAGTACCCAGGTACTTGGAGAGCAGCACAAGCTTATTTTCAATCCAAGCTGGGTGTTTTTTTTTAAACATTTCAACACACAAAATTTAGTACTTAAAATACTAAAAAGTCTATTATTTTAATAATTAGCTTGCCTTTATTAAAGCTGTACATGTCACATCCCTGCTGAACCTATTTTGTTGCTTCTGACTATCTTATTTGCATATTTGTAACAAAGTATATAAAAAGATAAAGATGTATGGGTTTGCTGAGTATATTCAAAACTCTTCTTTGATTTTTTAAATCCTACAAGTCCAATAAGAATTTTGTAGCAAATATGCATTTT
The DNA here is from genome assembly GCA_011751065.1 of Lasiurus cinereus. Classification (NCBI taxonomy): domain Eukaryota; kingdom Metazoa; phylum Chordata; class Mammalia; order Chiroptera; family Vespertilionidae; genus Lasiurus; species Lasiurus cinereus. Next base: position 32,161,832 of record JAAGEH010000045.1, on the reverse strand, counting down.
AAATATTTTTTCCACAAAAAGAATTTTCTAAAAGTGTTATTTTAATGTGCTTTTAATGATTTCTAGCACTCACACCTCCTTACTTGCTTTCCAAACTGTTTATACTGTCCCCAATAACACTCAGTGGAAAGCTGTCATTCCTGGCTAAATCCTTACTTAGGGTGAATGCTATGCCTCCGTGAGACAGGGTCAGGGGGTCAAAATCGATTTTGGAGGCCACCTGGAGAGTCCAGGCCATGAACTGACTCGAAAAATTTATATCAGAGCTGGAATAGCCTACCTCCCAGGGTCAGAGCTGGTCTGACACTCCAACCGCAGGCTGGGGCATGCTAGACCAAGCGCAGAGAGAGGCCAGAGTTGTTGACCCTGTTAGCTGACCTCTTCAAACTTCAGGAGAATTTTTTTGGCAGTTACCACGGTGACTGGGTACTCTAAAAGCTTATCCTTCTTACTGAAAGGAGAAAAAAAATTAGGGAAAAAATATGTAAAACCCACCTTGCAGAGATGTCTATCACAGTTAAAGTTAAAAAAAAAATTGACAGAGCTCTAAATTGTCTATGTCTTTGATAATAATAACTTCCACTTTTATTCTAAAGAAACTAGAATTGGTAAGGTGCATGAAACAATAAAATTTCATATTTGCAAAAGATACTGCTTTTCGTTAAACCAATAATGTATGACAATTTGAATAATGTATTAAAATACTTTTTAAACAAAGCAATATACTTGTAAATTCTAATATTACTCTGCTGTTCTTTGAGAATAATCAGCTTTGAAATATGATCCATCATAAATGTTAATCTATTAGGGAAAAATTCTGTAACTAAATAATCATTTTTGCATTCAACAACTTCATATTCTTTTTTCCCCAAGAGAAAAATATCCATTTTTGTTTGATGTGAAATAATAAAATTAGGGGAAAAGCAAGAGGCCATCATTATTACATATTCTATCTTTTACCAAATGACCTAATAAAAATAATGTATACATTAAAAACAACATGCTAAAAATATTCCATATTTAACAAAAGAACACTTGGAGGAAAAAATACCATGTGCACTTTATATCAGTGCAATGCACACTAAAACTAAAATAGCCATTGGAGATTCTTCCATGTTAACACCAGAAGCTATCTGGAACTTTAGGACAAGACTTATAATTGAAAATTTAATTCTCTATGCGGTAAACCTGTGCACATTATAAACTTCTAGTTGGGTTTTGGTTACAGATTGTGATATAAAGTACTTTTAAATGGCTCCTATATAGGACTTGAAAGTAGATAAGAATTGTAATAATTTAGAAATGTAATATTCTTTAATCATAATGTTATGTGCTTTTAAAAACACCTGTGTGCTGTACAATGCCTTTTTTAAAAGTGAAATCATTGCCTTTTAGTGTTAACATTGCTCTAGCCTTCGTTAATTTTCTCCTGTAAGTCTTGAAAGAACTTTCTTTAGAATTTGGGTGGTGTGTGAGGGGTGGGGGGTGGAAGAGAGAGGAGGGGTGGAAGAGAG
>JAAGEH010000045.1:32096778-32160218 GCA_011751065.1 Lasiurus cinereus | reverse complement strand
CCCCCCCCCCCCCCCCCCCCCCCCCCCCCCCCCCCCGAGAAAGAGAGTATAATTGCATTTTAAAAAGCAGTGGCTATGTAACAAAACAATGTCTTTGGTCTAAATATCATTTCTCATCTTGACTCTAAGCCAAGGGAAAAAAAAATGATGAATTACAGAAATGTAGTAATTGACACTCCAAAAATGAATACTGACATTTCAGAGGAATGTTTTCACCTAATCTTGAATGTTCATTTTGCTGTGACCTATGTTCACTGGTTTGTAATCACCCTTAAAGTCCTAGAACAGAATGGACATAAAACCAAGGACCTGTTCATTAATCTTAAAACAAAACATAATTCAGGATAAAATTTCCTTTTTTGTCTTATGTCCAAAACAGCCAGTGAAAGAGAAGATCAGAGATAGAGGCTGAGATGATTTTGCCATGGGATCCGACGGCACTTTGCTGAAACGCAGGTCTTTCTATTCGACAGTGTGGCCCTTGCCATTGCAAAGTGGGCAGCCAGGTTGGTGAGTCACTACAACTGTGTGCCAGCTTGTTCTCTACCATGAACTCAGGCTGTCCTTCCCAGCCGGAACTCCTGGCAAGGCCTAGCTGGTGGCTGGCAAAGCCCAAGGAACTCTCTAACAGGAAATGAGGTACTCTTCAGGTTTTGAAAAGAGATGATAGAAGTTTTAAAATGAGGCAAGCCAGACCAGAATCTCCTAAAACCACAAGCCTGATCTTGAGTGAAACATTATGTCTACGTTGGATCCGTAAAGGAAAAGAAGTTCAATTGTAAGACAATGGTTCATTTGTCCTCAAGAACAGAAGGCCAAGTCTCTTAGCTTGGTTTCCTCTAGTCAAATTTAGGATCTCTCCCAGGAAAAGGCCAAAGAACATTTGTCAGTCTTCTGCGTAAACTTACACTGAAAGAACTAGAAAATAAATAGATATTTTATTCAGTAGCTCATAGATCTGGATCTTCTCTCATTCTCTTATGTGACAGAACTACAGGAGTTAGGGACTGAGAGGGCCCTAGGAGATTGTCTAGTCTTTTCTCTTCACATACACGAAACTGAAGCCCAGAAACATGAACTGCCTAACATCTGCACTATTAATTACACTCCTTACCTGGAACCTAGATCCCGCCTCACATTTCTGGCCCAGTGTGTTCTCTACTACAATATGAGGCCCTCCTCCCTGGGGCAAAGCAATGAAAAGCCCACACCTGTGGATATATTCAAAACTTTGGAGACAAGAGCTCTTCTGGAACCAGGGTATAAAATGACTGTAAAACTCATTCAAGTTGAATTTCCAGGAAACAACTTCAGGGATACTCCTCCAAATCAGGCAGTGAAACAATAAAATAATACGTGCTGCGGATGCTGAAAAATTCTCAGGGACTTACGTCTGATGGTAACAAGAGTGTGTTGTTGCCCAGCGTTGGACTATAGAAAGAAGAGTTCCAAATTTGATTCTGGTCAGGGTCACATGCCCACATTGCAGGCTCGGTCCCTAGTTCGGGACATGCAGGAGGCAGCCAGTCAATGATTTTTTCTCATCATTGATGTTTCTATCTCCCTCTCTCTCTCTGAAATCAATAAAAAGAAAAAGAAACATTGTATACTTAATATTACTTCTCCAGCTGACTGTTATTATTGACTTGTTATGGCTAATAAGCACAGATTGATTTTCTTTTAATCGGTACAGAGTCTCTACTCTGCCAAGTTTGTAATTAAATACCAAGAAGCAGGGTTTGGAGTTAGTCCTTCTGTGTTTCCAGTGGCATGAAAGAGTCTGTCCAAATAACCCTGAGCTATAGAAGTTACCATGGCTGCCAGTCCAGAAAGAGCTTAATCTGGTCTTTCTTTAGCATTTCTCTCCTTTATTTCTTGTTTTAACTTTTATCTATTAGGACCAATAGATACTAAAAATGAAGTAAAAGGAAAAAAAGCCTGTAGCAAAAGTGGAGTTCATTGCTGATGCCTCAAACTGCCACTTGTCAACTGCATTCAACTGTAACATTTACTTTCTACACCATGTATTTTCAGAGCAGTCCCTAAATTGCTCTTCTAGTTTGTCATGTCATTTGGGAGAAGATCATAATTTAATTCTGAGAATTTAGTTTAGGGCCCCAAGGGGGTGGGGTGGGAAGAGTAAGGGATAAGAATCTAAAGAGAGGAGAAAAATAGTAGGTATGCTGAGAGAGCAATGGGTTTATTGGGGAAGGAACCTTGTGTTTAGGAAGATAGGTGATGAAGAGGTGACGGCCATTGTGGTCAGGTAGTCCTTAACTCCCATCTAGAATTTCCAAGAAATGCTGTGTCCTTTCCATAGATTCCACTGGGTGTGAGTTAAGGGAGGCACTTTTGGTACTAATCACCTGCTAATGTTTTTTTTTTTGGAGCAGGGAATGAGAAACTACTCTGAGGCTGGGACTGAAGAATGTTTGCTTGGCAACTCTTGTCAACGCTCCGGATGAAACTCAGCAACCTACCCCACGTGGGATGTGCATTGTTCTATTTCTTAAGACACTGTAGTGGTCTCCCCTTGACCCAAAAGCAGATTTCTCTACCTAAAGGAGAAAGCCATTAAGGGAAGCTTCTTGGGAAGAGAACTTTCTGATGTGCAAATATTTTTTTCTTTTTGAGATCAAGGAGGAGAGGCCAGTGAGCGGAAAGGTAGACAAAGTAAGTGAGAAACGGGGAGGCTAAAGAGTGAGAACTAGCCCTAGCCATTTTGGCTCCGTGGATAGAGCATCAGCCTGTGGACTGAAGGTTCAATTCTGGTCAAGGGAATGCACCTGGGTGGCAGGCTCCAACCTCGGCCCTGGTTTTGGGAGGCGATCAATGGATGTGTGTCTTTCACATCCATGTTTCTCTCTCTCTCTGTCTCTCCCCCTTCCTCCCACTTTCTCTAAAAGTCAATGGGAAAAAAGAATATCTTCAGGTGAGGATTAACAAAACAAAAACAACAAAAAGATTGCTTGGATCAACTATATCATGAATTATAAAATAAATACATAAATAAATAAGTAGAACTTTTTGGCTGGTTCTGAGCTCCGCCCCTAAGATCAGATAGGCTGGCCTCCATTCAGGAGAGTGTGGATGAGGGAAAAGCTGGTTGCTTTCCTGCTTCTTCGCCTGCCTTGAGACTTCCACAGAGCTTCTCCCTCGGTCCAGGGAGACACAGCCCTCGGATCTAGACGCTTATCCACTGCAAAGCACCCACAAGGACCCAGCCAGGGGCAACCTGACCAGTGCCTGCCAGCAGCCAACACACGGCCACTTGCAAAAAGGCTCGCTCTTTGGGCACTTTTCTTAGGCTCCTCAGGAAATTGTTAAAGACAGGAGATTTGAAATTGAATTTTAATGATTGTCAGAAGAGAGGATTGAGACACAGCAGCTGCTCCAGGGCAGCTGCCCCAGCTGCTCCCTCCCGGGGCAGGCCAGCCTCTTGGGCAGCACACCCACCAGTCCAACAGGAAGAGAAAAAGAGGAGCAAAAAGGTGAAGGTTTAACTTTAGAGTGACGGTCCTGGCTCTGGGCTTTTGAGAATCATTGACTCTCACAACTATTTTAAAAAAAAAAGGCAAAAACAGACAAAAGAACAACAACAACAACAACAACAACAACAAAGCTAAACTTAAAACTTCAGGGTCTCAGTCCCAAATTGGCCTCAAATGAATTGTGAGGCCAAGAACACACATTTTGATGAGGGTTGAGGCTATGGGATGGGAGTGGGACTAGGGAAGTCCTCTCTCCTATGTCACCGATAAGGAACAGACAGACGGCCAAACCTGGGCAACGAGGCTGTGAAGGCTGTGAAGGACGTCAAAAGGAAGGAAGGGAGAGTTTTGCTGGGAAAGGAACCAGTTTCTCCGCTGGGTCCCCATGGCTTGTGTGGAGTTTGACTGTGGCTGGGTTCATGTCCCTTTTCCTTCTTCTGCCTACCTGGGCTGTGCCTAAATGAGAAGCCACAGGATAATGCCAGCCTCTGAAACTCAGGTGCCCCAGAGTAAAACTTCACAGTAAGTTATTGCCAGCGACAAATTCAGGCTGACAAATTGTCAGGGATCCAGCCTTCCACACACTGGGTGGCTTGCAGGCAATAAAGAAGCAGATGCAAGAAGGGGTGGGCAGGGACTTCTCAGTGGTGCCCCACAAGCCACACCCTGCCCCCACAAGGGAATGTGCTCAGCAGGGACCCTGCAGAGTGCCTACCAGCGTCTCTTTCTTCCTGTCACACAGACTGCACCGAGGAGCCTCTCTCTTCCCAGTTCTCCAATTAACCCTTTTGAGCGAGTGTGCCTGTACCTGGGCTTGAGGGCCCTTGGTTTATAGTCATGGTACCCAAATTTCTTTTTGTTTGAAATCATGGGCCCACAAGACCTTGGAATGTGTTGGGCATCTAGTTACTTCTGCATGCCTGTCTGTATCCGTGCGACCCAGAACATTATTAGGATTCAATGCTCAAGATAAATAACAAGGATTTTTTTTTTTTACCTGCAGATGCTTTAGAAGAATGCATGCATATTAAACAGTTTCAGAACCTGATAAATCTGAAAAAGACCTCTCAAAGTATTTGCAGGGTAGCACCTCTATAAACTGCCCTGTCCCTTTCCCTCCCCTTCTCTCTTCCCCACGTTCACAAGAGTGACCTTTGATTTGTTTTTTACATCTTGGTTCTCACTCTGTTTTAAGTTTAGCAATAACTTTATTATTATTTTTATTTATTTTTTATCTTTATGGTTGAAAGTACTACATGTGTCTCCTGTTTTTCCCCATTAACCCCTTCCAACACCTCCCCCAGACCTTCACCACCCTATTGTCTGTGCCCATGGGTTATGCATATATGCATACAAGGTCTTTGGTTGATTAACTCTCACCCAGCCATTCTCCCCTGCCTTCCCTCTGAGATTCCGAGGTTCTGCACTCTGTTTCATGCTTAGGAACGACTTTAAACACATACATTGATCTAAATATGAATGTTCTGCATAAGATACGGTATCTCGCATGTCTTACAAATCCAGTTACCTAATGACGAGGCTTCACATTAAATGATCAGTCACAGCCCTCCCGGGAGATTGATTTAGCTACAAATGTTTCGCTTCGCAATTTAATTCACTCTTCCGCTTTCTCCAACTTGAATTTAATTTCTGCATTTAAATACAACACAGCACTTGAATTAAGGGTCTTCTTGTCAAACTAGAGGCTTTTCTCATTTCCTTGAACTCTATAAATGAACTGCAATGTCATATAATCGATAGGAAAAATTCAGCTATCATGGATCCTAAGCAACCCTTTGCCACAGAAATAATTCGATCTGGCATTTCTGAGTTTGAAAAATGTGATGTTTGGATGGCATGAGACCAGAACCACCCAGCTGGCTTCAAAGTTCTCGATCTCTACGTTCCGCTGAGGACCGACCTGCTGCGATCTGCTGAGATATTGCAAATAGGCTTTTCTCCTGGTTAGAGACCAGGTACTCGCTCCCCTTTTCCTCCCATAAACAAGTAGTAGTATCACAACAGTATGGGAAGCTGGAATTCAAAGCTATTTCTAAGTTCATCTAAATTTATTAGCTCTCATAAAAGTTTATGACAGAATTTCAAATTAGGCCTTTTTCCTCCCCAAATCCAATAAGCAATTCAGATTTGGGTTTTGGAGTTGCAACTAAATCTCCAAACGATTTCAAAACCAATCCTTTGTAGTCCTAGGCTAGTGGTCGGCAAACTCATTAGTCAACAGAGCCAAATATCAACAGTACGATTGAAATTTCTTTTGAGAGCCAAATTTTTTAAACTTAAACTTCTTCTAACGCCACTTCTTCAAAATAGACTTGCCCAGGCCGTGGTGTTTTTGTGGAAGAGCCACACTCAAGGGGCCAAAGAGCCGCATGTGGCTCTTGAGCCGCAGTTTGCCGACCACGGTCCTAGGCTATTCCCATCAAAGCGACCAGGATTTCTGCAGTATATAAATCCTCTAGCTCAAAAGTAAGTCAGTGAATGGCATCTTATCACCAGTAACATGACCTCGTAAACCTCCAGCAAGCTGTTTCTCTGCCTCAATGTCACTGTCTCTTGTTGCACTCTCAGCCTTCTCTCTGCAATCTGCCACGTACAAATGCTGCCTATCATACCAGAGCATGAAGAAGTAATGCTTCCTTATCTCCATTCCCTCTCCCCTTTTATCTATGATGCACTATTCTGTACTTTTAAGTCAATGACTTATTTCACTGAGGGCATTTTTTTAAAAAAAGGGTGATACTGGGCAGACCTACTGTGGAATCTACCTTGTTTTTGGTAGATTAGATTGTTAATTTATCTCAGAAGAGCCTTGCAAAAGAGCCTCATGACCTTGTCATGCTACCAATCATTTACATACCAAAGGTGAAAAGTAATCTGGTTCATGAATTTGCTCTGTCACTGAGTCGATGTATTAAATATTAGTTACCCTTGGCCTAGCTGGATCCCATCTGTACGAAAAATTATAGAGAGGGTTAGACAGTAGCAAGCGAGGTGAGACAAATTCAGTTTATGACTTTAAGGCAGGGACACATAAAACTTGTCTTTCCTAAATCTAAAGTGGTTGGAGTTTGCATTTCCCACATCTACCATCGCTGAGATCTTTGGGCTGCACTAAGAAACTCTAATTAGTTCATTTGTCATCAAGAACCACTGCATCAGGCCAGGTATTTTGCTCCTATTCAACTCGAGGAGAAAATGAGACAACGTGGGCTATTATAAAAAGCTCGGCACTCAGTGCCAATCTTCCAAACTGGCCTCATGTTACATCTCAGGAGCCCCCAACTCATTCAGACTCTTGGCAACCTTGCTCCAGCCCCAAACAAGACTGTGAACACAGTGGAGTTTACCCATTATCTTAGTTCACGGGCTTCTCCATAGCTGCAGGTTGACATGTGGAACCTGCGTCATGCAGAAGGGGTGAAAACGCATCCAGGAACCAAGTCACTCATTTCCGAAGTAACTGTCCAGGGTATGCAGGAACAGCAGGAGCAGGGGAAGGGGAGGGGCAGGACCAGGCACACAATAGCCAGGCTCTGACTTTACTCTTATGTCCATCAAGGGCAGATAACTGATGAAAAGAGTTCTCTCCTTGGATAATTGATCAGTGCATGAATTGACCTTGTTTACAACGATGGGAAATGACTCACCCCATCCCAGTCCTATACACTGAAGAGTCTTATATTTTTTTAGAAATAAGGTGCATTAAACGATCTCACCCTTGATTCCCCAAGACATAAACCACAAGAGGTCAACACCACAAATTTGAGGATTTGCCTGAATTCGTAATTTTTTTTTCAATTACAGTTTACATTCAGTATTATTTTGTATTAGTTTCAGATGGAGGTGCCTGAATTCTTGATCACACAATACAGTGGGCCTAGGAGATGTACTGGGCAACTCCACCGTATGGCTGTAAAACCAAAGTTGTCCGTTTTTCTCTATACTTGAATATACCTGCCAGCACCCTCCCTCCCCCCCCAGAGGTATTTCTCTCCCTTACTCTCTGCAATCTAAACTTCAGAGTTCACAAACCATGAGCTAAAGGGAACTGCTAGGTTCACAAACCATGAGCAGGGGTATATATGAAACACTTCTCTCTTTTTTCTTTCTCGCTAAGCATCCACCCCCAGGGACTAAGCCATACCCTATGCTGCTACTCAAGTAGAACAGGCGAGGGTGGCGGAGTGTCTTCCCCACTGCAATGGTCTGGCTGCCAGCCGCTGCTCCTCACCCAGTTCCCCCAGCTCGCTCTCAGCTTAATTTTACAAACATCTCTGGGTCTCCCTTTATCTGTTGAAATAGCCCAGGGTGTTTGCCAGGAGTATTGTGCCACTATTGCTGGCACATTTGTCTCTCCTGTCTAATGTCTGTCATTACACAAAGCATTCTAAAAAGCTAATTTCCAACCCTGGAAATATACTCTTACTGCAGAAAGTCATTACATTAGCATAACAAGCACAAAGTTCCAAGGTGGTAATTTGGTTATAGATCTGAAACGCTTCCTGTTCCATCAGATCGATGTCGGGGCATGAAGTTGCCCCCGCTACTTTAACGACCAGAATCTGGATCCCAGGAGTCCCTGCCTGAGGGAGTTTCTGCGGGAGAGGGAGGTGTGTGGGGCGGGGAGGTAACCACTTTGTCTTTGGGAACTCAAATGGAGGTAAAAGTTTCAAGTTTCACTTGGCCCAAGTTGGGGCATTTCTTAACGAACCAGGATGCCTCCATGTCTTTTTTTTCCTTCCTCTTTCTGTATATCTTCTTCCCTTGACCACCAAGAAAATACGTTTTCAATGATATTCTTCCACAGGTGTCTCATTGGACGTGGGCAAATATTAGGACTCCCGTCACAGGCAATAGAAGCACTTTTGGGTGCTTTTGTTGGGGGTGGGGTTTGGGAAATCGGACCTCAGTCTGCCCTGCCCGTGGTGGAGGTGCAGATTAGCGGCTACTCTGCAGAGGCCGGGATGGTGGTGGCAGTAAAGGTCAGTAAGGTTGAAATGTATTCAGATGTTAATTTACACCTGAAAAGATTGAATGCAGTCACCCACAAGGGTGAGGAGGGAGTGACTGGAGTTTCTCATGAATACTGGGCCCCGCGTGCTTCCTTGGGAAAGATGAAAGTTGAAGAGGACGGAGACAGCACGTCTGAAAGTTATGGGAGCAGGAGAAAAGGAAGGGATCAGGGACAGCCTGGATGAGTCCATGAAAATCTCTTTCGCCAGCAGTTGTAAATCTGTTTCAAGTTTTCCTTTTCAGGGTAGTTTTAAGGTATGAAGGAGAGGTAGTACTTTCCTTTTTACTATTTGGAGATTGTGTATCGAATCCAAAAATATTGATGGGGTAGGAAGGATGAAGAATTGGGCTCATTTTTTTTTTCTGCCATTGAGATCGGGTTCCTTGTTTTGCATAGTCTTTCTGTGTAACAATTGCTACCTACCTTGCTTAGTGGAATCGTAAAGTACCTCCTGAGTAACTAAGAAAGAAAAAACCTTCTACATTCCAACACTCCCTTTAACCTCAAACGTAGTAAAGGGTTCATTCAGACCCCAGGACCACACTGAGGCATTAATTAGGCTGATGAAATCCATCGAAATGTATGAATTCAGCATAATCAAGTTTCTACCGCAGACTATCGTTAAGGAATACGTGAGCAGCTGGGAGAATAGAAAGTACTGTTAGAGTTAACTCATGCATGTAATTGAGTATATTTAACATAACCATTTTAATGATCAGTGATTAAAAGTGCATCTTACTTAAATGGTATATCCTCTGCAGTTTGTTCCTATCAAATCAATATTCTCAAAAGGAAAAAGTAGGGATACACATTTCTAAACAAGATCTTTCTGGAATTTGGGAGGAAAAGCAGGAAAGTGAACTGGAAAGAGAAAAGTGCCTCTGGCATTACAAACAGGTACACTGGGGCGATATAAATTAATCCCCGATTAGGCATCCTCTGTGCTCAAAGTATTTGGAATACTGTATATATAACATGCGATTTTTTCCCATCCCTCAAAAAACAATGTATTTCATTAAAGATTATTTTCCCCCTGTCTGACAAGATTACTTTTCAAGAGAGAAGAGAGCTTTGCTCATATCTCTTAGGCACCTGGCCAGTTTACTTTCCCAGTTCTTCTTCCAACCTGTAAGGCTGGCTTATCTCAGTGGAGCTCACCTCTGAAGGTAGCTCTGGGCAGGAGCGAGAGCCTCCCCAGAAGAAAGGGGTGCCTCGCCAGGGCAGACGAGGGCCACAAACAGTAGAAGCCCTCCAAGGGGATATTTAGCTGTCCACATGAGCTAGGGCCCTGGACCAAAAGCCCACGCCTCGACTCTGTTCTGCTCGATTCCCTCGGACCTGGCCAGATAAAGGAAGTCATTGTGGAGCCCTCCACAAGCCAGCCCCATTCTTTTTGTTGTCGTTTCTCAGCTGTTGCACTCAAAACACACAAATCACCGATTACTCGGGGGAAGAATGGAGAGAAGTGGATCCAAAGCTACAGCCCGCAGTGTGGAAATCCCACACGCACACATCTGTACCGTGAGGGTGTAAGAGAAGGGATGCAGTTGGCCCCGTTCCCAAAAGTTGGCCTCACGGGGGGCTCTTTTAATCTCCCCTCATCCTTGCCCCCACTCCGACAGAGAGACCAATCTCGCCGCCTGCTCCAAACAGGGTTTGGGAAGTGGCACATCGTGCATGTCCGGGAGTTGTGCCGCCACTTTTACAAGGCTAAGAGGTAGAAAGGAAGGGAAGCATGTAAACAGATATCGAGGCTGACTCTCTTGCCTGCTGCAAACTAAACAAAAATATTTAAGGAGGAATTCATGGGAAACTTTCCTTTCTCCCCAGAATCTTGTCTGCCTGACAGCTCTGGGGGAATCGGTCCCGTCAAGGAGCTCTCCTGCACCCAATGTATGGTCTATAAATACAGTGGGAGATTCGTGTCCGGGGTAGTCAGTGCAAGAGAATCTGGAGCCTTGAAAGCCTCTTTTTCTTCTGGCTATGGTGGCACTTAAATGATAATGCGGGCAATGGAGCTAGGAGATTTATATCTTTTGGAAAGTAGGGCGAGCCAGATGGTAATAGCGTCATTAACACACAAACTTGGGATGTGCAAGTGAAGCTTGAAATTGGGAAAGAGATGGGGAGAACAAAGGGGGCTGCTGTTGAAAGGCTACCCCTCTTCTGCCGGCCAACGCTAAGAGCCTCTTGGTACCGGGGTCTGCTCCTGCCCAGAGCAGGATAATAAACGACAGTTCCCCCCCCCCCCTGTTGTGACTTAGAAAGCACTGAGAAAACTTTTGCAATAGGCAAATGTGGCACTTATTTATGTGTAACCCTTTGTAGTCTGAAGTGGCAGAAATGGGCCTTTAGTTCAACCTCACTCCCACCCTCCACCCACCCCCTACCCTCTGTGTGATAAGCTCTTGCAATTGTTGACATTTATTTTATGGAATCAAAGTGCCGCTTGTTGCACGTTTCAGACAAAAGTTCATTTTCCTCCCCTTATGTCAACAGTCTAAGTAAATATGAAAGGTTGAACAGCACCACCTCTTTTTTTTTTTTTTTTTGCATTTTGGGGTGGGGGGTTGGTGGGAAGGTGTTGTTGGCAGGGGGGGGGGGGCGCAGGGGTTAAACTCCAGAGTTTGACTTTAGAAAGCCTCAGTGTTTAAGTTAAACTCCCACTTGACCGCACAGATATATAATTCAGAGAAGGCATTAGAACAAGACCAGCAATGGCATTGATTGATAATAATCAGGCATGCCTATAACCAACACCCACTGTAAACATCCATAAACAGGCACAGGGCGGTTTTGGGAACCAGAGAAAACGAAATTAATAACTTCGCTCTCCTTTTTATCAATGCATTGTGTGGCTCTGTGGCTTCTGGGAGGACAGCAAAGGTAACGGTCATTAAGTATTGAATGGCTTGAATGATGCCCGTGAGCGACAAAAAGTTGACGAGGTCTAAACTGAAATCGAACGTTTTTTTTCTTCTTCTTTTTTTTCCCCCCCCTTAAAAAAAAAAAGAAAAAGAAAAAATACTGGAGCTCTTTAAAAGCCCAGAGGACTTACCCTCAAGGCATTATTCGGAGAAAAACTAAGACTGGCCGTTCGTCACAGGCAATTGTAAAGGGTTTCAAAGGGCCGATCAAACGATCGGCAGAGTAATCTACATTCAAGTCCGGATGGCGGTGTTACGGCACACACCTGCGGGGTGTTTGCTGACCGTGCCCCTCGCCGAGCCACAAATCACCATTAAAGGGGGCAGCTCGAGCTTCTTCCCAGCTTCCAGACCGCAGTGGCTCGGGTCAGCTCACTTTGATATACCTGCAGCTCGCCAAGGACCAGCGAGCTAGTGTGGAGCTCACACCCGAGCCCACGCCCTCGTGCGCAGGGCGAGGTTAGGAGGGGGGCGCGGAGTGGGCCAGAGGGAGGTGGGTCACGGTACGTCTGTTTTCTCCAGTTTTCCCGAACAGAACCACCACCACCACCACAGGCACCGGACACCAGGTCAGAAGCCGCTGAAACGCGCCCCGAGTTGTCCACTGAGGACTCTTCCAAAACTTCACTGCCTGCCGCAACTTCTAACCGACTCGGACCACAGACACCACCGGCCCACCCACCCCCGTTTCTCGCCCCTCCGTGCGCACACTCGGCCCAGCGCGCCTCCCCGGGTGCGGTACCGGTTGCATTTTTTTTCTTGAACAGAACCAGGATCTGGTTGGAAACTTTCACTTTTGGTTCAATCGTTTGGGATTATATCCCTCTCCTCCCACCCCCTTGCTAGGACGATCCTGCCCCTCACTATCCTCACCTGGAGAGAGAGAGAAAGAGAGAGGGAGAGGAAAAGAACAAAACAAAAAAAGCTGATGTTGGGTCAAAAGAAAGGACCGTGGAGGTCGGACAGCTGGGGGCGGGGAAGGGGTAGGCATGACTGTTTCTGACTGCTGCCTGCCTGGGTGTCCGCGACCCTTGGGCAAGCCTGGTGTGCTCCATTTTGGGGGGGAAGGGGGGGGAAAACAAGAACCCACTGCCGGGGATGCCAAGATCCACACTCGGAGCCAGTGTATCCACAGACCAATTTTCTGCTCCCACCGCGAGCTTTTCCATTCCGCCCCGGAGCGGAGGCGTCTGCGCTGCGCAAGACGCACGAGCGCCGCAGCGGCGTGGGGAAAAGGAGGGCGCGCGGGGCCGACGGCGGCGCCCATATGGAAATCACTCATTAGGAGGGGGTGTGGTCACCGCGAGCCCCCTCCTCCACCCCGGCCTTGCTCTCCGCGGCCGCCGCCGTCGCAGCTAGCTAAATATGAGATTACAAACAAACAAACAGAGGCCCGGCTGGCGACAGGGCCCCAGATCCAACACGCTCCCGAGCCTTCGTGGCGCTCGGGGCCGCAGCCAGCCAGTCCTGCGGCGCGGGCCGCCGGCGGCTTCCCAGTCCCCTCCTCGCCGGGACCCCGTTTCCGCGGCTCCGAGAGCCGGGGCTCTGCGGCGGCCTTTCGAAGGCGCAGCACGTGGCTCCGACGCTCCGGCTGGTCCACGTTTTCAAACACCAGACAAATCCTCTCACCGAGAGGGGAACCCTCTGAGAAGCGCCTGGGGACCTCAAAGGTCCTGTCCTCGAGGCTGCCTGGAGGGGAGGGCGGAGGTGTTCTCTTTGGAGGAGAAAACAAAAACCCGACAAACTAGGACGTGCCGCCCCAGAGTGCCTAGCCAGGAGACTCTTCCCAAAGGAGCGTGGCACCTCGAAGGCGGGCGCGGGGAGGGAGAGGGTGGCGGCGAGAACCCTGGCGGGACCCAGGGCGGAGATGCTATCAACCCTGGGGCAGCCGGCCTAGAAGGCACAATTCGGTGCTGAAACACCGTGTTTGGATTGGGGGGAGGGGCCGGTATAAGCAAGCAAGCGAACGCAAAACCTCTCACCTCCCCCTTTCCTGCCGCCCCGGCCCAGGTCCAGGTCCTGCTGGCCCTGCCTGGGGAGGACAGGTGGGGGCGGGGGCGGGAAATCGTCCTTCTCCGGGTTTTCTTCCCGCGCAGCCCGGCGCCCCTCCCCCCTCCAGCTGCGGGCCCCGCGGAGGGAAGCCGCCCCGTGCCCCGGTCTCCCGCTGCCTGCAGGCCACCGAGCCTCAAAGCGCGCATTGTCCAGCGGGGGCGGGGAGGCCGGCCGGCCCTCGGAGAAGAATAACACTGCGCCCAGCTCCTGCTAGGGAGTTTCCCGGGGCGCTCCTTTGGTAAAATCCACTTCCCCCAGGGGGGGGGGGGGGGGGGGAACGGGGGCGGGGGGGGGGGAGTTTTGAAAATCCACTCTGCCTTCTTTCAATTCCTCCACTCTTTTTCCCTGGTCATTTTTCAGGTTCTCAAAAAAAAAAAAAAAAGGGGGGGGGGGGGGGGAGAAAGGGGCCCGAAAAGAAGTTGGAAGGAAACCGAAAATGGGAACATGACTCTAGAACCGTCGAGGCGATGGTTTGAAAACACGGCTGGGAAGAGAGGGGGGCGGGGGGGACGTGTCCACCCCAGCGGAGGGCAGCGGCGGCACCGTCGGCGCGCGCGCGCGCGGGGTGAGGGGAGAGGGGCCCCGAGGGCGCGTGTGCAGGCGCAGCATTTCGCACCTCCTGTTTGTCTTGGAGGCGTCGGCTGAGGGGGCAGCGGATGGCTCGGTCTCCCGACAAGACAGTAGAAGTGGAATCAGGTGGAGAGGCGGGCACAGGCAAAAGCAAAACCCACTGCAGTTTGCGGGCCTCCCTCTCCTGGACCCGAATTCCCCAAATGGCGGGCGATTCATTTGCAAAGGACTCCGAATCTCAGGGTGTTCCAGGGATAGCGGTCTCTCCTCGCCCCCCCCCCCCCAACCCCCAGCGACAGCCAGAGCCACGACCAGAAACCGTTAGGATGTAAGCTCTGGGGACCCAGGTCATTCGCTCCGTGGGGACCCGTTCCCTCCAAGCCTGGTCGTCTGCATTTGAGGGGGGGTGGTCTCTAGGTTTCCTCTGCTCTCCCAGGCATTTGCAAAATAATGGCTCGGGTCCCTTGTAGAACTGCCTGAAACAAGTAGATGCCAAGAGTTGACTCTATTTTTTGTTGTTGTTGTTGTTGTTATTTGTTTGTTTTTAAAGCAAATCAAAACAAAAGAAGACTTTTTAAGAGCCCCAGGCCCAGGCTCTCCATGCCCTATAACCAAAGAGGGACCCGAGGGGCGCGTTCGTCGTTGCGGCTCCGGGAGTTGCGCTAATTTGGTGCGCCGACTCCATGCCTTAATGCTGAACCGGCAATAGAAAGGGCTGACGAGCCAGCCCTATAAACGCTCTAATTGCTACTGGGAGATTTAGGTGGTTGCTAGGATCTGAGGACCACCACCACCACCGCCACCGCCGCCGCCACACACACAAAAAAACCTCCAATCGAGTGTTGGGGCTGCGTGTGGGAGGGTGGGGGTAGGTCCCTACGCGAGCCGTGCCCACATCTGCTGCAACTTCCCTATCGGAGCTGTTCATTTACCGGAGCCAACTTATGAAATCTCCACAATTAGATCTTCATTGTTCTTCCTCCACAACACTGTCTAGAAAGAAAAGGTCTTCCCGGTCGGGGCCAATCCAACGAAGCGTTTGACGTTATTAAATAATAAAGCGATTGTGATTTACATTGTTGTTCGGGAAAAAAGGCCAATTACCCACTGTTATGTTGCCATAAAGATCATATTAACTCAAATTAGTAATCAAACAATATGCGAGCGTTTCGGAAAGTACAGCCGAACTGGGTGACAGCTACCGCCGACGTCTTCACTTTCACCAGCGAACCCACCCGCGCCCGCAGCCCGAGCGCGAGGGAGGCAGGCGCCGCAGCCCCGAAAGGAGGACGAGAGCAGCAACGTGGTGATTAACGGTCTCCAGTGTTAATTATTCTCAATTAATCGACAACAATGCGAACCTTCTCCGGGTCCCTGGAAATCCCCCCAGGTTGGGGATGCTCGGCGCATTCCGCCTCTCTGGGAGGGGTGGGCCAGAAACCCGGAGCTCCCCTGCAAGGTGTACCTGGGGGCGCGGCGGGGCAGGGGAGGAGGTGTGCAAGGAGGTGGCGTGCGGCGAGCGCGAGGGAGGGTCCCTGGCCTGTTCCCCAGCCTGGCGTGCACCCCGAGGGGGGGACTGGGGCGGGAAAGGCCCGCAGCATCCTGACACCCCTCGTGAATCCCAGCTCTTCTCCACTCAAATCACCCTCTCTCGCCCTCTGTTATTAGGTTTATAACTCTTTGCCCACTTAAATTTGTGCAGCCAACCAAGGAAATCTAAATAGGTTTGAGTCGCCCCTTGGGTACAGAAGGGAGGCTTTAATAAGAAAGATTAATTGTGGGTGTGTACCTGCCGGAAGACGAGGCAGCTAGCTAGCTATCGAATAGTAGCGGGGCGAGGGGAGGGAGGCGCCTCTCGCCCTAGGCCCAGACTTTAGTAGGCGCCGTAGGCATACTCCAGGCAGGCCACCCGGCAATTCACAGTCACAAGCAAAGGGCTCCACGGACAGGGTAAGATCCATCCCTTCCTGTGCCTTTTTTTTTTTTTTGAGGTTTTTAAATAACGTGGCCCTCTTTCGGCCTGCACACCACATCCCCTGGCCCTGCCAGACCCCGCACTCTCGGCCTCCACCCCGGGGTGTAGGAGGAATCGCTGGCCGCTGCTCTGGGAGGTCACCCCATTCTCACCCCACCCCCACCCCCACTCACAGGCCAATATTTAGGCGAATGATTAACAAAGATTTCACTCCCGAGGCTAGAAAGTGGCTATTTTTGTTGCCGCTATGCAACATGTATCGTTACTTTGTTGTTATTTTTTCTCTTTTTGAAATAAGCAAACAGGGAGCAATTTTCCCCGGCACGAGCACCAGCAAGCATCGGCTCCGAGGGAAACCAACCCGTGGCAGCAGGGCCCTGGAGAGCGCACCCGAGGGGGGCAGCGCCGGGAACCGTCTTTGCCCGCGGCCTTTTCCTCGCTCCTCCCCCCACCTCTCCTCTCGGTTCAGATCTCAGACTCAGAAGCGGCAAAGGGGCTGGGGGCGGAGAGGGGTAGGGCCGGGCTGGGGTGGCGGGGTGAGGGTGGGACCTGGGAGGAGGAGGAGGGAGGAAGGGAGGGAGGGAGGGGGAAGAATGGACGAGAATAGTTTCTCTAGCACCGTTCCCTCCCTGGAATCATTCCATTAACAACCCCGGCCACCAGGCCAGGAGTTTAAACAAATATAAAATGAAATCTTCGGAAGGCCCGGCCCTTGCCGCGGTGGGGCCGCCCAAGGGCGGTCGCGTCTGGGGTCCCGTTTTAAGACAGTCCCTGCCTTTCCTAACCCCCTTCTCTATCTCCCACCCCTCTCCCCGGTTAAGACCGATTCCAAAAGGGGACAGAATCCACTCCACAAGATTAACGCCTGTTCATTTACAGGATTAAGCCTCTCACGCAGCATAATAAAATACTAGACGTCCCTTTTAAGTTTAAATTCATGAATGTGTCCCTTCCCTCCTCTTTGGACTCTTCCGGGACAGGAGACTAGGCGGCCTTGGAACCCAAGGGAGCCTTAGAGGAACTTTTTCCCTCAAAGTTTTCAGATCATCGGGGACCTGTGGTGGGAAGATGTACAGTTACCCACTGCGATTGGGAGCTCGTGATCAGAAATCTAGCGGTTCCTCCCCGGGCTCAGCAGATTTCAGCGCTGGTCATAGGAGCCACGAAATGTTCATGAAAGGAACCTAACCCAGCTACTGTATGGCCACTTTGTGAACTCAGAACGATGGATGGGGGTGGGGGGGTGGGGGGGGTATGAAAGTGTGAGTTGATGTCACGCTGGCTGTCAGTGTGTGGTCTATTGTGGAGAATGGTGCTTTTTGACTGAACAGAGGGAGCCCCCCTCCCCCCTTCCCCAGCTCTACTGCACCTGCACTGGATGAGGGAGTCCCTGCCATTCAGCCCATCGCAGATTGTTCAAACAGAAGACATCTCTGACAGCACTCAATTCATTACATTTCTTCCTGCTTTTCAAACCCACACACACACACACACACACACACACACACACAAATGAGTATTGCCAGACACTGACAGCCAAAAAAAAAAATCTTAAAATACTTTATATGCAGCTAATTTGGAAGCTCACATGACCAGCCATGAAATATTTTGTATCCTTAACTTGTAAGGGTTCTTGAAAAAATAAAAAAGATTACCTGATTTTTTTTTCTTATTGAAAACATATACCTCCATAGTTTACTCAGGGACAGTAAGTTTGTAGAGAAACACTGCAGCAGGGTTCAGAGAGAAGTCTCAATGTGAATGATCGCAGAAACAGGCAAAAGAGAAAAGCCCCTGATTTATCTTCTCAGAAGGGCCGGTTTGAAACGCACTCATAATTTATGCTGGTGAAACAGCTTGCTAATAGAGGCGGGGTACCCGAGAGTCAGCCTCCCCCCATCCCTCCCCCCGAGGAGCAAAGCAAGAGATGGTGGTAAGGGAGGCATGGAGGCTGAAGTGTGAGCTAAACATTGAAACACATTTCCCCAACAACGAAGTCTTCCTCCATATGGGCAGGTTGGTTTTTTGCACCATTTCCCAGAGCTATGAGAGTGTTTAGAAAGCTGAGGAGCGTGCTAGGGTAGTTTAACAGAAATTGGGGTAAACAAACTCTCACCAAGGAAACTCGGTTCTAAGATTTTTTTTTTTCCTCTTGGAGGTGGAGGAAGGGGGAAAGGAAAGGAAAGAAGGCTTTGAGCAGAACACAGGTTTGCCACTTAGCATTTCAAACTTCTTAACTGTAAAGCTATGCAATAACCGGGATTTGAGCTGTTAAGTGTGATAGTCAAATGCACCTGGGTGTGAGGTTGATGCTCCACTGTCTGCAGGTGACATATTGGCTCATTCTCAGAAACCACGGAGTCTATTAGATGCTGGGCCACCATCAGAATGGAAGGCCTCGTTCCCAAGACCCCTCCCATTGGAAGGGTACGCAATGAGTTACATTTCTGTAAAGAAAACTTTGTGGGGAGGAGGGCGCTTTCCACCACCCAATCTTTCTATCCATTTTACAGTCCATGGACCAACTGTCTTTCGTCTTATCTAAAGTGTAAATCGTGGTTCCAGGGAGTTGAGAGAACTCCTTGGAACCCAATCCTAAGGGGGGGAAAAAAAGATTATAAAAAGCTATACAAATTATGAGGAGGAGGGGAGGGAGTGGGGAGAGAGAAATGGAAATGGCTAGCTAGAGCCAGAAGCAACTAACCATGACTCCGTATCAGAAACAGAAAACCCTTGTTAAGTCCAATTCTTACTCCACCGCTGAAACTCCTGCAGGGCCAAATACGAGCAAGCTAAGGCGTACTTTTGTAAAGGCTTCCGGTGGAATTTGTGGAGCCTCGCAAAACAAAACAAACCAAAAACCCTTTCAGACTTGACAACCAACTCTATCTAGCAAACCGAGTAACTTTAAATATAACATATACATGGAAGCAGGGCCCGCTCAGGCGCCTCGGTGCTGGGTGTCTGTGCGTTGCGTGTGCGCGCACTGCAGATGGGTGTTGGGTTATGCTCTGGGGGACGAGCGCCTCCGCAGCCTCGCAGGCTGAGGCCGGATGGGGGGCTGAGGGGGGGAGGAGGGATCGGGGATGGAGACCGGCTCTGTTGGCCTCTCCCGGCAAGTGTTCGGGATTGCCCTTTCTGGAACACTCCAACGAATTACTTTATCCCCGAGGCTCCGTAGACCCTGACGTCACGGGGTGGGGGGTAGGGGCGCAGTCCCGCCTCTGGCCTGGCCGCCAGCGATAAGAAGCCTCGGGAAGAATTCACCGCTCCTTTTAATACAGTAATTATTTCCCCCGCTTCCCGTGGCTGGGGACTGCTTCTGCCTGGAATGCTGGCATCCCTCCCCCTGCAGGAAGATGCCCAGGGGTGGCAAGTTTGCAGGGTGACTTCCTAGGCAAAGCCTAAGCCAGGAAGGGACCTGTGCAAGGAAGAGGGGGGTCCCCGTATGAGGTCTGTTTCCCTACCTGAGGTCAGAAAAAGTAGAGGAAGGACTCAAGTGTCTGTATGGATCTCTGACGTCTCGAGTGAGAATCTCTTCCCTTCCCTAGCACCTAACTACACTAGACACTAAGAAACGTAATACCTACCCATTAGATATTATATTTTGTCCGGGGCTTGGCAGTCATCTTCTGCATTAGGTGTATGGTCCCTGTTTTTACGAATGAGAAAGTGAAGGGTCTGCATTCTCTCATCCCTGCCTGCCCGGATCCTACAACCAAGAAGGGTCCAATCCCAGGAAGCCCAGCGCACCACTCCGAGACCTCTGGTTCTAGAAGCTAGATTGAATGCTAATGCTGAGCCTTGGCCCCAAACAGGGACAACCACCCCTGAAAAGTAAAGGCCTAGGGGGTGGAGGGGGAAGGGAGGCTAGAGGATCCAGGACTGAAGTTGAACAACACCTGCGTTGGGAAGTCTGGGTCCTAGAACTGCCTTCAGAGTCACAAGATCAACGTGGAGGAGGCTGGGGCTGCGGCTGGGGCTGGGGTGCTGGAGGTAGAGGCTTCTGGAGGGTTGAGGGCCCACAATACCTCGGGTGACTTTCCAGACTCGCCCGACGCGGGACGGCCAGAGCTGAGAGAGAAATCCCGGCCCTTTGGGAAGGATCCCGGAGGAGAGAGCTTGAGCCCTACGCAAAACATTCCCAGGGAGCCGCCTGGGGCCTCGGCCCGGGCCGCCGTGACGTCAGCGCCCTGGCTCCGCACGGGCCCGCCTCAGCTCCCCAGCTCCCCTCTGCAGGAGCTTTTGCTCCGGGCGCTGGGCGAGGTGCACTCCCCGGGGCGGTGCACTCCCTGGGGCCAGGTGGGTGGGAGGTCCTCGCGCTCTCCGTCCTGAGCCCCGCACCCAAGCCCAGGGAGGGTCAGGCAAAGTGATAGTCCGGGAGAACCGAAATCTTGACTAATCCTGCACATGTCATCCTGTCCGTGCAGGCAGGCGAGAGTAATGGCACGACTGACTGACTCCTTGGAGCTTTTAAATCAACTGACACGTCTTTGCAAAGGACAGCAAGCATCTCAAGTCCAAAAGTCCCAAAGCAGCAGAACGTCTTTGCCTCCTGAAAAGGAAAGGACCTTCTACTTGCTTTTGAAGAGAAAGGGAGTAACACTGTTCAAGGAATAAAATAAAATAAAAAAAATCACACCAAAACCATGACACCAAAAATAGAATTCATCTAGACCTGCATACAGAAAGAGAACTCTGCCGTGGGAAACCCTGGCCCGGTCTTCACAACCCACCCTTTCCAGAGAGAAGTCTCCTAGTCCAAACAAGAAAGTCAAGTCCATTATTTCCTAAAGGCCACAGGAAGCAAGACAAAAACTGAAAACAAGAACTGTAAAACTGGACAGCATCGTGAGAAGGGAGAGAGGTTGTAAGTCTCCCTGGGTGATCCCAGAGGTCATGTTTCCAGGAAAGTTTTTTAATAGAAAATAACTATGAAAGACGCCAAACCAATTCTCTGGTTCGGGCAATTTCCCAATCTTGGGAAAGTTCCTCCCGTAGCTGCTTACTCTAGAACTCCGAGGCTGTGTCCCTTTAAACTTTAGTTACATTTTCCACAGTAAAGGTCAAGAATTTCTCCCCCTTCTCCTGTTTTTTGAGAGACCCGCCTCATAAGAGGAGGTCCCAAAGGAAATCCACCCAGTCATCTTCCAACTTTAGTCAAAAGAAAGAGAGAGAGAGAGAGAGAGAGAGAGAGATGGAATCAGCCCCTATTCCAAACCTCACTAGTGCCATCCTGAAAAGCAGCTTTTGTTTTGAAAGCAAGAAAAGTCAGCATAACACACAGTGAGATGCAAAATATTTTAAGGCAATAATGGGGGTGGGGGTAGGAGGAGTACTAGAGAAGGTTAACTCAAGTCTTTGCTAAAGCTCATGGCAAAGGAAATTGTTTCCACAAAGCCAAAGATGAGGACCTGTTTTGAAAAGTTCTCCAAGAGCAAGAAATAAAGGAGGAGGGGGCAAAGATATAAAAAGCTCTTTTAATGACAACAAACAAGTAAATAAGCAGTGCCAACTAGCAGGTGACAAACCACAGTCAAACTTCAATCTCAGAGCAGTTAGCCATAGACTGTTAGCAGTTGGAAAGTAAACCTCGTGCTCACAAAGGCACTGTTTAATTTTCTTCTTGTAATGGTTCTGAATGAAGACCCCATCACTATGCAGTTAAGCAGTAGTTCTTGTCCCCCGGAGGCACTGATCAGTTCTTTTTAATGTGAGAAAACTGGCAGCTTAAATCCCGTCAATGGAGCTCCCACAACAAAAGTTCTGAAAAGCTGAATGAATTGGGTTTGTAACTACTGCATCCCATCTCTCCCCCCTCCCCCCCTTGCAGCTTATCTCTTATTCATTCACCTTATATTATTGTTAAGGAACCTTACTCTCAGAATCATCCCCCTACCATTTAACCTAGGGCCCTGGAGGACAGGAAGGAATAGAACAGTTGCCTCCCCCCACCCCACCCCCACTACACCTGGAAGTGTTCAGACCAATAGGTAGGAAGGAAAGGAGGAGGGACTATCTCGTACCCCAATTTACTCTGAGGTTACTAGATCTCAGAGTACTCAGCTCCCATTAAAAAACCCAGATTGTATTAGTAAACAGTAATGTGTCCCCTTTCTAAATTCAGACCCTTGCCTGAGTCTGAAATCCTGTGACATATCTACTCAGAAAAGGCAAAGTTTATAAATAAAGCCCCTCCCCTCTCTTCCCAAATTGCAAGGCCCTAAAAGACCTTGCCAGGCATAGAGAAATTAAGATAACTTGTGTTTTGTTTTTGTTTTTCTTTCTTTCTTCTAAGCCCCAAACAGTAACTGAAATAGCCAAGGAGACTATACCCCCACTCTCCAGCCCAAGAAAAGGATTTATGAAAAAGTCAGCTGCAGAATACCAGGGCTCTGTGTGTATTTCAATTCAAGGCATTGCTGATGGAGATGATCCTCCTGAGATTTCCCACTGTAAGAATGTGTTGGTTCTAGAAATAAGTACAGCTATTACAACCAAATCTACTAGCAGACTAAATAATTAATTGAAGCGTTGCTCTTTGACCCTTGAAAAGTCCAGTAGGGACACGTTTATAGTAATAATACCTCCGAATGAGCCCTTGTCAAATATTCATTTAGTGGTTAATGTGAGCCATTTTCCCCTGGGACCGTCTGTAATACCAGCTTCCCAGCATTGGCAAGAAACCTTGCTAATCTACTATAGCTCAGCAACATATTTTAACGCTCTTTATTTAAGGTATGGAGGGCTGGGGGCAGAGAACAAATGGCAGGGGGGGAACAAACTACAATTTCATCCTTCTGCCCATTTCTATTCAGTTTATGGGTTAACAAAACATTAAATGCACCCCCTTGGACTGAACATTAAGTGGTTTTAGTGAGCAGAATAATAAATATCCCAAGGAAGGAACTGAACAACTTCAGCATCAGGAAAGGACCACTTCTGGGCAAGTTGAAGGGTTTACCCCGCCCCCCCTCTTGGGAATCGTGTTATAATTAAAAACAGTATATGTTAAATAGTAATCTAGCCCTGAAACTACACATCGTGGGGAACCAATAAACCCCATCAAATGAACAATGAAACGTGAATCATTTTTCTTTAAGTGCAGTTTATCAAAATGATTTATATTTACAAATAACATATTTTGGCTTTTATTTGGTTAGGAACTGTGGAGGGAGAGGAGTGGGAATGGGAGCTCTCTTCTTTTATGCAGACAGTGGCAATCATTTAGAACTAGTTTAACTTCCCCAACCATTGCTTTCTTCCCTCTTGCAAAATATTTGAACCTCAGAATTTTTGCCAAAAGTTGTTGCTCTTTTTAGTCTGCTTTCTGTGGGCTTTTTTTTTTTTTTAAAGGGAGGTTAATGCAGTACAATTACTCTAAACCCCAAAACATATTTGTAATATCTCTCTTTCAAATATATACACTGTAGGTAGTCGATTGGCTTCAATTCCGGGAATATCCTCCCCACTCCCCCCCCCCCAAGAGCAAGATCATTGGGATCTTTATTCAAAGTTTCTTTTATTCCAACGTGTGAGCAAGAACTGTCGAAAGTGCTCATTACCACGTGAATAATCCATATATGCATTACAATGGCTGGCCAGGCTGGGGAAATTCTTTTAGAGTCTCTGCATTAATTAGGGGGGGGGGGGGGAGTACCTGGCTTAGAATTGGAACTGGCACAACAATTTTCCTTTCCCAATACAATATTACCCTAAAAAATAAGGGTAAGAAAAGGATTAAATAAAAACCACTATGTCCTGAAAATAAAGCAATCCACATGAGATGATAGAAAAAAAAATACAGAGAATATGAAGATATCCTCAGCTGAACCCAGAACTAACCTTTAGCAACAGCAGGGGTTAAGAAATACTTTCTTGGCAAACGAGAAGATGCAAACCACCTAGGTGAGCTAACTGAGTGGCTGCAGCCGGTACTTCATTCAAGGTTGGAAGGCGCTGCCGGAATTCAACTTCTCCAAAGTTGTAACAAGTTGACACCAAAAAAACACCCAAAACATTGCAGCTGTGGGAAGCAAACCCCACACTTTTTAAGAATGCCTGACTGACTCTCGGTTCCTGGTCCCCTTCGGCGGGGAAAGCTGAGCGAGGTTAAGGAGTAAATAAAGCAGAAAAGTCCCGGAGTCGGTCTTCCAGGATTCTCCGGCTGCGCCAAAGCGCGAGTCGGTTGTGATGCAGAAACATCGCGAAGGCAAAGACCATAGCGACTCCCCAACTTCTCCGCTCCCACCGAGGACAACTCTAGTCTTTCCTTTACCTTTCCTAGGGCAAAAGAAAACAACAAATCCAATCTTGTTTCTCCACCCCTTCCCCTCCCCCTCCCTCCCTATTACTAGTAGTAAAACATGGTTAACAGATCAAAAGCATAATAATCTCCACGTGTGATTAGATCGGACAAGTAAAATATCTACCTCGGAGTTGTTTTCTTCTTTATTATGTCTGTGGCCTGGCTTCTCTTTTGCTTGTTATCAGCTGCAGAGATTATCCGATTTGGGGCTACAGGCTTGGACCCGCGCTGCCAATTTAAGAAATGGAATTCGTGGAGGGAGAGAGAGAGAGAAAGAGAGAGGGAAAAAAAATAAAATAAATAATAATAATAATAGTAATAGCCGTGGCAAGTCAGGCGTTTTGTAAGACGCGCTTCGCTTTCTCTCACCCCTAAACAGGAAAATGTAGAGGAGAAAGTTTATGAAGTCAAGGAACAAAGAAAGCAAACCACCACTTGTTTCCTCTCAGACAATGGCAGGGCTGGAGTAATCCAAACACCCACCCAGCAGACGAGCACTTTCCATGTCTAGTTTGCGATTATTCCAACACAAGAAGCATTTCCCCCTATAACCACATTTCCAAAGGGCAACGGTACTGTGAAGAAAACGAAAACAAAACCAGCCAACCTGGCCCCGGTTTGGCTCAATACCCCATCTGCTAAACGACAGGAAAATTTTCAGAACTGACTCCTATCTGGCAACAAGTGGCACAAATCAGTTTAAGTCCCCATCATGCTGCTTAGAAAAGGAGGGGTGTTGGTGGATTTACAATCTATGTCTTCAGTTTCTATTTTAGAAATGACATGAGCATTTTAAATTTTTTTCAGTACTTAATTATCCAGACACATATTTGTTGCTGTTAACATTAGTACAGGCTAGGCTACTGGAACAGAATACCAAGGTTTTAGGTATTCTGCTTTCTTGGCTGAGCACAGCATAGATTTCCTGAGGAGTTATGTCTAAGCAGGGTTAAAACCAAATAAATGAAAGACTCAAGAATAATTTCAGTGTCCATATTTCAAAAATTTATTTATCTCAAACTGTGCATAATGGAGTAAAAACTTAAGTTGAAAATGTACCTGTTATAAGGATGGTATTAGTTCAAATATATACATGGATTCTCGGCAGACTGATTCAAATAATACAGAGCCGAATCTTTAAAATACAACTACGGAAAATAAAGGGGGGAGGGAGAGAAACCTTAAAATATCACAATAAATTTACAGAAATATTACAAACCATAAGAAAATATTTCAAACACAGTAATTTCATGTTGTTGTTTTTTAAATCTGAACAAAATGGAAAGTTGGGAAACAAAAGCTATTATAAATTACCAATGATGTCAACCTTCTTGGCCATTTTTGCTTTTAACAGTAAGTTAAAAAAAATTTAGTACAATCTAAAACTTTTTTTGCCCCTTTAAAGACCACGGAGATAGTTTTACCAGTACATATCCTAGGTATTTTTTTTCCTTTTGTACAATTTTTAAACAATTAAAATGTCCAAATTCGAATAGTTTTCTTCTTTTCACGGCTGCAACTGCCCTAAATTTCAGCTGCAGAATCAAAATTCAGCAAGAAGCCTCTCCTTGAAAAAATTTTGGCAAATTCTCAGCTTATAAACAATGGACATTTTGATTGCCATGTTTATCTCGATAAATACTGTACAAAAGTTGCTTGCAAATATTAAAACATTTTTTTTTCCGTCGCTTGGAGACTAGCTCTAAATATTACTGGTAAAGACTTTTGCAAACTTTCTGCAAAGCTCCTACCGTATCTCTAGAACTTTTTAAAAGTTTTGCGTAGTTCTCTTTCCTCCAGATCTATACAAGGTCCATCCCCTCGCCCTCCCCACACCCCCCCTTCCGGTTTTCTCTGTACAAAAATAGTCCCCCAAAAAGAAGTCCAGGATCTCTCATAAAAGTTTTTTCTTGTCGGCATCGCGGCTTTTTTTTTTTTTCCTTTTTCTTTTTTTTGTGAGTGTAGACGGGATCGGTGTTCTCTTTTGCAGACAGATGTCATTTGCTGCGGGTGAGACCAACCGTTTTGTTGTGAGCATTACCGGGTTTTGTTTTCTTTTTCTCTCCACGCTGCTTTCGTTACTCTCCTTTCCTCCCCACCCCTCGCTTTTGCGTTGAAAAAAAATCGCGCCCCCCCCCCCCCTTTTCCAGTCCACGGTAAGTACGTACGAGCCTCACATGTGCGAGAGGGGCAGTGTGCCGTTAATGGCCGTGCCGGGCACCGGGCCGCTCTGGTAGTGCTGGGACATGTGCAGTCTGCTGGGGGCGGCGGGCTCCGGCACCTCGGCGCCGGGGAGGTACATGCTGATCATGTCCCGGAGGTCCCCGGCCTGGCAGGGCGCCCTGGAGTGGGAGGAAGAGGTCACCACGGGGGGGCTGGAGCTGGCCTCGGACTTGACCACCGAGCCCATGGAGCCCAGCGCCATGCCGGGGGTGCCCTGCTGCGAGTAGGACATGCTGTAGGTGGGCGAGCCGTTCATGTAGGTCTGCGAGCTGGTCATGGAGTTGTACTGCAGGGCGCTCACGTCGTAGCGGTGCATGGGCTGCATCTGCGCGGCGCCGTGCGCGTTGAGGCCCGGGTGCTGCGGGTAGCCCAGCTGGTCCTGCATCATGCTGTAGCTGCCGTTGCTCCAGCCGTTCATGTGCGCGTAGCTGTCCATGCGCTGGTTCACGCCCGCGCCCAGGCCGGCGCCCACCCCGACCCCGCTCGCCATGCTGTTGCCGCCGGGGGCCAGCAGCCCGCCGGGCAGCGTGTACTTATCCTTCTTCATGAGCGTCTTGGTTTTCCGCCGCGGCCGGTATTTATAATCCGGGTGCTCCTTCATGTGCAGCGCCCGCAGCCGCTTGGCCTCGTCGATGAACGGCCGCTTCTCCGTCTCCGACAAAAGTTTCCACTCGGCGCCCAGGCGCTTGCTGATCTCCGAGTTGTGCATCTTGGGGTTCTCCTGGGCCATCTTGCGCCGCTGCCCGCGGGACCACACCATGAAGGCGTTCATGGGCCGCTTGACGCGGTCCGGGCTGTTCTTCTGGTTGCCGCCCGCCGCCGCCGCCGCCGCCGCCGCCGCCGCCGCCGCGCTGGAGTTGCCGCCGCCGCCGCCGCCGCCGCCGCCGCCCCCCGAAGTTTGCTGCGGGCCCGGCGGCTTCAGCTCCGTCTCCATCATGTTGTACATGCGGGCGCTGTGCGCGGGCCCGGCCCGCCGGCGGCCGCCGACCCTCGGCCCGGCCGGGACTTCGGGGGGCCCCGCGCGGGCTGGGGGTGGGGGGTGGGGTGGGGAAGAGGAAGGGAGGCGGGCGGGGGGTGTCGGGAGCGCAAGGGCTCCGGCAAGGAAAAAATCAGACGGAGGAGAATAATTTGGGGGAAAGAAAAAAGAGAGAGAGAGAGAGAGAGAGAGCCACACACAAATCAGTATAAAAAAAAAAAAAAAAAAAAAAGCAGCGCTTCCCTCCTCTTCTGGCCGATGCCGCCGCCGCCGCCGCCGCCGCCGCCGCCGCCGATGATTGTTATTATTTTTTGGAAAAGGCTTAAGCCCGGGGCTCAAACTTCTCTCCCTTTCTTTCCCCTCTCCTCTTCTTTCTCTCCGTCCCGGTCTTAAAGAGGCAGCAAACTACTTTCCCCCTTTTTTGCAAACACTCTTCTCTGCCTTGACAACTCCTGATACTTTTTTGAACAAGTTAATAGACAACCATCCATGTGATGGGGGCTGTCAGGGAATAAATGGGTTTCCAGCGGCCAATCAGCGCGCGGCGGCTCCTCCACTCGAGCGCGGCCTCGCCGCCGGGTTTTGCATGAAAGGGGGCGGGGCCTGCCGCGCCGCGGGCCGCGCGGGGGAGGCGGGGGGAGGAGAGAGGGGAGGGGAGGGGAGGGGGGAGGAGGGAGGGAGGGGGAGGCGGCTCCCACAGCCAGCCTGGCAGCCACTGAGAAACCTTTGTATCCCCTCTCGCAGCAACAGGTCACACCACACGCCTTTTCGAAGGAAGTGGGTAAACAGCACCAAGACTGAGTTTTTTTTGTTGTTTTTTTTTCCCCCCTTTTAAACTTAGTGCTGATTTACTTTTTTTTGGGTGCGGGCTGATGCAATGGGGAAGGGGCGCGCGGAGCCACGGAGGTGTGGGGGGTGGGGCAGGGCCGAGTTGGGTGGTTCGGGGCGACGGTCCTACTAGTATTTCAGGAAAACAGGCAGCGCCGGAGTTGGTGTGTGATTGTCCTCCTCCCGCTCCTCCGCACGCTGCCCTCCAGGAGCTCCAGCCCCTCCAGCGCCTTCTCCCCCCACCCCCCGCCCCAGCCTCGCTCTCCCCGGGGGCCCCCTGGGCTCCACCGTGGTCCACACTCGCTCGCCCCCGCCCCCTCCTCCCACGGTCCCGTCCAGAAGTTAGGAGGAAGCGGAAAGCTCCAGCCTCCAAACACCCTCCTCGCTCCCACGCAACTGGCTCTGCTTTAAAAAAGCAGTCCTGCTCGGACCAGGAGGGATGGAGTGCCGGGCCGAGGCGGGGCAGGAGGCCCTGCGGGAGCTGCCGCGGCGACCACGCTCTGCCCGGCCCGGCCCGGCATAGCTCGGGCGCCGGAAACCACCGCTTTTGCCCGCTGCCCCCAGCCACCTCTCCCCCCCGCCAGCCTCGCCCCTTGCAGGCGGTGCAGAGGGGGATGCTCCCTCTCTCTCTCCCCATCCTCCTGCTGAGCCGTCCCCCACAGAAGGATTTTCGTGGTGGTGCGGGTTTCAAAAGGAGGCTGGGGGATGAAAGAGCTCCGCCGAAGGGCGCTCTGAAGTGCAGGCGACTTCGGGGGAGCGCTCGCTCAAAACTTCCTGGCGCGCCCCGGCTCCACGGAGGTGGCCTGCGGGCCGCACACCCCACCTCCCTCCCACGCCGAGTTTCCAGGACGCGAGCAGAACCAGCCCTGGCATTCCCACCCCCCGCTGACTGGCAGGGCCCCGACGGTCCGCCCGGGTCTGCAAGGCTGAGCTCGGAGTGGGGGTGGGGGTGCGAGGAGGAGGGTCTAGGGCTGGGAGGCTGGGTGGTGCTCGCCAGGCACAGGTGCAGGCAGGGCGGGCAGGAAGAGGGCGGCCAAAGGCGAGGAAAAAGGGGGAGCCCAGCCAGGCCGGGGCTGGGATCGGATGGGGATGAGGGCGGGGGGTTGGGGCTCAGAAACCCTGCCCGCCCAGGGCCCAAGAGGGTAATTTTAGCCGCGCTCCCATTGTCCCGACGTAAAGATTTCAATAGGTGGGCGCTCAATGCCGAGAGCCATGGCAGCACGTCCGTTACAAATAGGTAGTTTTGTTTCTCTTGTTGTCGCTACACGGAGCCAAACAAAGCCCCGTCTAAGTTTCCTTCCACTCTCTTGTGGGGATCTTTGTGGCTAAAATGCACTTGACTACAAAGGGGGTGGGGGTGGGGGTGGGGAGGGAGGGGAAAAGAAAAATCCCTGATGCCATTTCTTTTTTTTTAGAAAGGGCTTAAACCACCGGGGTTACTACTTATTTTCGTTCTTCTGTAGCACCCTCTCCGCCCCCTGGTCCCCTGACCCACCCTTCCGCACCCTCAGAAAACGTCCCGAGGAGTCTCTGTCGGCCGCCTTCCATGTATTATCTTTACAGAAACTTTGCCTCGTTTTGTTCCTGACTAGCCTTCCCCGGCTAAACCATCATCTTGCCCCCAGCCAGCGTCTTCAGCCTCTGCCCTCCCAAGCTTTCCTACTCTTGTTTTAAGACTCAAGATATAAGTATACTCGCTCCCCGGACACGCAGAGAAGCTGAGAAACAGCAGAATTCTGCAGTAGACTTGTCTCAATAAATCATCATTTCCAATCAACCCCTACTCCCACCCCCTCTCAAATACTTTTCTCCTTTCCCTCTGAAGTTAGGGTTTTGTGTTCTTTTGGTTCTTGGGAACCTGGGGAGGAAGAAACAGGCCTTCTCGAAACGCATGCACGTGCCACTCTAAAATAAAGCAATGTGTTCTGTTTAGTCGAGGTGTAATATTAAGCTAAATCTCGGGCATGAAGACGAACGAGGAAAGAGAAAAAGGTTGCGTGGATCTGGAGACTGGCTTTTTCAGTGCGTCTCCGTTTCAGGGATGTGGCTGGTGCGCCCCCTACTGGCCGATTCGCTTTCCCCAGACTATGGCTTTTACCTTTAAAAGGTGTTTGGAAATAAAATTAAAAAAAAAAAAAACAGGAGGGGGGATGGGAGGAAGATCAAATTAATTACATGTAATTTAAACAAAAGAAAAAGTTAACATATCATATAAGCTATGGAGCCAAATCATAAGAGTCAGATTTAATTTGCTTAACTTAGAAACGTACATATATAACCTCGAGATAAGTGGGAACCATGGAAAAATGAGGTACAAATTATGAGATTCAACATATGAATGAATTATGATTGTCCAGACACCACGAAGGGCAAAACAAGCATTCATTTTATAATTGTGAATGTGTTGGTCTGTGCTTAATAGCATTATTCCAAAAACTAGGGGGGAAGAGCTTATGGTTAATTAAGTTTGAAGACAAAACCAAGAAGTGATGGTGGGTATTGGTGGTGTATATGTATTAAAATAAATATTAGTAACAATTGGTTATAGAAGCAAATATTTTTAATCTCTCTCTCTCTCTCTCTCTTTTGGTAGTAAGAAGCAAAATTTTTTCCTTGGGATAATATATAAAAGCTTTTATACATTCTCAGATGCATGTGTATCTGAATTCTATAATAATTCATTTAAGAGGTTAAAGGGGATGGCTAGGTCTTTTGCTAATTGTTTTTATCATTTAAATAAGCCATGGAAATACAGTGCAATTGTGTTATCATTGGTTGCATTTATTTACAGCTTTATTTTAATTAAGCCTGCAGTACTTATCAAGGCAATAAACTAACTGTGGCTGGGACTTATGCATAATAATGTGCTATGAAAGTAAGATTAAAGAAGATGGTGATAGCAGAAATAATTTTCTCATTAGACTTTTTTTTTTTTAGAACATATGCATTAAAAAAATCAGATCACCGGCAGCACTATCTCTGGCACCTAAATATAATAATAACTATAACAATCACAATAGATGATAGAAACAGTACTGTTTTAGGTTTATAACAGACGGGTTCCAGTACTAATAACAACACACCACTGACTACTGGGGAATCAAAATAAGACTTGGGAGAGGGTGCTTCATCTTCCAACATCTAAAATGTTGCCATTGGCACAATTTATGAAAATTAGAAGTGCTTAATCTAAAGAGAGGGGGCAGCAAAAAGCGGCACACTTTAGAGCAAGATTAGAAATTAAGAATAAAAATGCCTAATTCCTGGGCTATTCAGATTTGATTTTGTTCTACTATAGGCCCCAGCCAAAAACCCTTAACTGATTAAATGTAGCTCAATTTTATTTAAAAACCTTTTGCATTGATATTTTTTCTCCTGAACTCCTCCTCATCCCTCCTCAAGTATTATATCTGAAGCCAACTAACAGTTTTGTGGATAGGGGACTGTAGACTTATTTTTTCTTCTTAGTGGCAAATAGAGGTTTAACTTGCAGTAATTAGGTGAGAACTAGCCAAGCATCTTACTATTATGATGCTTGTTAAAAAAACGCTTCTTTTCTGCATCTGCATTTGAGTGTGTTCCCCTCCTCTCTTAATCTTCTTATGGAAATGAAGGCAAACGGCAGGGAACCTGCAGAGTCCTGGAGAATGTCCTTGTTAACTGGAATTTCTCAGCATTGCTAATTAGCAGAGTTTGACGACGACCACCAGTATTGGGTGGTGGAGGGGGGAGCTCTGTTTAACCACTCACAAACCATTCTGAGGAAGAGCAGACTAATTTTATTTTGTAATTAAAATCTGAAAAGGGCCCTATTTGACAGTTAGGGCTATGAGAGTTTTATCTCCCCGTGAAATAATTACTGCCTTGATAACTCAATTTTCTGAAAAATGTCAACTGTGGACTCCAAAAGTTTTAATTTCATTATGTAATGAAAAGAGAGAGAGAGAGAGAGAGAGAGAGAGAGAGAGAGAGAGAGAGAGCAAAATAGAAGAAAATGTACAGAAAGGCTTTCTAATTCTGGAACTGGTTAAATGTATTAGGAGCCAGATCTGGCCAAATAAAGGTTTTGTGTGTTTTTTTTCCCTCTCCCTTTTTTGTTATGTTTCCTCCGGATCCTAACCTTCCAACTACCTCCCCTCAAAGTGACCAGAGCAGTGGTCATGCTGCTGGGAAAGAGAACAAACCAGTGCGGTAAGTCAGAGGCAAGTAAAAAGAGAAGTATGGAAACCCAAGAAAATTTCCTGATTTTAAAAGTAAAAAATAAAGAGAGATTCCAACGTTTAGGACAACACGGGTGCAATCTGATAAAATGAAATCTTATTGATATGTGTCCCCTAACACAAGAAAACTGAGAATTGCAGAGTACGGAAACTGGTATAAGCCAAATTTTAAAATGTTTCCTTTTCCCCATTAAATTGCAAAAAGACAGTTCAATCACTCCAAATTGGGAACATGCCACAAGATTTCCGAAATGATCAACACTTGATGCTCCAAGTTATATTAAACAAACGCAGGTAAATGGAGATTAAAAAAAAAAAGGTATTAGAGGATTTCCTTTCCTTGAGAAAGCTTCACATAATTTTACATATTTTCAAAAAAAATAATTGATAAGACATAAACTGGAAAAAGTTAGGATATGGAAAGTAAGAGCAAAAATTAGAATAGAATTGTCCTGGGATCAGACTGCATTTGCTTTAGATAACTGTAAAAGATCCCTCACAGGAAATCCCAGAGGGGACACTTCAATTTTTATAAAGCAATTTTCAAAATGATGGGAGCTCTTTCATCTACATTTCCTTCATTTTCTTCCTATTGCCAAACTTGTCAGATTTTGGAAGTGTGAAGGATTATTGACAGGAACTATAAGACATGTTTCTAGATGATACAAAGACAAGCCTATACCTCTATCCCTCTTTATTGACTGAGGCATAGGCATGCACATGGAGGCATGGTAGATTGGCAATTTAAAATTGCTCCATCATATTTTTTCTTCTTGCCTGTCCCTTCAGTGCCTTGCCTTTAATTTCTAGAAGTGGTATTACACATAACAAATGAACAAGGCGATAACAAATGCTATTTCAGTCCAGACCCAATTTCACCAAATAATTTCACTCAAGAGCTGTAAGGACCCTTGAAACCTAAGGAATGCAGAGTTGCTCTGCATTCAGCTCCTTTTCATATTCATTCTCTTTCATCTAATTCCCACTGATGAAATAAATACATTTTAAAAAGAATTCGGCAGTTAGAGAACTAAATATATTTTCCTCCTCAAATTATAGCAACAAAAGTGATATATAATCACTTGTAGATGTCTTGAGTGCTATATATAATAGCCATCATATTGCTTATAGCATTATATATATATATATATATATATATATATATATGCACATCCTTCATCTTTTCCAGCTCAAATGTTTTCTGGAAAAGGGGATTTACACTCCACAATGTCATTTCATTTCTGAATTATCAGGATACTTTAACATAAAATTCTGTCTCTGCAGCTGTTATGGGGGTGGGGGGGGGATAGAGTGTGCCCCTTCAATGATCTAATTGTTTAAAATAGAAGTTCCCTTAAAAAAAAAAGACAACCTGAAAATATTGATATTTCAAAATTTTCACCAGTGGTTTTTCTATTGCATTGGGGAAAAAATAATAATAAAAGAACCTGTGATTTTTTACTTTACAAATTAGGAGAAGGGAATGGGAAACAAAGACCTGGCACGCATCACCAGGAACTGCAACTGGCCCAACCAACCCATGGGCCGGTTCACACCTCTGACCCACTCACTGCCTGGGAGTCGACATGCGCATCTCCTGAACTGACCACGCTCTCTTGTGCCATGAGTCACACCAAAGAAAGGGGCTTCCCGAGAACCCTCCTTTCCCAGTGACTAGAACTGTTACCCTCGTTTTAGGAAAAAGATGACTGCTTCAAATTCTCCAACACTGGTTATTTCCATTTAAGTCGCGACCCCAACTTTTGTTGGGGAAAAGCAAACCTAAAAATGGCGCAGGAGTGACACCCCAGTGCATGCCGGGCGACTCCCTCCCTGCCCGGCAATCCCCCAACCCTGGCCATTTCAACCTGCAGCGATGGCATTTAGTCCTCTTCCTACAGGGGTATCATCAGGCATGACACAAACTCACAGAAAGTGACCAAAGCCAACTCCCTCAGAGGGCAGGGGTGTTTGGTGTCCCCCAAAAAACAAGTTGGTAGAATAAGTGAGATCTGCTAAAGGGACAGGAATATTATCAAAAGGAAAGGGAGATCTTCTTTTACTTGCTTGCATGAAAGCAAACCATTGGGGGGGAGGTAGGGGGGATCACCCTATAATCACATCAGCCCTAAACAAAACTACTCCCCACTTTCTTTCTTTTTTTTTTTTTTCCTCAAAAGGTTTGCAGCTCTGGCTCATCCTGGAAAGTGCTCCAAATCAAAGTGTTACACCCATCTCGGGCGGGCTGGCATCCTCCAGGCCTCCCATGGCTATCTGGAGCCCTCTTCCCCAAAGCTCTTCTGGCCTCAAAAATAAGAAATGTCTGAGGAGTCTGCCTTCCCAGGGGCCCACTTCTGCTCACCCCTATAGCACCCCCTTCCAGCTCTGGCTCCCATGGAGTTGGGCTTCCAAACCCATCCCAACGGAATTCTCAGATCACTAGCCTGATTATCTTTAAAGGCCTTCCCTCTCCCCCACCAACCCCCCTCCCCCCCAGAGCTGGGGCTCTGACTTTTATCTCCCCTCCAACCCTTCTTGCCTTTTTGTCGGCTCTCCCCACTCCCTTTCCCTCCCGGCCCACCCTCCCGCCTTAATTTGAAGATCATTGACACGATAGGCTGTAATGAGTCCTTCAGAAAACTGTTATGATCTGCCCGTGACAGTCTCTGCACCTAATTCACAGATTATTGACAAGCACCGTGGGCTCAATGGTGTCAAGTTGTACTTGTGGCTTCCAACACCCTGGAGCAACCCACATCGCAGCTGGGCCCGGGATTAGGACCCGGATCCTGGCAGCGTCTATCTGCCCGCTGAGTGGTGGAGAGGCGCGTCTCTGGCTCCATCTCAGCTCCTCCAGGCCTGGCTGCTCTGGCTGTCTCAGGGTTGGACCAAGAAACCAAAGTATCTTCAAGGGTTTTTTTTTTTTTTTCCTCTTCTTTCTCTCTTTTTAAAGGTAAAAAAAAAAAAAAAAAGCAAACCATAAACGAGGGCTCATCCCTTACATCTCAGTCTTCGCCATCAGTCCTTTTCTCCACTCCAACACAGGCCCTCCACTCCAAGCCACCTCCTCGGTGGGCCTTTCAAAACGAGGCTGGGGCTCACCGGGGGAGAGAGGTGCTGGGGAGGAGAAGGGGCTGAGGACTTGGCCACCGATTCCCTGGGCGCAAGTGACGCTGCCCATCCTCCTGCGTCGCCCTCCGCGTCGGGCCCGACTTGACTCCTTACAAAACAGGGCGCCCCGCCAACGGGCACCGGCTCAGGCCTGGCCGCGGGGGACGACACACCAAAAACGGCCGCCCCGCCCCTGAAGAGCTCTGGGCGGCGGGGGCAGAGCGCAGCCGGGGGGCCACCCGGGGCTCTGCCTGCTCCCCAGGAGCCGGCCGCTCGGTGCCCCCTCCCCAGCCTCCGAAGCACGCCAGGCTGCCTTTGCTGCGGGCGGGCGGGCGGGCTGCGGGGCGTGCGGTTCCGGCCGCGGCGGAGGCTGCCTGGCCCCGCAGAAAGGACCCTGCGCTGGGAGAGCGGGCGGCGTTCCCAGGCCTAGGCCACCCACTCGCTCAGTTCCGTTCCCTGCCCTGGGAGTCGCGCCTCCTCCTCGCGGGGCCCTGGGAAGCTGGGCACTCGCCGCCAGGTGCGTCCTCCTCCTCCTCCTCCTCCCCCCTGGCCTCTCCCTACAAGTTGGGATCCTCGAGGGGGCGGGACGGGGTCAGAACCTCGGGGCCTCGGCTGTGGCCAATTCTACATCCATTTCCGCACCGCAGGCGCAGGTCCCAGGTCGTGGGGTTGCCCCTCCGGGGTTCTGCGGGCTCTGGCCTCCCCACGCGGCCGGCAGCGCGTCGCGGGTGACCTTCCCGGCTGCCCGGACTGGACGTGACTGTCCTGCTCCTAGTCTTTGGGCAAAGCAAAGGGTAGGAGGAGGAGATGTCTGTGGCGCGGAATCCCCCGCTTGCTCCTTTCGATAGAATTCCGGGTTCAAAAAAAAATGATCAAAACAAAACAAAACACCCCCAAAACGCTGACTTTTTTTTTTTCTTCCCCCTGCCACAGTATCCGAACTAATTTATTGGGAAGCATAAGCCGAGATTCGATGTTGGAGAAGGCAGCTCTCATCGCGCCAAATTGTTTTTCTGCAATTGCCCTAAAAGCCCCATCTCGGACCCACTGATTTGGGGAGGAAGAAAGCAAAGATCAACATACACAGCTTGTGTAGCCACCGCAGTATAACTATCTTGAAAAGTAATTATGCTAGAAAGTTTGGCCGGTTTCCTTCAACGGACGAAACAAGCCCTAAACTTCTTAAGGTCAAATTTTATCTAAACATTAAAATGGTCAGCGCATCCCTGGTGATGGAAATCATGAAAACTCCTCGTTGAGGTCTTATCTGTTCATTCAGCACATGAGTTATTTCAACTTGACTTTCAACACCTAAATAAACCCATATTTTCCCATCGTTTTAAATTCAAAAGATGTCTCATTTTTATATGTTATCTTTCTGAAAGAAGGCAGAGTGTACTTTTGTCTTTATTTGCTCACCCAAGAACAAGTCAAAGCGCTTTCTTATGTAGACAGGTAGTTTTTGGAAGTGTAAAAACAGTCCTCTTCCCCCTAGGATAATTTGGATTCCTGGTCAAATGAAAATGATGAATTTCAAGAGAAAATACTCCTTATCCTTGGTACACTTTCCCTGAAATCCTAAGGCTGAGATAAAAGAAGGAAGGTGTCAGGCACCTGTCCCTTAAATAATATCTGGAATGTAACCACTAATGGGGAAAGGAAAAGTTTGATCAAGATCGGTTTGGGGATGGGAAACATTCAAAGAACAGAGTGGCCTTTTAATTACATTGTGAAAGTAAAATAAACAGATAAAAAGGAGCTCATATATATTCAGAGACTCAGTTGCAATACTTGAAGGACCTCTGATGGCATTCAAGATGCTGCGGACAACGTCAAAACCGCAAGCAGCAGCATCGTCTGTTTTATTTTTTGAATGTGTACCTAACGGGAGAAGTAACTTTTCCTCGATTCTCCACTGCTACAGAAGAAATTCTCTGTGTTTTTAAAAAAATCATGCTTCTCTACCTGTTTTACTATCACAGAATCTTCAATAAGAGCCCTAAACCCAAATGGGGCTAGGGGTTGGCTAGGATATGAGGAGGAGGAACAGGAGGTTAAGCTTTACTTTTTACTAAATTAAAGTTGCGTTATCTCCTTGTAATTTTTACTGGTTTAAAATTAAATTATCAAGAAAGGATATAAAAGCCCGTTTCTTTGCC
This sequence comes from Lasiurus cinereus, assembly GCA_011751065.1. NCBI lineage: Eukaryota > Metazoa > Chordata > Mammalia > Chiroptera > Vespertilionidae > Lasiurus > Lasiurus cinereus. The sequence goes on along the minus strand of JAAGEH010000045.1, from coordinate 32,122,343 downwards.
CCATCTCCTTTTTGGAGAGTAATAAAGAGTTGTATCTAACCCCAGAGCAAGGTTCTAGCGATTTCCAGGACTGGCGCTGCGCAGCTTCTACTGTGTCCAACAGGGGGCGCTGGGCACGAACCTGCGCGGCGGCTCATTGCCGCTTCACATCTGAGCCGGGTTCCAGCCCCGGAAGGCGAAAGCCGCTTGCCGGGTCGAGTACAGAGCTTTAGTCTCCGGGGATAAAAAGAGATTAAAGACTAAATTCTTTTTTGGGGTGTGTGTGGGGGTGGGGGGGTTGGTTATCAATTTTAACCAACTCCGAAAATGTAGAGCTTTTTATGCTTTGATGTTCTCATAAAGAAACTCCTATCGGTTGAGGAATTACACGGTTTCTGAGCCAACTCTGCAGCTACAGTGTAAAGGGAAATTATTTAATTAAAAATATATTTTTCCATCTGTTCACATGATCAGCTTTCTAGAAGTCTTAAAAGCTGACACTGATCCCTCTGGCCTGTTAACCTTGCCCAAAGTTTCAAATACTTTAGCTATTTCGAAGGCCCTTCTATTAATTAGAAGTGGGGTGGGGGAAGAAACCCAAATATTTAAATCCCCCCAACAGTTACTCCTCTGCATCCTCCTCCCTTCTCTCTCTCTCTCTCTCTCTCTCTCTCTCTCTCTCTCTCTCTCTCCCTCCCTCTCTTTCTTTTTCTTTCTTTAAATGGGAGCTTTTATGGATTGACACATTTCAAACTGTCGATTCTGCAAAGCCAGGCATAAATGACATGAAATGGCTCTTAAAAATAAATCTGGTGTTGGACTACATAACACCCATGTATAAGATGAAATCTAAATAAAATTGTAATCCACCCACCCCCACCCCAACATATAACAAAAAAAAAAACAACCCAAAACCTTCACCTGTATTTAAATAGCGCGTCTTTAATTACAGCAGTTGGGGATGCATGAGGCTGAAATGAAATTAGCAGTCATTACCAGTCCTTTAACTCTGTGGTGCTTTTGATCAGCACTAAATTAGCTTTCCAGTCCTAACAAAGACTCTACAGCAAGCAGTGGGCTGTAAATAAGACAGCGCGACCTGCCCTCAACACCTTTTCTCTTGTCAATCATAGCTCTATCATTCAGCCCAAGATTAACCTTTATCTACCAAATTAAAAAAAAAAAAGAACGAAAGAAAGAAGAAAAAGAAAAAAGAAAAAGGAGGCGGGAAGGAAAGCCCCCTGACCACCACATGTCGCAATAACAGAGGTTCCTAAGAGCCCCCTTTAAATTGTATTATAATGAACCCATATCAGAATCTGCAATTTCCAAATCATCCCTCCCCACTCTAGCCCATATCCTACACTCCTATAAGAGTCCAAATGATGTTCAGGTAGCAAAGGAATCCCTTTCTCAGAGTTACTAATTGGGCATGGGCCACCTTCCATAAATCAATTTACCATTAGCCTGTCCTCCTCTATTAGTCTAACAAAATTTTGGGAGAGAAGGGGATGTTTGAGGAGAAAACATTGATAATTTAAAGACACATGCATAAGTTTCCGGGATGAAAAGAATCAATTTAATCCACGAATAGTCTCTAGTTTCTAAGTCTGAGGAGAAAAAAACCACCAGCAGCAGCAACAACAAAAAACCCAGTTGCTTCTTCTAGTACTGAATTAAGAAAGTAAAACAGTGGTTCTAATTGCCATTAGAGGGCGCCAGAGAACAAGCCCCTATCCGCCCGCACACAACTTCCCACAGAATCTGCCCCCCCACACCCCCCCCCCACCACCCCGCCCCAGCTTCCAGCTTCCAGCTTCCCCATGCTCTGTATTTCTTTCTCTCAGGTAATATTTCCTGCTTATCCTGCCCTCTTGCATCTCTAGATGTCAATGACAATCTCTCATAAAGAACGAGGTGTCGCCACGTCCCTTTCCTTCTCTTTTTTCCAACTCTTCCCCGCACCACCGCTCCCCCCACCTCCGCAACCACCACCAAAATAGGAAGACGACAGGTGAAATAGTAGCAACCCCTTAATGACATGTATCTTTGGGCTCAAATCACTCTTTCCATTCTGTGTAATCTTGGTCCAGAGAAGGTTCTTTGTAGGGATGAGATGCTAGAATGTAACATTCTTAAAATGGAAGCCTGAATCTTTCATTTCTGCATTTCTCTTTGGGGGCTCAGAGATTTCTTCATATTCATAAGAAAAAGGAAACAAACACATCCTTGCCAGGCAACTGATTATGTTCAGCACTCAAACGGGTAGGAGAATAAAATAATGCCACTTCATGTCTGCATTTGTTAAAGAAATCAATATTAGCCTTTAATTCCAAAACTTAACGCTCTCAGACTTAAACCTGTCTGTGTTAAATGACTGTCACACAGGGTATATTTCCAGTTTTCTTAAAGGTCAAAAGAGAGAGAGAGGAAAAAAAAAAAAAGAATGAGAGGGGAATAAAGTGAGTTGGGGGTGGGGTGGGCGGAGAGGAGTGAGAGCTAGCAGTTGAATGTCAAAGTTGGGTTGCAAACTACTTACATGTCCATGGCAGATCAGGGTGTTGTCTTGTAGCAGTTTGATTGGCAGGTAAAAAAGCGAAAGAACGTGAGGGCTCCCTCAGCCTCTTGTCAGCCCAAGCTAGATCACTTCTCACCGGACAGAGCAGTTGAAGGAGCGGCAGTCCCTTTCTCATCCTCCATCCAAGGCACCGCGAATCCATTTCGGCTTTTCTTCCCCCCAGTCTCTCCATCAGCCTTCTGCCTTCACCCGCTTCGCCTTACACCAGCCTCCAAGACCTAGCCTAGCTTTGCCACTGCAATCCCCTGCAACAAGAAAAATCGTTTATGGCTTAAAACCCCAAATGGCTGATTTTTTAAAAGAGAGAGGGAGAGGGAGAGAGAGAGGAGTGAGAGGGTGAGGGGGAGAGAGGGGGAGCGAGAAGAATGCACTCAGAGAACAACAAAAAAGTCAGTTATCCTAACACTGCTCTATCCCCCCCACCGTACAGAAGAAGAATAAAAAAAAAAAGCTTTATGTTTTTTCAGTGGGTATTCAAAGATAATTTGATGCCATTGTTTCTGCTACAGATGGTTCTTTTAAATACAATAACACAGCTCTTTGTGCAGGCTACCCACAATAAAAATCGAAAGCGTTCCCCTGAATAACCATTTTGTTCTCTCTTGTATGGGGCCAACAAAAGATGCCGTGAGGTAATGGGTTCTGTTTATTGAAGCCATAGAATAGGGGTTTGATAAAGATTTTTTTTTTAAAGCAGAAGACCTTGCAAGGTCGGGCTGATCTCTTCATATCTTTTTATTAAAATATTTGTCCAATAGATTATTCCTTGGTGCAGCTGCAGGTTTTCTCCTGAATTCTTAATCAGCCCAAACATCTGTCTCTTTGAGGAGGCTTTAAAAAAAAATCTGCAATTGTATCGATGGTGCAGTAACCTTATCAAAAACCTGAATTTTTAGGCGCCGTGCTGGCAAAAGCAGCAACGGTGTTTCAATTCTATTTGGTCCTGATGGGTTGAGGCAGAGGATTGGGGGAGAGGAGGCATTAACAACCCCAGAGAGAGCAACTAGGGAAATCCAGCGAGGCTTTCCTCTCCCCTCCCCTGTGGATGATACACAACCGCCTGAGCCAGACACACAGACCACTGAGGGCTTGAGATGCATCTCCTAATCTCTGCGAGCGAGCGCCCATCCCTGCCTGCGTGGTGGGCAGGGGTGAGGCGAGTGCCCTTAACCTTCTCCTCTGGGTAGGTCTCCAATTCCAGAGAACCTAGGTTGGGAACCCAGGGGGAGGAGCGGAGTAAGCTATAAACATTGGTCTCTAGCACCCAAAGGGCCCTCCTCTTGGCTCTCTTGCATATAATGATAGCTCGTTTGGATTCATAGCTAGTTTTGACCCCATTGGTGCCAGAGGCCACAGCCCTCTGGTTATAGCGCTCAGGCTTCGCCTTCCGGTCCCCTTCTTCCTCAGTTCCACGGACCGCATCTGCCTCCTTCCACCTAGACACAGCTGAGGTCCGTAACTTTGAGAGGGCCCCGAATCCTTAGGCGATGAGGGTGCTGCAAGGGAAGGAGAAGGGGGCGAGGTTCATCTGCCATTTCTCTGGGAACTAAGGCCAGGGTTCTCCAGGCCTCCCATGGCCCACAGGGACAATAATCCACTTTCATGACTTCTGCTCTGTATGTTTTCATTGGTGGCAAGACCGCAGCCTGGGAAAAATGCCTTTAATTTTACAAAGAAGTTTCTATCGGTGCTCTATCTCCTTGGTCCCCTGCCCCATTCAGTCTTCCCTTGCTTCCCACAGACCATCCAAAAGAAAAGGAAGATGAATGCTCAAGTGGATACCTTTGACAAAACTGATCTTCGCTTCTACTTTCCTTTTGGCAACAATAATGTTACTGGTCTACCAGTGGTCTGGAAGGCATAGAATAAGGGATTCTTGGTGACTATTAACTAGACACTAATTCAAACTTTTCCTGTGAAATCTGAACCCCCCCCCCCCACACACACACACAACAGGTGAACACCTTAATGTCTGTTTGAAAAGAATGAAAGTCGGGGCAACACTAAAAAAAAAGTTATGCACATCTCAATGCTCTCTGGATCAAGGAAAACGTGCTTGTATGAGTGTGAGTGTGTTGGTGGACGGGGAAATGAAGAGTATAAATCAAGGGTGACCTTTGATAGAGCAGGCTAAGGAGGGTGTGTTTGTGACTTTTGGCATGGTAGGAAAGGAGGTGGCGGACATTATGCAGAAGTCAGTAGTAAAAAAAACCCTTCTCCCAACGAAGGGTGGAGTGGGAGAGGCCAATTTAAAATGTTTAATCCAGTGTTTCTCTAACTTTGCACTAAAAAGTAATCCACTGAAGTAATGGGATGCTCTCTTCCTGCTTCCCTTGTCATATATATATATATATAATTTTTTTCTGAAGGGAAATACTTATAAAGGATGCCCCAACCTGATTAAAAGCTATTTCCCTTTTTATGATGACCTGAAATAAGACTCTGAACTGCTGTGCTTTCTCCACGGAGGCAAGGGGCTGGGGTTGAATCTCAGTCTGTAAGATAGAAAGGCATCAGTGAGTTGTAGCCAACTGTGACGAAGGGCGAGTAAACCTCACACCTGTTACCAAAGGAATCGGTTCAGACCCAGACGTAAGGAAGTTTAAAATCTCCCAGTTGGCCTTCCTCTCTGGTGAAGGATCAGGAAGAGTTCTGTAGGCCAGTGCTCACAAGTTGCTTCAAAAGCTGTAATGCGTTCTAGCTGATGTAGGGGAAGACTTGAGCCTTTCAGAAATGTGGGGTGGGTTGAGGTAAAGGGCCAAGATGACAAACTGCCCTTGGTAGGTGAGGGAATCAAGAATGAACCGGTTGTCTGCCACTGGAAAACTACCTTTAAAGTAACCTGTTCTGTATCCAGAACGTAAGCGGGCCGGTCAGTTGCTTTCCTGTTGGAGTGCACACATAACCAGAAGGATTCTAGGTTATAGGGATGGCTTTCAGAGGGACTGGGACAATCCTTGTCAACCGGTGTTTATGGGCTCTGATAGGGAACTTCACTGATCCAAAGTGCTCTGGGGTCCCACCTGTGCGCTCCAGTTCCACAAGTGCAGACCCTTCTGGGAGGTGTGGGGATCTGCCCCGGGGCTCCTGGGCTGGGGGTATGGGTGAGTGAGCGGCCTTCAGCTCGAACAACTCCAGGTTGTGGAGGGAAGGGTGGAAGGAGGTGGGAGGGAGGGAGAGAGGGAGGGAGAAAAGACTGGGGAAGGGGGGGAAGGGGAAGGGAACGTAGAGAAGGGATAGAAAACCGGGATGTTAAAGGTCTACAGGCAGAGGTGATTAGCAAGGGGCACCCCGCCCTGGTTTTACACTGGCCAGTGCTTCTTACAAGGCAACACTCTACGCCCCATCAGGGTCTGGCTGTCCCAGCGAACCAATGGCCCTACAAGTCGGGAGTCCCCCTGGGACGGCACAGGGTCCCCCTTTGGCCACCAGCTCCCCTCTCCTTAAGCCATCCATCCTCCCCCACTGGCCGCCCTGCCCTCGCCACGTGGATATAAGTCAGGCTCCGCTGGGCCTGGCTCCGGGGGTCTGTCCGCAGCCTCCCGGGAGGGAGGCCTGTCGGGGTCCAGGGGCCGCCTCTGGGGGCGCGGGGCGGCGGCCGCACCTCCCGCTCCTCGCCGCACCGCCCGGCGCCCCCAGAGGCTCCAAGGGGAGCGGCCGCTCCAGGGCGGCGGGTGCGGCTCCCGCTGCCCGCGGGGGGCCTTCGGGCCGCGGGTGCTGGCCACTGACAGGCCAGGTGGTCTCCCCGCCCAGCGCCTTCCAGCTCTCCGCGGAGCCACTCGAGGCGCGCGCTCCCCGGCCGGCCGGGGCTGGCTCCCAGCCCGACGCTCAGCCCGAACGTCCCCCTCCCCTTCCCCTCCCCGAGCGCGCGGGTGCAGGGACGGGCCCCTCTTCCCCAAGCCTCTGGGCTGCCCCCCTCCCGGCCTCGGGAGCGGAGACCCAGGGTCCCTGGGGCTGAGGGTGGGCGCGCCGACTCCCCGCCGCCGGCCTCTCGGTTCGCCGAGGCCTCGGGATGGGCAGCCCCGACCCCACCCAGTCACTCGCGCCGGGAAGCGGAGGCACCCGGAGCCCCGGAGGAGCTGCGCCCCCAGCGGCCCCCCGCCCTCGGCTCGGGCCCAGCCCCGGCCCCCCGCGAGGTGCGCCCCGCCCGCCCGCCCGGCCTCCCCCGCCGCCCCTCCCACCCCCGCGCCTCGCCGCCTCCAGGCTGCGCCGCCGGCCGGAGCTCCCCGCCGGGCGCCCACGTCCGAGGGACTCGGGGAGCCGCGCGCCCAGGGCGGCCAGCGGGGCGCGCTCTCCAGGGCGCCCCGCGCGCGGACACCCCCCGAGCCGGGCGCGGCCCCGGCCACCCTGGGCGCGCTGGGAAGGCGCGTGCTCCCGCGGTGGGGCCAGCGTCCCCGGCCTGGGGGCGCCGTGGGGACTCCGGGCGGGGCGGAGGGCAGCGGGCCGGAGGGGCGGAAGGGGGCCTGCTCTCCTCCCAGCGGCCCAATCCCCGGCCTGGCCTGCTTTCCCCGCCGGCTCCAAACTTCTGGAACTCTCCGTGGTTCCCTCGGTCTGTTATGCTAAGACTGGCAGCAGGGACGGGAGAAGGGTGTCCTTTCTTTTCTTTTCTTTTCTTTTTTTTTTAATACACACACACACACACACACACGCACACACACACACACACACATATTATTGTGTTACACGTATACATATCTTCCCATTGCCCCCCCCCCATACCCCAACCCCCCAGTGTCTTGTGTTCATTGGTTATGCTTATAGAAGGGTGTCCTTTCATCACGAAGGAAAATCGGAGGTGGCAGGGAGGGCCCTGGGGAGCATTCGCTTACATTTCCTTGTTATTTATCAAATGAAGCTGTACACGCTGCCGTCACAGGTTTTGTGCTTCTGTGTTAACCGTATTCATTTTAAAATATAAAACACTTAAATGTGCCACACGTTTTGTGACCCCTTTTGTTCTTTTTTTTTTTTTTTTTTACTTCATCACTGTTTCAGAGGTTTGGTAAATGAAACATCTCCCCCTCTCTCAGCCGGAGATTTCCAGAGTGGAGTGAGGGAAGGGACCACGGGACATTTGTCTTGTCCTTGTCCCTCCGGCATAGGCTCACCAGTACCATGCTTCCAAAGTTACCTCTTGTATCCATTTAAGATACATGAAGTTGCATTTTGGATAGAACATTATCATTGGCTGGACTTCAAGAATAACCATGTAACCTAGCTAGTGTGGCTCAATGGTTGAGTGTCGACTTAGGAACCAGGAGGTCAACGTTCGATTTCCCATCAGGGTGCCCCTGTTGCAAGCTGGATGCTGAATGTGGGGTCCTCTCTCCTCATGGATGTTTTCATTTTTCTCTCCCTCTCCATTCTTCCCCGAAATCAATTTTATAAAAAGAATAACCATGGACATTTTCCACATGTACGCCTCATCCAGTATTGTAACCCCTACTACACAGCTGGATTTGATAGGCATGTATTTGAACCAATAGTCAGTCCCATGGACACACTGGTAGACCCTGTACAAAAGCTGTATGTGCATAAAAGTTTGAAAAGTTATATATACTGAGGTGTGGTAATCATTGTTTATTTCTCAGAGGTCCAAGGATAGGCAGTTAGTTTGGGTGGCTTATTGATACATTCTTTTTTAAAAAAATATATTTTTATTGATTTCAGAGAGGAAGGGAGAGGGAGAGAGATAGAAATATCAATGATGAGAATCATTAGTTGGCTGCCTCCTGTACGCCCCCTACTGGGGTTCCAGCCTACAACCCAGGCTTGTGCCCTTGGCCGGAATTGAACCTGGGACCCTTTAGTCCACAGGCCGATACTCTATCCACTGAACTGAACCAGCTAGGGCTTACTGATATATTCTTAAAAGAGAATAAATATTATGGTGAATATTGGGAGAAAAGGAGCTTGCCATTTTGGGTTTTGCCTCTGGAAAGAAGTTAATGATCCAAGGAAAATAATCCTAGGGAGAATTTCTATTTGTACCTTCTCTTCCCATCCCTCCTCACATTCTTCCTTCAGCCTTAAAGAAACAGCAACATTCCATTTGCTTGACGATTTAAACGAACGAACTTTTGAGGAGCATCTATTATGTACCAGTTGCCTCTCTTATCTAATTCTCATAATAATCCTATAAAATTGGAATGACCATCCCCCCTTTTTATTTAACCGAGTAAGGGGAATATCTAGCTGGGTTAAATATCTACGGTTACACAGCTGGGAAATAGTAGGCCTGGGTTTCTTCTAGCTCAGAGATTCTAAAACTGAGCCTGGTCTTCAGAATCTGATTGACTGAGTCCAAATGGACTCAAGCAAGAATCATAGGTTACTGGCTGTTGTGGATACAGAAGGAAATTGGTTGTTAATAGTGTGTGGTCTTTTTTTTTTTTTTTCCCCTCCTTCTCTCCTTTCCTTGGAAGGCCACCTGTAAATTCTGGCTCTCCTTAGAATCTCTCTGGCTATGAAGAGGTTGAGTTAGGAAAGGAATAGAAAATTCTACATCTTTTTCCTGTGCCGTACCAAAGTTGGACCTAGAGTTGAAAGTCAATTTTCCTGACATAGGTCTCAATTGGCATCCGGCTTAAGGCTACCCCCAGGCTGAGTTGATCAATGTAATAATTTCACAAGGACAGTTTTGACATATAGGTTAGACTAAGTATCACTCTTAAAACCCCAGCCTCCGAAACCAAAAGAGTGGGAGGGACATATAGTAATAGCAGAACCCACGACGACTAATTAACCTTATTAACAACTGCAAACCAGGGAACATTTATATTTTTATTTTCTCAAAAAATACAATCAAAATTGTTTGGCCTTCTATTAACTATCCCCCCAAATAATCACCTATATAAAAACCATCCTTTAAAAGGTCAGTAGAAATTATTTTAAGACATTCAAATATAAAAAAGTATTGTTGTTTTAATAGGCACTGTGGATAGTTTAATTTGTATCTTGTATTAAATTAAACATATGGTGAACAGGGTATAATAGATTTTCTATAATTTAGCTGCCAATGTGGCAACAGCAGCCAGTTACTCTCACCAGCAGACTTGTCAGTGGTTTGTTTACTAGCTTATTTGAATTAAAATAAAGCTTTGCTTCTGCTGACTGCACATCATTATCTATGAGACCATAATCCTGCTAGCAAATCCTATATCTTCCAGAACTGGCTCTTTTGTTTGGGATTACTGAGAGCTTAGCTTATAACAAAGAGGAATAAGGCATCCCTCTCATCCTCATAATTAAGTGTGGGGACTAATTTAGAAACAAACCCAGAAAGATGTACTATTTGGAGTTATATTTCTATACAGAATGGAGGAGAAACAGGATAGGCCAAACACCTGATTGTTAACAGAATGTTTAAACTATTAAGCAAGTGTACTACAGGAATCCAGCTTGTTAAAATTAAGAGCAACAGCAAATAAGGCATTGATGGCCTTTGCATGGGGCAGTCATTCTGTAGGCAGGATCTGAAGGTATGTTTGGGAAGAGGGAGAATGAGGGTGCCAAGCAGAGAAGATGTGCTGCATGCTTTGTAGATGCTGGTTGTTTTGTTCTCCCGTTACCTTAACAGGCTACACAATTAATCATTGTTATTATGAACAGAGTTATTAAAATACCAAATAAAAAGAACAACCCCCCCTCTTTTTTTTTAACTAGGAAAAATATAACTCATTAATTAGGAAATAGTTAATGTTACTTCCAAGGTGGGGGGGGGGGAAGATGGGTGATTCGCTGGTCCTTTCCATACACCTAGCTCAGAACAGATCCTCATGAATTCTATTTGAGTTTAGGGAAAGGTTTTCACAACTAGGATGTAAATAAAAATAGCTCTTACATCTACAGTTCATCTATGAACTGATGCCTGTTTATTGAAGAAGAGAGAAAAGACGACTTGATTTATCAATATCTTTAACATTAATTGTCACAGATGGGAATTCTGAGGGCCTCTGTGAAACCAAAGCAGGCCCTGGTGAATTATAAAGCAGGTCTTTAGACTAAAAAACATTTAGGCAAAGTGACAGTTCAGAACATCTGTTAGCCTTCTGTCTGAGTATAAACTAGATGTCCTGGAGTGCACAGCTGTAGGCATTTTAGGCTTTTTTGCCAACATCTGTCACAGCAGTACAATAATATAGGTAATTATCAACACCTTACATAAACTGTTCTCTATTTTAATTTTTAGAAAGAGTGAAATTAGTGTTACAGTCCTTGGCAAAAATAATTGAGTTGAATAGAATAATTTTTCTCTAAAAGACAAATAAATGATCTGATCATTTTTTATAAAACACACATTTTAAATATTTTTTGCAGCAATGTCAGTATTATACCATTTCGAAAAGCAAAAATTGTAAGTGATTTTTTTTTTTTAGGTAAAGATACAAGTACATGTAAAATAAGGGGAAAGGCAGAGAGAGGCCAATAATTTGCTGTTTGAAGCAACCAAACATGATATGTTTTCTGATTAAAAAATAGTTTGTGAATACCCCACAATCATGGCATTAATTGATTCCATATTCATAAAGATTAAAAATTCACTTTATAATGTCAGCATACTAAAATCTGTAGTGATGAATTATAAAAAAATTGTCTTCTTCATTTTTCCATGCTCCTCTCAGTCCTAAAATTTTGCAGCAAAATGACATATAAAACTATAATTTACATCCTGCCATCTTATAACTGAAGTTAATTTTACAAAGGTTACCACATCAGATAAATCCAAAGACCCTTCATTCTTTCAGTGCACTTAAATATGGATCATCTACAGTACTCCCCCTAAGATACTAGGCATTACTGTCTCATATCTGATTCCCTTGACGTATATTAGAGTTATTTTTCAGCCCAAAGAACTCAAAGCAGCAAGACTATATTCCAAAGCACCTGTTCTGGGGAAGATGCCAGTCAATAATGTCTTATTGAAAGACCAGGCCCAGCTCGAGAAAATAAAGGAATTGAGCTGCAGTTGGATTTCATCATCTAAACATGCAATGTAATCTTAACCAATTCATTACACTCTTCTTTTGTTTCCACGACAAAAGGGATGTTACCTTTGTCAGAGGTTGTAATTCCAGTATGTTCAAGCAAAGACAAGGGAGAAATTGAAAAAGTGCTATCAATTCTACCCATAGCCAGGAAGAACTGTAGGGTCAGAAGGTCATTATCACTGTCCCATGTACAGTTCAGAGTAGGCCACAGATACCTAAAATTTCCACACTGCAATTGAAAGGTATAATAAAGGAGACTCAGAAAATACTGAGTAAAAATAGGAGTAGGACATCATATCCTTGAACGAATTAGATTTAACACATGTGAAGAATGAAATGAAGTGAATCTCTATTTAGGCAACAGTTGTGGATGCTTGAAATTATGCTTTCTTAGAATAATTCAGGAGGAGGGAAATTTTATTAATGGGAGGTCACCATGGCAAAAAAAAAGTGAGTCAAATTTCAACATTCATAATCTAAATGTCTACAGAAGGTCAAATGAGAATAAGGAGGAAGTAAATATAGATATAAAAGGCAGACAACTTGGTCTAAAAGGAAGATTAAAAATGAAAGAAAATGGCTAAAAGGAGAAGGAAAATGTGAGACAAACTGACAGAGAATAAGGCTGGGGGATAGAGTGAGAGGGTGGGAGATGCAAAAGACGATATTGATGACCAAATGGAGTTTAGAGACCAAATAAAAATTTAGGGCCTGTGGGTGTTACTGTTTTCTAAAGAGAGAGATCAGCTGTAAGAAATGAGTGTAGGAAAGTGAAACATTTAAAAATAATAGCTGAGTAGTATTGTTTTGAAGTCTGTTAAAAATAAGTTTATTTGATATTTGCCAATGTCATATTTCTTTACCAGCAAGGAAAAAAATCAATAGAAATATTGATCTCTAGAAAAGGTGGGTAAAAAGAGAGAGTAACTCATTCCCCAATATTTTTTTCCCAGCTGTTTTATTTTTTTAACAGTCAGCACAATTCCTATTTAAAAAATATTTTTATTGATTTCAGAAAAGAAGGAAGAGGGAGAGAGAGATAGAAACATCAACAATGAGAGAGAATTATCTATCAGCTGCCTCCTGCAGGAGCCTTTCCCGAATCTTCCACTTCTCCCCATACCCAATCTGCAACCCAGGCATGTGCCCTGACCAGGATTGAACTATGACCTCTGGTTCTTAAGTTGATGCTCAACTACACGGGCGAGGATTCACCTGGTTTCAAATAGTTGGAGCAAAATAATTGAACAAGGATATGTGGGACATCAGATACTAGAGGGAGCTTAAAAAATTATTGGATTAAAACAATCTTCACATATAAGAAAATATATACTATTTCAGAGTTTATATTGTGAATGTGAAGGCATATTTGTCTATAAATATTCCTTCTTGATTACTTGGCACTCCTCAATTGATAAAAATAATACTTTGTTAGGGCTCATTTTATACGTTAAAAATTATACTCAAAAGTCAGAGCTGACTCTGATCAACCCTCTGAAACAGACACAGTTTGCAGTCAGCATGCTCTCATCTCCTTCCCTCTTTTGTGCTAGTGCCTCTCCCACTTGTGTCCACTGCCCTCCTCTTCCTTCATTAAGGGCCTTAATCCAGGCTGATCTTCCCTAGGTAGTGTCCCAGGCTTGCCTCATCCTTCCGATTTTCAAAATCTGAAACAAATGGCTAATAAATGGATTCACCATAATGTATTAATGACTGATAACAATAATGGGTTATTTCTTCAAAGTTACTAGCTTTTTGCTAGAAGCTCTTTGAAGGGGGACATGGCACAGATCTTAGTCATTTTTGTATCCTCTGTGTCACCTAACAAAGTGCCTTTCCCATAATAAATGTCAACTTATAAATGAGTTATTTGTTGTTTTATATTTTTTCCCTAAATCAATTCATCCATCAATCAATCATCAATCTATATCACTGAGAGTAAACTTTTACATTTTTAAAATGTATTTATATTTTAGGTCCCAATAGCTAGACACAGTGGTCAAGCAGAATTAGAATTTTTAAAAGTAATATTAATATTTTTCTTACTGATGTTTATTTCAAGAATATTAAAAGGAAATTTAAAAAGGAAAATGTAATATATACTACTATCACTATAACACCATAAATAACTTAACCTTTTCTATATTTCTTTCTGGTCTTTGGCCCATACATGCTTAAAAATTAGGTAGTACACATACCTTTGGGTTTTTATGTTCGTTTAATTTTGCTGTGCTTTCAAAGTGAATTTATCATTAGAGGACAAAAACTTACTATAAGTATTAAAATTTCTAATGGTAGAACTTTAAAAGTCTTAAAATAAGTCTGAGAAGACATTTTTTTTTTATTGGGGAGATTTTTTCAGAGCTCTCTAAGGCCAGTATTCCTGAAAGTAGCTAATCTTTCTTTTTACTTTTTAAAAGAATTTATTGGGATGTTATTGGTTAAAAAAATTATATAGGTTTCAGATGTGAAATTAGCCAATCGTTTATGGTCTAAATCATAGGATCTTTGTTTTCCGAAGGAGAAATTGGAAGCATAGGATTTTAGAGACATAAAATAGGTCTTAGAGAAAGAGAAGATTCTAAATGAGATTGAACGGTAAGTACTAGCTTCAATTTGACTGTTGATAACTACAGGCATTTATCTGTCCTTTCTGGAGTCTATTTAGAAAAACTCTCAGATCTCTGAGTGTTTCTACCCTTATTCCAAATATGTACCTCATAATAGGGTTTGGTCAAAAAGGTATGGATGTACATGTCATATTCACCAGCATTAAAAAAAAAAATCAAATTACTTTTCTCTAGTCAGTCCCCTTCACTCTTGCAGGCAATCCAAAGCCCTCTCCATGAGAAACACTAGAATGTTTTGTTAATCAAGGGATCATGTTGAATATTTTTGAGTTACATAATTAGTACTTTTACCACTATAAGTCAAAAAGATTTGGAGGAACCGCCACAGTGTGGAGTTTAGCCTTTAATGTCCATTACCAGTAAATGGAATGATTGGAAGAACATGACAAACGAGTCTATAAGAAATATGCACTTTCAGGTAGTCCATTTCTCCCTTTTCCCCACTCAGTTTTGCTGTGGCACTTATATATTCAATGCAAGTAGTTATCCCCTTCCCTCAGACAGACACACACACACACAGCAGGCTCATCTCTTGACACCAATTGAAGGAGGCTGATTTATTGTGCTATGCAATTTAATCCACCATTTCTTATTTAAGTAGGATGGCCTCTAGAGTATTTTTCTCTTCCTAATATGAAACTAAAATCCTACAAGGCCACCACTAATATGTAATGTTATCAGTGTAAACATAGAGAGAGGTGGTTTTAAAGGTCAAAGTTCTCAGGATCATAGAGCAAGACCCTCTGGAATTCTCCCTCCTTCTGCCTCCCCTCCCCGTATACTATTTGCAACAAGCCGTATAACCCAGCTTGTCCCGAAGAGGCTAGAAAATCAGGCCACAGCACAGAGCAAATTGTGCTGCAGAGAAAATGCAGAGCTGAGTCCCATCTCACACCTGCAGAATCCACTGTCAGCTGTTCAGTTCTAAGTTCTGTGGCTTTTCTCTCTTCCTGCCTGTTGGCTGGCTAATTTATTAACTCCTTAATATCTGCAGCAGAGATCACATAAGCAAATATTTATGGGGGAATCAAGAAAAACATTTGGATAAAAGGGTGATTGGACAGGCTGACTGAATTTTGTGTTTCCTGCACTAAATCATTGCTGAGAGTTGTCTCACCAGCTGCACACGGACCGGAGTGGCATCTCAAAATTCAGCCTTGACTTCCTAGCCTCGCTTCCATTCACTCCACCTCCAGCGGCCCTGCTAGCCATTCAGCACACCATCCTCATTTTATATCGCAGGCAAAAAGCCAACAAAAATATGGCCACATTTAAAAGCCTTTTAAAGCAGTGAGCACCTCCCTCCTTTCCCAATTGTTCCCTGCTTTTTCACATTCCTAGTTAATAGGTTTTTAAAGCAGTTTCCCCAACTCTTTTCCTGCCACATACTGTCTTGCCTGGCACATATGCAGCAAAAGGCTGTTCTTCAAGAGGTTTTTATAGCCATTGTACCTCTTTGCGCCTTTCAACTGCTAACTCTTCAGGTACGGGCTGTGTTTCTTGCTTAGCATATTTTGCATGTTCCAAGCCATTCACAGCAACTACAGCAAAAAGTGAGGCAAAAAATAAAAGTAATGAATACAATCATTTTAAGTAAAGTTTAGGGCCATGTCTGCGGTTTTTTATTTGCTCAAGGCATCAACCAGATATCCAACATTTTTAGAAGTGTGCAATTTTGAGTTGAAATATAAATAAGGAGTTTTTCTTTTTCTTCTTTCTCTCTCTCTCTTTTTTTAGAATTAAAGTTTCCTGGCCCATCCTGAGGCTTTCATTTGTTGAAACACCCATACACTACATATTAAGCTAATTGGAAACCCTCCCCTATTCTTGTTTTTATTGGCAGAATGAGGATAAGAAAAAGGTGCAAATGAAGAGCATAAAATAATTTGAATATTGAGAGCTAGTAAAGATTTAAAGGTCTGTATTCATATTTTTCATTGAATAGTATTTATTGCCTACTGTGTGCCAGGAATTGTGCTTAGGCATTAGATATGATGATGAATAGGAAATAGTCTTTGTCCTAAAAGAAGCTCACAGAGAGAGCCAAGAAAGTAAGCAATTAATTAAATATGTATTCAGAGAAATAATGCCCTGTGGCTTTGCTTGAAGTTAAAATGTTTAGCTCTGAGATAAGAAATCTAAGGTAGGTAAATATGCTGTTAAAATCTGAAGTAAGCAAACATTTCCCCTCCTGACTACAGAAAATAATGACTAGCATTTGCTTTTATTTAATTTAAATTTTTTTTATTGATTTCAGAAAGGAAGGTAGAAGGAGAGAGATAGATAGAAACATCAATGATAAGAAGGAATCATTGATAGGCTGCCTCCTGCATATCCTGAGGATCAAGCCTGAAACCTGGGCATGTGCCCTGACTGGGAATGGAACCATGACCTCCTGGTTCATAGGTCAATGCTCAACCACTGAGCCACGCTGGCCGGGCGATTCGATTTTGCTTTTAAATGCAACCATATGTTCTCCTCAGGCCCTGCAATGCTGTATGCTTTTTCTTCAACTTTGAGATCAGCAATTTCATTATGTTGCCAAAATGAAATGGAAGTTTTATAACCAGTGTAGCTATTATAAATTACTCAAACGCTTAAGTCTTATAACATGTTCTTTTTTTCCTGGTTTTGTCCATGGATGATATTTTAGAGTAAGCTGCAGAAAACAAGATTAGCTAAAGTTCTCACGGACACAACTATTTTCAACATTCACTCTTTTTCCCTTTTCCTGAACTACTGTTATTGCTGGCACAAACTTTACATTTAGATTATTTTCCCATTATTTGCTTATAATTCTAACTCTCCTTTAAAGAAGGGTTTAAGGGTGCTGTGAGGGAAACAAAAATGAAAGAAGAATAGCCTCTTCTTCATTTTTTTGGAAAGAGTTTGCAAAGAACAGGTATCAAATCTTCTTGTTTCCCACCCCACTCTTTAAAAAACAAATCTTCTTGTTTGTCACCATAAAACTTAACTCAAAATGGGTGAAACACCTAAACATAAGATTTGAAACAATAAATTACATAGAAGAAAATATAGATACTAAACTTATGGACCTTGGTCTCTGAGAGGATTTTATGACTCTGACCCAAAAGGCAAGGGAAGTAAAGGCAAAGATAAGTGGACAGGATTATATTAATCTGAAAAGCTTCTGCACAGCAAAAGAAACTGCCAACAAAATGAAAGGCAACCAACCAAACAGGAGAAGATATTTGTAAACAACAGCTCCAACAAAGATTTAATATCCAAAATATACAAAGAATTCATACAACTCAACATTACCAAACAGCCCAATTAAAAAATGGGCAGAGGCCCTAACCAGACACTTCTCCCAAGAAGACACACAAATGTCAAATCAAACTGGTTCATAGGTCAATGCACAACCACTGAGCCATGCCTGCTGGGCAGGGAAGTTTTGAGGAACAGAACGACTGAACACATATAATATACTGTAAAGCAGAATATGATTAATGTCTCTGGGGAGTCACATTAGGGAAGAAGAGTTTGAGCTGCACCTTGAATAATTTAAACCAGCAGAGATATGAGGATGACTCTGTAAGCAGAGAAACAGAACATCCTAAGGCTCCATGACTGGCACAGGGTGGAAGTATTGGGATAAAGCCTGTGTAGGGTAAGGTCAGGTAACAGAGACATTTGGATACACACCGTGAAGCTTAAACTTAAATTCAGGGAATACTGGGTAGGCAGAACATAGAAATAGGAGGATGAGGCTGTTAATCTGTTGGATGGCTAGGTACAACAGGAGGGAAACTAGTGGTGGGAGCTGAGTAGAGAGGGTGTTGTGAGATACCAAGGAGGAGTATCACTTTGAGTTTTGGCTGTGGTGACTGAAAGAAGGAGATGAATACTGGATGGATGCTGTCGCTATGTGAGCTGCTAACACCTGTCCTAAAGAGCAGTGATGAGAAGCAATGAAAAGGAATCAAATGTGGCACCAAAATGTTGAGCTTGGAAGACATTAAGACAGAAGCTATTAGGAATGAAAAGAGGAAACTCAGATGGAGGAAGTGGTTTAGTGGGAAAGATATGAAGTTGAGTTTGATCCTGTTGGATTTGAAGTGTTGTTAGTACATTCATGTTGGGATAGCCATCAGAGAGTAAGAAAATGGAGGAACTTGGGAGAGAGGTCAGAGCTAGAGACAAATTTTAGAATTATTATTTAAAAATATTTATTGTTGAGATTATTACAGATCTCCCTCTTTTTTCCCCCCAATGCCTCCCTCCACCCTGTTCCCACCCTGCTCCAGACCTTCACCACCCCATTGTCTGTGTCTATAGGTAATGCATATCCTAATGCATATCTAATAAAGAGGGAATATGCTAATTGACTGCCAAGCCCTCAAAGATGAAGGCACCCACAGCTACAAGTTGGCAGTGCCCAGTCTCCTCACTCCTCCTGGGGTGGCATGCATGTGGAACGGCTGGCCTGCCCCCAGGCATGCCTGCCCCTGGATTCCCCCAGTTTCCTCAGTCTCCAGCCACCCAGGGCTGATCTGAGGTGCAGGCAAGCCTCAGATGGCTCAGGTAACCAGCAGAGACTTGCGCTGTCAGCAGTGGCAGCAGCAAAGGTGTGATGGGGGCATCACCTTCCCATGATCGCTGGGTCACCTCCTGCCCCTAAGGGCTCTCGGACTGTAAGAGGGGGCAGGCTGGGCTGAGGGACCCCTGCTCCAGTTCATGAATTTTCATGCATTGGGCCACTAGTATGCATATAAGATCTTTGTTTAATCTCTTCCCACTTCCCACCCACTTCCCTCTGAAAATCGTGAGTCTGTTCCATTTTCATGCCTCTGATTCTATTTTATTTACCAGTTTATTCTGTTCATTAGATTTCATATTAATTTATTTTGATTTTTAGATTCAATTGTTGATAGGTATGTGTTTGTTGCCATTTTGTTGTTCAGAATTTTGAAATTATTTGCATTGTAATAACTGCAACTCCTCAGAGAATAGGTCTCAAAAAGAGAGAGAAATCTTATACTTATGGATGAAGACAGTGGCGGGGGGGTAAGAGCAGGGGGTAGGGGGTAGGGAATCAGGAGGAGGGGAGCTATGGGGGAAAAAAAGAGGAACATCTGTAATAAACTGAACAATAAAGATTTATTTAAAAAATAAAAATAAAACACTAAAAACATAAAAAGTGAGAGAGAGAGAGAGAGAGAGAGAGAGAGAGAGAGAGAGGAAGAGATGGGTGGGTGGGAAGAGATAAACTTATATGCATATATGTATAACCCTGGACACAGACAATGCGGTGGCAAGGGCCTGGTGTGGGGAAGGGACAGGAACTGTCTGGAAGAGGTTAATGGGGGAAAAGGAGGACCTATGTAATTCTTTCAACAATAAAGATTAAAAAAAATAATAAAAAGAGGGAGAGAGGATGGTGAGAGAAGAGAACTATGGACAGAATCTGGAAACTCAAAGTTAAGAAGATAAGCCGACAGGGGAGACAGAGATACCAGACTAAGAGTTACAGAGACCAAGAAAAGAGTTTTAAAAATGGAGTGATGTCATTCGCAACCAGAAATGTTCAGTTTTTTAAAAATAGGTTCTCCTTTAAAAAATATAGTTCCTATTTTATGTGCATGTTTTTGTGTGATACATCTCACAAATATGTTTTGTGTTTGGAAGAATGCATACGAAACATTTACTAATTATTAATGTGGAGAGTTGGGAGGATAGATTTTCTCTGTACAAGTATACAAGGGCATATCAATCAGGATCCCAGGAGGAAACAGACAGCATGTTCAAATTCAGATAACCAAGAAAGGTTTATTGAAGAGACTATTTACAAACATGTGGACAAGGTGTGGGACACTGCAAAGATTCGTGTAATATCCCAGGAGCAATGACAGAGGTTGCTAATATTCCTGGGCCCAAAATGATGAGGAGAGGGAGCAATTTCTGGAACTCAGAAAGAGGTCCTTATTGGTTAAGGCAGTATAAAGTCAGAAGGCACATTAGGATGGGGAGAGATAAAAATCATTATTAGCAGATGATATGATTATCTGTACAGAAAATCCAATTGAATCAACATACTATGAGTGCTACCAAAAGTTTAGCAAGATTGTAATCTCTAAAATTTAGAGAGAATTAATACAACTTAACAAAAGGAAGATAAGTGACCCAATCAAGAAATGGTCAAAGGATCTAAATAGACACTTTTCGAAAGAGGACATACAAAAGGCCCAGAGACATATGAAAACATGCTCAAAGTCACTAATTATCAGAGAGATGCAAATCAAAACAACAGTGAGATACCTTCTTACACCTGTAAGAATGGACAAGTGCTGGTGAGGATGTGGAGAAAAAGGAACCCTCGTGCACTGCTGGTGGGAATGAAGACTGGCAGCCACTGTGGAGAACAGTATGGAGTTTCCTCAGAAAACTAAAAATGGAATTCCTATTTGATCCAGTGACCCTTTCTTAGGTTATATTTCTAGGAATATAAACTAAGAAACTAGAAACACCAATCAGAAAGGATATATGCACCCCTATGTTCATAGCAGCACAATTCACCATAGCTAAGATTTGGAAACAGCCTAAGTACCCATCAGCAGATGAGTGGATTAAAAAACTGTGGTACATCTACACAATGGAATACTATGCTTCAGTAAAAAAAGAAGGAATTCTTATCATTTGCAACAGCATGGATGGAACTGGACAGAATTTTGCTAAGTGAAATAAGCCAGTCAGAGAAAGATGAATATCACATGATCTTACTCATATGTGGGATATAATGATCAACATAATTTGATGAACAAGAATAGATCGAGAAACAAATGGCAGGGGAGGGGGCGAGTTAGAGAGCAACCAAAGGACTTATATTCAATGGACATAGCACTGGGGTGGTGGGGGATTGCCCAGAGTGGGAATGGCTGGAGAGGTGTGGGTCAATTGGAAAAAAAGAAGACATATGGAGAACTTTAAACAAACAAACAAAAAAGTTTAGCAGGATTGATAGAAATATACAAGTTAACTCTAAAAGCACTCCTTTTAGAAAAAATTATTATAATAATACAAATAATATATTATTTCAAGACTTACAAATCCTCATTTTTTTAGTAGAAAAATAGAAAAGGACATAAAATAAGATTTGAATAATGGAAAAGTATACTATGTTCCTGATTGGTATGATTTAATCTAGTAAAGTTATCCATTCTTTCCAAATGCTCATGCAAAGTAAATAAAACTCCAATGAAAATTTTAACTAAATTTTTGAGGAACACAACAAAATTTAAAATTTAAATGAATGTCTAAAGATCCCCAAATTTTTAAAACATGTTCACAGAAAATGATAAGCTAATTACTAGTCACTCATACTCATCAGATATTAAGACGTACCATAAATGATGGTGATGGTTGATAAATTGTTCCAGCAATATATAAATGGACCAATGTAATAGAATTAAGAGCTAAGAAACTGCTCTCAATTTATATCTAAGGACTTGCTATATAATAGAGGTTTGTATCACAAAGCACTTGAAAAAAGGATAGTTTAGTAGATGATGTTAAGGTGATTATTTTATTATGTGGAGAAAAATAAAGACCTCTAAGTCACACAAAGTTTTGCTCCAGATATGTTAAAGATCTACATGTAAGCAATAACTCTATAAAGGCAACAGGAGAAAACGTGAAGTAAAATCTTTGTGACCAAGGGACTGGGAAAGTTTTTATTTTTATTTATTTATTTTTAAATTAAATCTTTATTATTCAGATTATTACATTTGTTTGTCTTTTTTCCCCTCCATGGCACCCCTCCATCCAGCTCCCACCCCTCCCTCTGCCCTTAGCTCCCTCCCATTGATCTCATCCATAGGTGTATGATTTTTGTCCAGTCTCTCCCTGTACACCCCTCACCCCTTTCCCCCTGAGAATGATCAGTCCACTCCCTTACTGTGCTCCTGATTCTATTATATTCACCAGTTTATTCTGTTGATCAAATTTTTAATTCACTTAATTTTTAGATTCACTTGTTGATAGATATGTATTTGTTGTTCATAATTTTTTGCCTTTTACCTTTTTCTTCTTCCTCTTCTAAAAGAGTACCTTTCAGCATTTCATATAATACTGGTTTGGAGTTGATGAACTCCTTTAGCTTTTTCTTCTCTGTGAAGCTCTTTATCTGCCCTTCAATTCTGAATGATAGCTTTGCTGGATAGAGTATTCTTGGTTGTAGGTTCTTGCTATTCATCACGTTGAATATTTCTTGCCACTCCCATCTGGCCTGCATCGTTTCTGTTGAGAAATCAGCTGACAGTCGTATGGGTGCTCCCTTGTAGGTAATAAACTGTTTTTCTCTTGCTGCTTTTAATATTCTCTCTTTCTCTTTTGCTCTTGGTATTTTAATTATGATGTGTCTTGGTGTGGTCCTCTTTAGATTCCTTTTATGCGGGGTTCTGTGTGCTTCCTGGACTTGTAAGTCTATTTCTTTTAGCAGATGTGGGAAGTTTTCAGTCATTATTTCTTTAAATAGGTTTTCAGTATCTTGCTCTCTCTCTTCTTCTGGCACCCCCACAATTCTGATGTTGGTACGCTTGAAGCTGTCTGCGAGTCTCCTTACATTATCTTCACATTTTTGAATTCTTTTCTCTTCTTGCTTTTCCAGTTGAATGTTGTCTGCTTCTTTATATTTCAAATTTTTTACTTGATTCTTGCCTTTCTCTAGTCTACTGTTAGGACTCTGTATAATATTTTTTTATTTCAGTCAGTGTATGTTTAATTTCTATTTGTTCCTTTATCATCTTTAGTTGGACCTTTTCCATCTCTAGTTGGCTCTTTTGCATCTCTAGTTGGTCCTTTTTCATCTCCTCTTGGCTCTTGCTAAGTTTATCCAACTTATCTAGCATATTCTTGAAAAACCTTATAAGCATGGTTTTGAACTCTATATCCAGTCCATTCCTCCATTTCTTTTGTTTGTGATCCTTTCCCTTGTCTTGGCATTTTCACTATGCCGGGGAAACTTCTGTGTTGGATTCAGCCTTATGATACCAGACTTGCAAAGCCACAGAAGCCTCTGTTGAGCTTGGGAGGGGTGGAGTCTCAGGGCTTAAGGGACCACCTTGCCTTCCAGTCGGCCCCACCCTCCACGGCCCCTGAGTCTCACATGACTGGGTAATGGCTGGAGCGGTCCTTGTGTGCGAGCGCCCGCAGTGCCTCTAACCGCTGCCTTTCCAGCTCCCCTGAGCACCAGGACCACACGAGTCTAGGTCCCCAGGGTTTTGCCCGAAACAGGGGCCCAGTGGATTCAGAAGTGGCGCAGTTGGGAGGGTCTGTCTCCCGCCCACTCGCGAAAGCCAGCGGCACAATCAGCAATCTGTCCTCCTCACAGCGCCATGCGCCGTGCGAGACCAGACTTGATCTTTTGCGACTCCCCTAAATTTCCGTGCACCTCTCCCTTTTCACAGTCCAAACTCCTTCCGTATGAGTTTCGGCTGGATCTGGGGTTTAGTGTCGTAAGATAAGGGGTTCAATGCCATTGGGAGTCTCCATTTCCCTCCCGCCAGAGAAAGCCAGCCAGGTTCTCCGGCACCTGCTCTCTCCACGAGCTCGCGTCTCTGTACCTCAGCTTTTTGCAGCTCCTCTGGGTTTCTGTGAGCCCCTCTCTTTCCTTCTAGTTGTAGAACTTCCACTCAGCCAGCTTTCCTGTGGTTCTGGATGATGTCTGTTCTGTCTTTTAGTTGTAGTTTTGAAATTGTTGTGCGAGGCAGCAGTGTAGGTGTTTACCTATGCCGCCATCTTGGATTCTCTAATCAGTTTCTATTTATTTTTATTTACTATTTTTTCCCTATTGCCCTCCCCACCCCAGTACGCCCTCATCCGTCTCCCCTCCGCCCCCCCCCTCTATTGCCCTGTATCTACTGGCTATGCCTACACACATGCATACAAGTCCTTTCGTTGATCTCCTATAGGCCCCTCCCTCCCAACCGCCCCTGCCTTCCCACTGTAGCACAGACAGTCCTTTCATTGCTTCTTTGCCTCTGCATCTGCTTCCCCCCTCAGCCCCCTGATTCTTGTCTTTAAAAACATCTTGCCCCTGTAAGCTAGAAATAAACCCACCAGAGCAAAAGAAAAATGATTGAGTCCCAATTTCAATGTCCAATAGCTTTTAAAAACAGCATTTCAGAAGCACCAACTAAGAATAAAAGAAGAGTGGTTGAAATTGGCTACACTAAAATTAAACATTTTGTTCAATGTAGCGTGCCATATGTAAAGTTAAGAAATAGATGTTAGATGGGAATAAACACAGGGGTAGCAACAGTCAGTTAGAAAATAATACAATAATTAATACATAATAATATAAGAATAAACTTTTTTTACATATTCACAACTGTAAATCTACTTTTGCTCTCCCTATATTTTCAGTGTTTAAAACCACCAAGGGATAATATCCAAAATATGCAAGAACTCCTGAAAGCAACAAGTAAAAGATAGAAAACCCAAGAGAAAAATGGATAAATTTTGTAAGAGGGTAGACAGGCAGTTAGTTTATAGAATAGGTTTGAATGAATAACAAATACAAGAAGAGTTGCTAAACTTCATTATAATGAAATGCAAATTAAAGCAACAATGAAAGATTACTTTATAAGTATTTGAATGGCAGCAATTAGAAAAGTGGATAATACTAAGTACTGGAAAGGACATGGGGAGTGGCAATTTTTGTATTGCTGGTGGGGGTATAAATTGTACGATCGCTCTGGAAATCAATAGCATACATAGCAATCCCATTCATAGATATATTTTTCCAGAGTTTGAATGGGGGCACAGTCATGGGGATTTTACTATAACAAATAGAAGTAGAGAGTTAGATGCATCTGGGGTGTCCAATATTAATCAATAAATAAATTTAATTAGCAAAGTAAAATATAGTAGATGCATACTATGAAAGGCTATGCAGCAGTAAGAAGCAATGAGTTAACTGAACATGGAGAAATTTATAAAACATAATCATGAAAAAAAAAATAGGAGGGAGATCAACCAAAGAACTTGTATGCATATATGCATATCCCAAAGACACAAACAAGAGGGTGATGGAGGCCTGGAGAGGGGGCAGGGCAGGCTATCAGAAGTTAATGGAAGAAAATAGGGCATGTACAATAATAGTTTCAACAGTAAAAATTAAAAAAAGAAAAAATAGGAAACATCACGAGAGGTTTAGTACAATACTGTTTAAATAAAACATAATTCTTTATAAAACAACTATACCTATTTTATAACACTATACATGTTTAAAGATATATATCAATCTCTTAAAAATGGGTAGCTAATTAGAAGAGACAAATGACAATGAAATTTTTTTAAAAATTGGCATTATATTTTTTAATTTATTTTTATTTTTTCCCATTGCCCTCCCCACCCCCCAGTATATGC
>JAAGEH010000045.1:31896532-32096678 GCA_011751065.1 Lasiurus cinereus | reverse complement strand
CCCCCGATTCTTGTTTTTAAAAACATCTTGCCCCTGTAGGCTAGAAATAAACCCACAAGAGCAAAAGAAAAATGTTTGAGTCCCCATTTCAATGTCCAATAGCTTTGAGTCCCAGTTTCAATGTCAAATAGTTCCTTATGTGTATATGAAATGACAACAAAATTTGAAGAAAGAGCAAAACAGAGTGAAGGAGAGAGATCTTGCATGGACCCAAGATGACAGCATACTGATAAATCAAAACCACAATGAAATCAACCTGTTTTCTGTGCATCAAAGTTCAAAACTAACAACAATAACAACAAACCAGAAACTCAGGCGGTTTCCAGTCTTTTGCTATAACTTATTTATCATCTATACTAATAATAGAGGAATATTCGAATTGTCTGGGATGCCATCACAGTAACGACTGAACAGCAGGCTGCATGGGGCAACGAGGTTGGCAGGGGGGTTAGTGAGGGATGACCAAATGACTGAACAGCATAGGGCGACCAGGCCAGCAGGTGGGGCAGTTAGGGGCAATCAGGTTGGCAGGCAGAGGTGGTTAGGGGTGATCAGGCTGGCAGGGGGGCAGTTAGAAGTGATCAAGCAGCCAGGCAGGTGAGCAGTTAGGAGTCAGCAGTCCTGGATTGTGAGAGGGATGTCTGACTGCTGTGGATGTTTAAGCCCAATCACCAGGCAGTCAGACATTTCCTGAGGGGTCTCAGATTGGAGAGGGTGCATGCTGGGCTGAGGGGATCCCCCCTGCATGAAATTTGTGCACTGAGCTCTAGTTTCATAATAAAAACATAAAACATATATTTACTATGCATCTCCTTTACTCCTATTCTTTCCTAAAAGAGACTCATGGCATTTCAACCAGAGATAAAATTACAGTTATGTGTCTAGCAAACATTAAGGTTGTTGACATGGGCTCCCTGACTGATGGGAACTTTCAATGATCTGAGAGACAAACTCTATTCCATAGCTTTCAAACATTTTGGTCTCAGGATCCCTTCACACTCTTAAAATTATCGAAGATGATGAAGAGCTTTATTATTTAACATATTCAATTTTTAAAACTGAAATATTTAATAATTTTAAAATAACAACCATAAAACCATAAAATGTTAACAAAACATTTAAAAAATAATTGGGGTGGTCTGGCTGGGTGGCTGTGTTGGTTGGAGTGTCATCCCATACACCAAAAAAAGTTGTGGTTTTGATTCCCAGTCAGGGCACATGCCTAAGTTGCAGGTTCAATGTCTGTTTGGGGTGCATATAGGAGGCAAATGATGAATGTTTCTCTCTGACATCAATGTTTTTCTCTCTTCTGCTCTCTCTCTCTCTTTCTTTCTTCCTTCCTCTCTCTCTAAAATCCATAAACTTATCCTGGGGTGAGGGTTAAAAAAATACTTGTGGTGGTGAACACACAATACAAAATACAGATGATGTATTAATAAATGGTACATCTGAAACCTATATAATTTTATTGACCAATGTCATCCCAACAGATTCAATAAAAAAGTAAAAATAAAAAAATATAAAATACGGTGCAATATAATTTTAAATAATTATATTTTGCAACACAAACAATTAGTACAAAGAGCGGCATCATTTTACATGTGTTCGAATCTCTTTAATGTCTGACTTAATAGAAGACAGCTGGATTCTCATATTTGCTTCTGCATTCATCTCTTGTGAAATGTTGTTCTGATTGAAGTACATCTAAAAAATCCAGCTTCACACAGACGTGTAGTTGGAAAAGAGAGGAGTATTTTAACAGACTTTTCAGGTAATTGTGGGTATATTTCTTTGATATTGCACTAAAGCTCGACAAGTGGTAGTTTCTTGAAGGTGATTTTCATTGTGAAATCTGAAACCATTCCCAATGAGCTTTCTAGTTTGTTATGTTAAAATCTACTGGCATGTTTTGTACTTTGATAAATCCTTTAACCATACATGATTTTGTAATTTCATTCATTGGTCAATTGGAAAACAGTGGTTCACTGAGTTATGCATATCATTACACAATATTTTAAAACATCCTGTTTGTTAATTACGCATAATGTTCTCTCATCAGAAAAATGCTTAAGTATTGGGAAGTGGTAATGCTCACAGTGGTAGATGCAAGTTTTCCAAAACTCAAATTTCACTTGCAAGTTTTCGGCAACAATAATGTCATTTCCCCTTCTACCCCCCTTGAGGTTATGGAGTTACTTTGTTTATTTTTGAGGAAGCACAAAATACCCAAGTCTGAATAAACCGTAGTTTGTTTATCAATTGTTCTTTCAAATACAAATGAAAAAAAAGGTGCTAGTGGCCCAGCTTGCAACTTTGTTCAGTGTGCAGAAAGGCTTCATGTGTACTCCCTATTTTGCATATGCAGATATGTGAAATGACATTAGAATGACTTGTATTAAAGGGCTGAAATGTAAAAAAAATAATAATAATTTTTACCGAGGACAGTCTTACATGAAACTGGCTTTCTTCTCTCCACAGTAGTAAATGACAACAATTTATGATATATGATAAGATGGCCACTGTTTTGAGAACTGTCACTTGATTTCATACACCCTCCCTCAGCCTCCATGTTTTCCCACTTCCTAAATTCATGAATTAGGAGAGCTCAACTTTTCCTCCCAGAGACTCAAAACGATAATTAGGAAGGGGGCCAAGAAGTAGAAGAGAAGGAGGAATAGGAAAGAGAGAGTATGTTTGGTGGGGGGAGGGAGAGAGGAGGAGAAAGTGCAAAGAGAGAGAGGGGGGGATTTGGATTATATTTTCTTTTTAAAAATATATATGTTATTGATTTTTTACAGAGAGCAAGGGAGAGGGATAGAGAATTATACATCGATGAGAAAGAGACATCAATCAGCTGCCTCTTGCATGCTTCCTACTGGGGATGTGCCCGCAAACAAGGTACATGTCCTTGACCAGAATCGAACCTGGGACCTTTCAGTCCACAGATCGATGCTCTATCCACTGAGCCAAACCGGTTTCGGCAGGATTATATTTTCTAATCTGACTGTGTTTTAGAAGTCTCAGAACTTACTTTTAATCTTTGAATGTTTGAGTTGGAAAAGTATTCTTAATGATTTCAGAAATTATATTTTAAAATTGCAATAAAAAAGCATTTCGGTATGACAAAAAACATACCATAAAGTCAGGAGACAAATATTTGAAACATATCAAACAAAGAACTAACCTCCTTAATATAAAAAAAAACTTCTAAATACAAAGAATAACGGATGAAATGTATAAACAGATATTTTCTAGAAAAGGGAATATCTTTATTTAGGAAAAATGTTCAATCTTGCCTGGCTGGTTTGGCTCAAAGCATTGGTCTGCAGACTAAAGGGACTGGGGTTTGATTCTGGTCAAGGGCACATGCCCGGGATGCAGGCTTGACCCTCAGTGGGGGGCATTCAGGAGGCTGCCAATCAGTGATTCTCTTCCATCACTAATGTTTCTGTCTCTTTCTCCCTCTCCTTTCCTCTCTGAAATCAATAAAAATATATTTAAAATAATGTTCAACCTTATACTTTATAAGTAGAAATTACATTTATAATGAAATACCATTTCCCACTTATCAAATCGACAAGATCCTTAAATTTGACAATATATTGGCAAGACTATAGGGAAAAGGATATATTTGTACACTATGTGTAGGAGTATAAATGGAATAGCCACTATGGAGGGCAATTTAGAAATACCTATCAAAATTACAAATTATCCTTTGTCCCAGCAATTCCACTTCTGAGAATTTTTCCAATAGATGGACTTGCATATGCAGATATGTGAAATGACATTTAAACAAAGTTGGTTTTACTTTTGGTTATATTTTCAAAAGCTTAGAAACAACTAACTCTCCATGCACAGGGAAATAATAACAGTGGTTCAACAGTTATTGGTAATGATAATGGGTATACTGTGGGAAGGAATAGGAGAGATACTTTTCATTGTATATCTTTTTTTAAAAAATATATAATTGATTTTTTACAGATAGGAAGGGAGAGGGATAGAGAGAAACATCAATGAGAGAGAAACATCGACCAGCCACCACCTGCACACCTCCTACTGGGGATGTGCCCGCAACCAAGGTATAGGCCCCTGTCCGGAATCGAACCTGGGACCCTTCAGTTTGCAGGCCAATAGTCTATCCACTGAGCCAAACCTGTTTTGGCTCATTGTATATCTTATCTCCATATATTGTATTTTGAAATTAAAAAAATATATTATTCATTACATTTTTTAAAGAACTAAAAAATGTTTTATATTACCCGTCGAGTACTAAATTTCTTCTTTGCAATTACTAAAATAGAAAATAGGAAGGAAAAGAATTCATCTGTTTTCTGCTGAAGAGAAATCGAAATTATATATCTAATAGTGTCATTTTCAGTAGTTGCCTGGTACATATTGATTTAATGAATGAAACAAATAGTCAATGACATTGCACTATGATAATGGTAGTCTTTTAAAGATCACATTGAAATATTTTTATTGATTTCAGAGAGGAAGGTAGAGGGAGAGAGATAGAAACATCAATGATGAGAAAGAATCATTGATCAGCTGCCTCCTGTATGCCTCCTACTGGGGATGGAGCCCACAACCTTGGCATGTGCCCTTGACTGGTAATCAAACTCGAGACCTTTCAGTCTGCAGGCTGATGCTCTATCTACCAAACCGGTTAGGGCTAACTTTCACTTTTTAAAAAAATATATATTTTATTTATTTTTTTACAGAGAGAAAGGGAGAAGGATAGAGAGTTAGAAACATTGATGAGAGAGAGACATCGATCAGCTGCCTCTTGCACGCCCCCCACTGGCGTGCCCTTTACCGGAATCGAACCTGGGACCTTTCAGTCTGCAGGCTGATGCTCTATCCACTGAGCCAAACCGGTTTTGGCTAAATTTCACTTTTAATTCTACTTTATTACTTCCTGGGGACACTATCCTCTTTCCTGCTTTTCATTTTCATAAAGCTGAACTTCCATTCATATTCCAATATCCAGACCTGAATAAATATGTTTGAAGAAAGAACTACTCCATGGGAATGGAGGGATGTCTGTATGAGATCCCGGTGGATAAGAATTGTGTCCATTTTATTTTACAAACAATAAAGTAGGATCCATATGACACCAAAGAAACATTGAAAATTTTATTTGAAATTTTGTGAATGGACAGAAATTGGGTTGCTGAGTCTGACACAATCCCAAAACTTGATCTATTGATTCCTAAATGTGACTACTTTTTCCATATTGGATAATTGGTTGGGCAGATTGAAAATATAAGAATTTAGAATTCAGTAAACCAAAATATATATTTATTACACTTTATACTAATAAAAGAGCAAGATGCAAATTGACCATATCTTCACTATACCCAACAGCTAATCAGGAGTGAGTATGCAAATTAACCCAACAAAGATGCCAGATTTATTTGCATACGTCAGCACCGAGCTGCTGGGGGTGGGGTGGGATGCTTGTGCACCACTCCTCTGGGCCTCTAGACAGCATGGGAAGGTGGAAAGGCGGCTCCAGACTGGAGTGAAGGCAGTGCTGGCAGCCAGGGGAAGAAAGGGCTATACTTTTTCTTTTATTATTGGATACTGGTTAATTAATTAATTAATTAATTTATTTTTTAAATTTCTTTATTGATTAAGGTATTACATATGTGTTCTTATTCCCCCATTACCTCCCACCCTTCACTTATGCCCCCACTCCCCTGTTGTCTGTGTCCATTGATTAGGCTTATATGCATGCATATAAGTCCTTTGGTTGATCTCTCCCCTTTACTCTCCCCTCCCCTCCCTTTCCTGAGGTTTGATGGTCTGATTGATGTTTCTCTGTCTCTGGATCTGTTTTTGTTCATCAGTATGTTGTTCATTATATTTCACAAATGAGTGAGGTCATGTGATATTCATCTTTTTCTGCCTGGCTTATTTTCACTTAGCATAATGCTCTCCATCTCCATCCATGTTGTTGCAAATGGTAAGAACTCCTTTTTTACCACAGCATACTAGTAGTTCATTGTGTAGATGTACTACAGTTTTTTAATCCACTCATCTGCTGATGGACACTTAGGCTGTTTCCAAATCTTAGCTATTGTAAATTGTGCTGCTATGAACATAGGGGTGCATATATCCTTTCTGATTGGTGTTTCTAGTTTCTTAGGATATATTTCTAGAAGTGGGATCACTGGGTCAAATGGGAGTTCCATTTTTAGTTTTTTGAGGAAACTCCATACTGTTCTCCACAGTGGCTGCACCAGCCTGCATTCTCACCAGCAGTGCACGAGGGTTCCTTTTTCTCCGCATCCTCGCCAGCACTTGTCATTTGTTGATGATAGTCATTCTGACAGGTGTGAAATGGTACCACATTGTTGTTTTGATTTGCATCTCTCGGATGATTAGTGACTTTGAGCAGGTTTTCGTATGTCTTTTGGCAAGAAGGCCTGTTCTTGCATGAATCATGCATTAGGTCTTTAGTGTAATATAATAAATATTTAATATATGTGACTAATAACAGACTAAGAGGCCTCATTGTTTTCTCAATTAACTCTGATGAAGTATCATACATAATACAAATTATTATTATAAACTCCTTTTATCATACAGTATTATTGCCATACATTTTCTCTTACTAGTTTTTGTTTTGTTTTACTATCAGCAACAGAAGTTCAGAATGCATTTACATGGTGTCAAATTTCTGACATATAGTTGAAAAACAGAGCAAAGATGCCATTCAGTTTGATGAGGCATTTTACAGATTCACATATATCTTTATGGGCATATGCATATGTTGATACAAACTAACATATTTCACTTTTTAAAAAGCTTTTATAATGAAAAAACGGGGTGTTGATAAATAACATAACTATAGGCATTCATGTGTTTATATAGCACCTACATCATTAAGTTGTTCCTTATTTTTCTAAGTAAGAATTATTATGTTATAGACTCTTAACTTCAATAACTAAATGAATGAAGGTCAAGGTTCTCTTAAATTTATCCTATATGATAAGATCGAATTATTTCATTTGTATTTCAAATAATTTTTACTTTTGGGAAATTAGGAGGCAAACCTTTATATTTAGGAGAAAAATCAGAAATAATGCAGATGGGACAGAATCCATTTTGTTTTTACTGTGCTGTACAGAAGTATCTGGGAATGGCATCATTTCAAACCCGGAGGCGTGCCTGCTTTGTTTTCACATAGGGTTGGATGAGAACCCCTTGCAGTGATTGCCTCCCATTCACACAGGGGAGGAGCTGGAACACAGCGATGGAGTATCTGTCAAAGGTCTGTTTTTTTTCATTTTTAACAGAAAAGTTATATTGTCTGCCTCCCTGGAAATGTTTATAGGAACTTGTGCTTTCTATCTACATCTGGCTTTAATTTTTGAGAGTGTGTGTGAATCAAACTGTTGATAGGCAACAAATATTTAATCCCCTACTAACCCACCTTGAGGTCTTAGATACAACTGCAACAGATCTTCAAAGTTCTCCAACACTTGAAAACCCCTAAATGGCTTATCCTAAGAAGTGCTGGAAGCTCTTAAAAATTGCTTTTTCAGAATAGTATAGATTATTAAAGTCTCACCTAGAAGCAGAGGTAGATTTCCCCCCGCTAAGTCTTAAGAATTTATTTTGGTCAGCAAAGCCTAAAACTAGCTTACTTAACCCCCAATAAAGGCAGCAACCCTGGCTGGTATAGCTCAGCTGTTTGGAGCATTATCCCATGCACCGAAAGGCTGCCAGTTTGCTTTCCAGTCAGGGCACCTACATAGGTTGTGGGTTGATCCTTTAAGGGGGCCATGTACAAGAAGCAACCAATCAATGTTTCTCTTGCTCTGCCTTCCCCTCTTTCTAAAATCAGTAAAACATACTCTGCAGGGAGGATTATAAAAATAAAGGCAGCAAAAATTTCACAAATATCTTTCAAATTCAACTCTTAAAAATAACTGATACATCTAGACTTAGCATTATCTATAGCAGTGGCTCCTAAGTAATGGTATATGAGTAAATTTCCCCCCACTTGTGGTGAAATAGAAATATTAGAACAACATAGTGAAGTTTTCATTATTAAATTGATTCATTCCAAACCAGCTAGGGCTGTCATTTCTAATTTTCAAATATTATAAAGTTCATTCTTTTATTATAATGATAGTGATAGATTATTTTAATATCTTTTTGGTAGCAGTGTTCTGTAGATTTCTGTAATATTGTATAAAATATTACAAATCCAGAAATGTAGGAGCAATATTTTATACAATATTAAAACATCTACCTAAATAGTTAAAAATCAGAAATTAGTGGAAATAAACATTTAATTTACCAAATATTTCACTTTTCATCAGGGCATTGGAACATTTGCTTTAAATTTATAGCTAAATATAGCCCACTACATACATACACACACACACACACTCATTAACCAATGAATAAATATTCAAATGACCAACATATAAGATGGAATGAATTACAAAGGTATAAAGTGAAACCCTAGCTGGCTAGAGTGTTGGCCTGTGGACCTTTTAGGGTCTTGGGTTCAATTCCAGTCAAAGGCACATGCCCAGGTTCAGGCTTGATCCCTAGTATAAAGTGTACAGGAGGCAGCCAATCAATGATTCTCTCTCATCATTGATGTTTCTATCTCTCTCTCACTCTCTCTTCCTCTCTGAAATCAATAAAAATATATTAAAAACCTTGGCCTGGGATGGATGGGCTCAGGAAGAAGCTGACACACTGAAAGGTCACACCACGCTTCTGAAATAATTTTGTAGGTTTAGCTATAAGAAAATAAATTTTACATTTAGTCAACTAAATATAAGAATTAAGAAAGGAGACCTCACTTTTGCAACCTTGATGAATTAGGAATGATATGAGTGAGTAGCTGATGATAAATGAAGGACCAAAGGTAATTAAACCTGGACTACAGGATCTTTGTCTCATTTGCTGCTTTGGTCCTAGTGCCAAGTAGGTGCTCCATAAATATTTGGTGAATGAAGAACATGAAAGAAGAGAAAAAGTAGCTCCTAGGGAATTAGCAGCAGAGAACTGGGCAGCATTCCCAGAAGTTGAATTTTGGGAATAGCTAATAAATTCAGATTTTTGAAGGCCTTTTAATCAGACAACATAATCTTATTTGTTCTCAGTTGCTTTATCAACTATAATATAGATGGTAATGCTCAAGTCATTCATTTGGAAAGATTTTCTATTGGCCATTAGCTGCTATTACTGGCATTTACATAACTAGAAGACTACAGAATTTGTGGTTTAAGATGGCCCTAAATACCCCAGGAACTGTAAAAATTTATCAAAATTTTCTTTATGAAAAGAATTTCATTTGTAGTCTCATATTTATGGACTTAAAATAATTATCGCCGAAACCGGTTTGGCTCAGTGGATAGAGCGTCGGCCTGCAGACTGAAAGGTCCCAGGTTCGATTCCGGTCAAGGGCATGTACATTGGTTGCGGGCACATCTCCAATAGGGGCATGCAGAGGTGGCTGATCGATGTCTCTCTCTCATCGATGTTTCTAACTTTCTATCCTTCTCCCTTCCTCTCTGTGAAAAATTAATAAAATATATTTAAAAAAATTATCAACTCCTTTGAACCATCAAGTAATAGAGTTGAAAAATGATTCCAAAGATAATTTATATCATCTTTCCTGTTTATAAAAACTAATTTTTCAAAGATCTTACTGACTTTCTGCACTATATTGTATCAGGCCTACTTTTAGATTGCTTATACCTATCAAAACAAATTGCTTATTATTGTTTCTTAGAAGTTGTTTGGTTAAACTGTCAAAAATTGATAAAGAATAAACATTAAAGAGATACATGAAAATTTACTGTTTTGTCATATTAGCCCTTTGAAGAATGAATAAATATACAATCTAGTTTTCATTTCTCCTTATAGGACTTAATTTCCCCATAAACCAAAGAGATACATACTACTTGGTGGTCTGTTGCCAAAAGAGAATTGCATCAGCATCTTAATGTTTTAATCCTCAAATACACAAAAGTCCATATGGCTCTAATAAATACAACATTTTGGTGCCCTATATATATGTGATAAGTAGACAACACAGAACTATTTCTGTGGAATATTAGAGTTTTCAAGAGTAAATTTGTCTTCACCAGTTCATTTCAACATTAGCATATTTATGTCCATGCCCCACCATTCCATCTCAATGCATGAGGGACAACACTCACTAATTATTTCTATTGTGTGTGCTAGACATTTGCAAGTGTGTGGTCTTACAAACTATGAGGCAGTTTGGAATTCTTTATACCATAAAGTTACTGACATACAGTTGCTTCAAATCATATCCACTCTTCTGGTAGCTAAAGAAAGACAATGATATAATAGAGGCTGTTTCCTTTTTTATGTGTAATTAATGGTTCCCCCCAAACACTTAGAAACTGATCTCTCGCATTCAGCAGAGGAACTTGGGTTTGTAAAGTATAAATTGTTTTCCTGCAGGCTTTTTTGCTTGTGAAATTTGTGCATACCTGCAGAAATGTGTATGTCTAATAATTGTTAAAAAGAATTATGTAAGCAAAGAAATTCACTAGATGAAGTGATCCATGATGAGACCAGTTTAGCTATTCAACATGTTCTTAATGTTCTGTTTGTGATTATGCTGTCTTCCCACCCTTGAGGTCCACATATTTCCCAGGCAGTGGACCTCCCTCATGTCCCCTGCCTATGACTTGCTCAGACTTGAAAGTACTGTACGTTGAGTAGTCATTGGTGCCTTTTGTTAATTTCCTCATTGGGAACTATGCTCCTTCCTGATTCTGTTTGTGGTGAGAAATCATCTTATTTTTGAAAGATCATGCTATCATGTGTGATGGAGGCACTCAAGAATGAAGTTATTTTCACCACCATCTCCCCACTCTCACTTGAGTGTTGCTGCTTTTTTTGAAGACCATTCCCTATGTCACCTTTCACCAAAGCATGCTTGGCTAGTTAGGAGAGATCTATGATTGTATGTCTAAACTCCATAACAAGATCGAGTCTGCTAATGAACCCTAATACAGACTGTGCAACCATTTACTTCCTCACAAGTTTTAAGCAACATGTGTCTAGACTCTAAAAGACAGCACATATCACGCAAGAGTCTAGAAGCTGCTTGTGTGATATGTGCTGTCTTTTAGAGTCTAGAAACATGTTGCTTAATCAGCAAACTATCATTCAATCCAACCATAAATTGTGGAACCTTGTTAAAAGCACTCGTGTGTTTTCCTCTTTCTGGGCTGAGGAGGTTGTGCGCGCACTGGAAGGAGATGGAGACATGAGGAAGAGGGGTCTTTCTCACTCTGTCCTTACACACTGAGCCTCCCGAATGGGAGTTACTGGTGTGTAAGAAGAGAAGTAAGTAGTCTATGTAGTCTATGGGGATTTTTTTTTCATGTAAAGTTAAATTGTCTCCAGCTGCTCCAGATGTTTTCATTTCATATTTGAATGTTTACTATCTTCCTGGGCTGGGAAAGCAGCTATTGAGTGTTGCATGTATCATTCTAAAAAAGAAACTTCTGTCCTGAGGAGCTAAAGTACCAGAACTTGTCTATCAGATCAGAGTTCATAACTGTCCTTTTCAATACAGACTTTTCAGAATCCAGTCTGGCACTTTGATATCTTGTAGGTGTGTAAAACATATTTAAGAGAATAAAGAATCATTGCTATCCTAATTGATAAAATAAATAATGATGCCTACATGATATGGTTAAACTATGTGAAAGGCAAAAAATTAAATTGCCTTTCATTGTGTTTGTGTATATGCATATATTATAAATTATATAATTAAAGCCTTTTTATTGTTGATTTGCCTATTTATCTTTTCTTTTTTTACTAATTTTTTTTATTTTGGAGTCTGAAAGCACTTATAAGAGGAATATTTTCTGCAGCTTTTCTGTGCATTGCAGTTTGAAATATACATGAATTGTAATGTTTTACTTTTTTGAGACCTTGTGCACATCAATTGTTTTGATCTAACTGACCAAACTACCTCTCATAGTTCAAAATTCAAATCATAGAAAACTTTCCCTCCCATCTTGGATCTCCAACCTCCTAATTCCTGTCTTCACTACATTAGTTTCTTGTATAGTTTTCCAGAAATAATTTATGTTTTTAAAATTTAACAACTAATTTAAATCGAGCTCTTGTGGAGTTTTCAATATCAATTCATGTAGAGCTTTTTCATCCTATTTTATAGCTTCATATTCTGCTACCTTGGTGTACTACAATATATTTAAATAATTCCTTATTAATGAATATTTATTTCTAATATTTTCCCATAACAAACTATGATGCCATAAATAACTTTGTGTATATGTCATTCTGTATACATGTATTTCATTAGAATAAATTCCTAGATGTAGAATTGTTATATTAAATGTACATGCATTTATAATTTTGATAGATATTTTCCAAATTGCCTAAAGGATAGGTTTCAATGATTTTTTTTCTTAACAATTTGTTTGACTCAAACTATTCTATGAGCAATTTTTTTTTTTTGCATTCTGTAGTCACACTCTAGAAGATTGAAGCTGTAGTCCTAGGTGGAATAAACAACCATGTTGGTGTAGTGACTCAGGGAGTGTCCTACCAGTCCAAATATCCAGAAGGCAGCAGCCTGTCACCATGTCATTTGAGGTAGTGCTTCGAGGCTTTCTATATGATAATCATACCCAATGCTTTATTTTCCTTTTAGGTTATAATAATTAGTAACTAGTATTCATATGTATTTTTATCCTCACCTGAGGATATGTTCATTGATTTTTAGAGAGAAAGGAATGGGAAGAAATAGAGAGACCGAGAGAAAGAGAAACATTGTTTGCCTCCCAACTCACCGCACATGGGGACTGAACCTGCAACCTTTTGGTTTATGGGACAACATTCCAACCATCAGAGCCTCCCGGCCAGGGCACTAGCATTCATATCTTGATAAATTATAAAATGCCTCTCTGTTACTTTCCTTTTTTTTATGTCTACATCTTCCTTATCTATTGAAGGACTGAAGTGAAATCCCCTGACCTTTTTACTATAACGACATATGGAGCATTAACAAATTACATCAAATATTGATATCATTTTGGGGTGGGCAAGGAGAAGGAGAGAGATGGAGGGAAAGAGAAACTTAATTCTTCACAGTTTTCATTTTGGGTTAAAATGCTCTAGAAGATTCTAGGTTTTAATGGAGATTTCATTGTGAATCCACACAGTCATTATTTTGTAAACTTGTTCCTGCTGATGGAATTAATGTTGTCTGAGCAAATGAATGTCATTGAAAAAAAAAGAGTACTGTATTCTATGGATACGTGGTGATCCCCAACCCAAAAGCACTGAACTTGATAAAAGAGTGGGGAACTTTGACCTCACCTGAAAGTTGAAAGTGGCCCCGGCCAGTGTCGGCCTGTGCACTGAATAGTCACTGGGTTGATTCCTCTCAGGGAGCATGCCTAGGTTGCAGGTTTGATCCCCAGTCAGAGTGTGTACGGAGGCAACCAATCAATGTTTCTCTCTCTATCTCCCTTTTCCCTTCCTTTCTTTCTAAAAAAAATCAATAAAAGTATCTAAAGAAGAAGTTGATGAATAACTTAAAATTGATCATTTCTGTTTAGACTACACAGTAGGGTGTCAAATGTGGTCACGTAGGAAGGATTTCTCCCTAAGGTTTATGGTGTTTGTCAGGTATTTTCCTTTATCCTTAGAAGGTTAGTAATATCTCCAGGAAGTTATGCAGGGCTTAGGAGGGTGAGGCAGTGAGGGGGTGCAATGAAAGTAAGGT
Source organism: Lasiurus cinereus (assembly GCA_011751065.1). Lineage (NCBI taxonomy): Eukaryota > Metazoa > Chordata > Mammalia > Chiroptera > Vespertilionidae > Lasiurus > Lasiurus cinereus. Next base: position 32,082,901 of record JAAGEH010000045.1, on the reverse strand, counting down.
AAGAGCAGAGGAAGCAGAAAGGGACCTCTATATAGAAACATTGGGGACAGAGAAATAGAATGGCAGAAGTATACAACCTATTTAAAATATAATATACTTAGAAGTTTAGTCACTTCCAATAACAGTGAATTAGAGGCCATTCCTGCAGTCCAGCTATATTAGTGTCCGGGAAGTTGAACTCGGCAGCCACACACACTAATCCATTCAGGGATGCTGGGATGGGGAAACCATGTTCATAAGGCACCACTCAGCATTAATATTTCTCTTTAACTGTGCTTAGCACAGTGTTAGGGGCTCCATACGTGCATGCATTACTTTCTAATCCTTCTCAAAGCGAAATGCTCTACAACTATGTGCTCCAGAGCCATCCATTTACATTATTCCTATGTTGCAAATCACAGAAAACCTAAAAACAAGAGCAAATAAAAAACAAAGCTTTGGATAAAATGAAACTGAACACAAGACTCTTATTTTTCACTTCTAATTTCTATCACTAAACTCTAGTGACTCTTCCTATGGAAAAGTTTTTTCCCTTTCTTCTTGGCAGTCTGTTGTATGTCTATTGTCAGATAGGAAAAAAAGAAAAAAAAAACGGCGATAGAAGAAGTGAGAAAGCTTTTGAGATCATGATTTCAGTTTATGTAAAGCTGTTCTACAAGTAGTTTCTTGTTAGGTCAACAAGCCTGTGTGTATTTTGGCACAGAATTGAGAGTGCCAATGTCTAATCCATTCAGAATAACCCTTTCAGAGATCTGCATATCCAGGCGATACCCTGACAGCAGAGGAGAGCAAAATGTTAGAACTGTATCAATTACCAAGAAAAGCTACAAAAACAGGATCCTCTGGTTCGTAGACATTTATTATTTTTTTTTATCTCGGTGGTTATTGGATTTTTTGCTGTAACTTTCAGAGAACCTCTTTCTCTTAGGATAATATTGCACACTTACAACAACAAAACAGTGTGGTATAATGAAAAGACCGTGGGACTTGGGGATCAGGTAGATTTCAGTTTGAATCCCATCTCTGCCACTTTTTAGCGGTGTAAATTTAGGCAAATTACTGTACATCTCCAAACCTCAGCTTCCTCATCTGTAACATGGAGAATGAGAGTTATCACTGGTAATCTCAGGGTCATTTTCATTAACCATCTTCTACAGTGCCTGAACTATACCGGGACTCCTTGAGGGGAGTCCCCTCTCAGCTGTCCTCTTCCTGACCACGCAGATATAGGCAGCTGAAGTTTTGTTTTTATTTATTTTTTTTTAGATCAAAGCATCTTTTTAATAAAATGGTATCAAAATCTCTTATAAACAGTCAAAACAACAGTTACTATCCTACTCAGTCAATTAAAAGACTACATTTCAATGAAATGACTTTAGCACAAATCCCTCACCAATGCGCAAAGACTGCCCCGGTCCCACTTGTGTTGTTTGGTGAACCGCTTCATAAGTCAGGATGCCGGATCCGGACACAGTATCAATTCTTCCTTTCTTGGGAATATGGCCAGGCATGATACCAATTTTACATTCCCCCGGATTGATGACTCCGGGGGCTGGTGCAATATGTTGTGTTTGACCTGTATCATGTCCTGCTGTGGGATACCTTCAGTAATGCACACGACCAAGGGCATTTCCATCTCAACAACTTCGTCAACGGCAGCAGCAGCAGCAAAAGGAGGAAGGACATATATGACAGAAGCTGTTGCTCCTGTGTGTGCTTTGGCCTCCTTTGTAGTATTACAGACCAGACCAGTGAGCCCAGGTGCGTCTTGCCTCCTTTCCCTCGAGTGGTTCCTCCCCCGAGTTTGGGGCCACACTCCAATGCCTGCTGGCTGAGAAAGGTGCCCTGCTTACCAGCGAAACCCTGACAAATAACCTTTGTATTTTTATCAACGGAGAGATGTTTCTGGGAAGCTAGATAGGCACAATGCCGAATTCCATTCTTTTGCAACAGGAAGGAATGCGACAGAAGGCGGGCCATGGCCAGCCCACTGCTACTGGAGGCTATGGTGGCAGCGGCTGAAGTTTTGATAAGTGTATATATTCACAGAAAAGAATTAAGATGACCATAATTTGGTGTTTGGAGCCAGTGATTTATTAATGAAATTTGAGAATGAGGAAGTTATTTTTTTTTCTCATGAAAGGTATTTTAAGGCTAAATCTTTTATATTCCCTGTCTTCCTTTCTGTACATTATATTTGACTATCTTTGAGAAATGTGGCTTGAAAACATATTGGCAAGTTCTACAAAACTCTGAATGCATTAACTGTCAGTAATAGTCAATTTTATATGTATTGAATCACAATAAAAAAGGAAATAAAACAATAGGAATAGATATTGTCCTTCCTTTAAAGAACTGTGTTGAGCAAGCCATTGCTTCCAGATCAATAGCATCTATTCAACCATTGCTTTATAGTTAAAGCAAAGAGCTGAAACAAACAAACAAAAAAATGGCAGAGGAATTGGTGATGTTTTGCAATGTTAAAACACTGTCTAAAAGAATTTTGATGACACAAATATGATTTTGATATAATATAGTAAAAAAAGTAGAATAAATTGTATGTGCAATATATCTCTATTTTGGGGAAAATATATGAAAGAGAGACTGGAGAAAATGTTTATGATGGTTGTCTTTGGAACAATAGAAGCGGGATTATTTTATCTTGTTGTATATATTTTTTATACCTTATGGATTTCTTAAATTAACTTACATTCACTTTATAATCAGAAGAAAATACACTATTTATAATAGCATCTCATTTGCTTAGCATTTTTATGAATCTCTGAATTATCCCACATAAGTGATATATTGTTTTAGTTTTGGAAAGGTGATTTAATTCAGTTTTCCAGCCAATGCTTAAATCCATTCAACAATGCCCACATAAGAGGATTTTAGATACATTTGAATGTTCTTTTATTTATGGAAAACTCACTATATCTTTAGGCAGTACAACCCATTTATAAACATTCTTTTACTCTAAGAAACTTCAAAGCCTAATTAAAAAAATATTTTATCCATTTTTCACAGAAAGGAAGGAAGATGGATAGAAACATCGATGAGAGAGAGACATCGATAAGCCACCTCCTGCATGCCCCCACTGGGGATGTGCCTGCAACTAATATACATGCCCTTGACCGGAATCGAACCTGGGACTTTTCAGTCTGCAGGCCAATGCTCTAACCACTGAGCAAAGCCGGCTTCGGCTCAAAGCCCAATTTTTTACCAAAAGAGCATTTTATTCTATCATTATTATTTTTTTAATCAATATCATGTACTGGTCAAATGGTCTGCCACTGAATTCTAGGCCTTGACTCTGGAAAAAGGATCTTGTTTTCTAGGCATTTTTAGTACTGCCCGAACTCTGCCTCTGAGCTATTACCCGTGTCCTGCTCCAATCACTTTCTGGCCTGTCAGTCTATGATGTCTACTACTCATATTCTTCTTACTTGCATGACTATGCCTGGTTGGTTTTTATGCCTAAGAAAGCAATGAAAATCTGCTGCCCTAAATTGGCTCAGTTAGCATCCCATAGGGGATCTTCATAGGGAAAGGTCCCAGATGTGATAATCTGATAATATGTCTTGCCATTCAGGATAACATTCTTTTTAAATAGAACATACCTAACATTTTATTATTCTGAATTAACTTCCATTGACTGAGCTGCTTCCATATGGCAGACACAGTGCTGGACTTTTTAAAACATGATCATACCTCATTATTATTATCATCCTTAGATAGGTAGTCTTCTTATTTTATAGATGATGCTAGTGCTAACAATGTTTGAAGCAGTTAAATAATTTATCCAAGGTCACAAAGCTAGTAAATGACAGAGTTAAATCTATAAACCAGGTCTTTCTGATTCCATTGTCAATGTTTTTTTCTATAAAACTACACTGTTTCTGTACTTAAATTATAACTTTCTTCTTCTTCTTTTAGTTTATTGTTTTTAGAGAGGAGTGAAGAAGAGAGAGGGAGAAAAACATCAATGTGAGAGCACATACCAATTGTTTGCCTCCTGCACACCTCCTACTTGATAGAGCCTACAATGCCGATATGTGCTCTGACTGGGAATACAATCATGATCTCCTGGTTCACGGATCAATACTCAACTACTGAGACACACTGGCTGGGCCCAAATCTTAGTCTTGCTGCCTTTAGGTAGGATGACTATGCATCCCTGTTTCCCAGGCCCATCCTGGATTAATAATTATTACAATTATTAATAGCATCCCTTTCATTGTTAAAAGAGTTAGAAGCAATCAGGTACCTATATGATCATCCTAACTTTATGGCACTGTTGATCATATGGGGATTGCTCTGTGTGGATCTGTCCATTGGAGAACCAGATACTTTGAGCTCTAAGAGTAATTGCTAAGACTTTTTCCTTACCTTCTTGTTTTTTAGAATCTTTTGGGCTGTGAAATACTTTCTTATTTTTCTTTAGAGAAATAGCAGGGCACGATGTCTATTATATTATGAGCACTGAATATTTTAAAATTACTGTCAGGTTTCTTTTACATATTATGAAGAACTATTAAGGACTATGAGATAGGTATTAGACAACCACTATTTTGACTGCCTTATCATTTATATAAGATGTCAAACTGACTTAGTCATTTATTAATCAGCACAGGGCTAGTTTTTAAGGGCAGTGAATAAAAATTCAATAGCGTGGTGGGGGGAGAAGAAGAAAAGGGAGGAGGAAGATGAAGAGAAGGAAGAGAGTGAAGAAGGAAAAGAAGGAAGGAGGACAAAGAAGAGGAAAAGGAGGATAAAGAGAAGAGAGGAAATGATGCATTCCAAGTTTTGCAGCCTGATGGCTTCTGGAATTACCAGACACAAGATGAGCTTAGATTTAAATTGGTTTAGATTTTGTTAAATGCTTTTTCTGCATCAATTGATATGACTATGTGATTAAAGCATTTGACAAAATCCAACACCCTTTCTTGATAAAAACTCTCAGCAAAGTGGGAATAGAAGGAGCATACCTCAACATCATAAAAGCCATATATGATAAACCCACAGCTAACATCATACTCAATGGGCAAAAACTAAAACCATTTCCCCTAAGAACAGGAACAAGACAGGGATGCCCACTCTCACCTCTCCTGTTTGACATAGTACTGGAAGTATTAGCCATTGCAATTAGACAAGAAGAAGAAATAAAAGGCATCCAAATTGGAAAAGAAGAAGTAAAGCTGTCCTTATTTGCAGATGACATGATATTGTACATAAAAAAACCCAAAGGACTCCATTCCAAAACTAATTGACTTAATTAATGAATTTGGCAATGTAGCAGGATACAAAATTAATGCTAAGAAGTCTGTGGCATTTTTATACACTAATAGTGAAATTACAGAAAGAGAGACTAAAAAAGCAATCCCATTTACCATTGCTCTAAAAAAAATTAAGATACCTAGGAATAAACCTAACTAAAGAGGTAAAAGACCTATATGTAGAAAACTACAGGACACTGAAAAAAGAGATAGAGGAAGATGTTAACAGATGGAAGAGCATACCATGCTCATGGATTGGGAGAATCAACATCATTAAAATGTCCATACTACCCAAAGCAATCTATAGATTCAATACACTGCACATTAAAATACCAATGACATATTTCACAGACCTAGAAAGAATTCTTCATAGACTCATCTGGAACAAAAAAAAGACCACAAATAGCTACAGCAATTCTGAGAAAGAAGAATAAAGTAGGTGGGATCTCAATACCAGATTTCAAGCTATACTACAAAGCCACTGTTCTCAAAACAGCCTGGTACTGGCACAAGATACATGCAAAAAAATGAAACTGGACCACCAACTTACACCAAATACAAAAATAAACTAAAAAATGGATACAGGACTTAAACATTAGAAGGGAAACCATAAAAATACTAGAGGAATCCACAGGCAGCACAATCTCAGATATATGCCAAAAGAACTTCTTCACTGATACTGCTCCAAAGGCAATGGAAGCTAAAGAAAAAATAAACAAATGGGACTATATCAAAATAAAAAGCTTTTGCACAGCAAAAGAAACCATCAACAAAACAAAAAGAAAGATCACTGTATGGGAGAACATATTTGCAAATGTTATCACTGATAAAGGTTTAATCTCCAAAATCTACAGCCAATTTATACAACTTAATAAAAGGAAGATGAACGATCCAATAAAAAAAATGGGCAACGGACCTAAATAGAACCTTTTCGAAAGACGACAGAAGGAAGGCCAAGAGACACATGAAAACATGTTCAAAGTCACTAATCATCTGAGAGATGCAAATCAAAATGACAATGCGATACCATCTTACACCGGTCAGAATGGCAATCATCAACAAATCAACAAAAGACAAGTGTTGGCAAGGATGCAGAGAAAAAGGAACCCTTGTGCACTGTTGGTGGGAATGCAGACTGGTGCAGCCACTGTGGAGAACAGTATGGAGTTTCCTCAAAAAACTAAAAATGGATCTCCCATTTGACCCTGTAATCCCACTCAGGAATTTATCCTAAGAAATCACAAACACCAATCAGAAAGGATTTATGCACCCCTATGTTCATAGCAGCACAATTTACAATAGCTACAATTTGTAAACAGCCTAGGTGCACGTCAGCAGATGAGTGGATCAGAAAACGGTGGTACATCTACACAATGGAATTCTATGCTGCCATTAAAAAGAAGGAATTCTTACCATTTGCAGCAAACTGGTTGGAACTGGAGAGCCTTATGCTTAGTGAAATAAGCCAGTCAATGAAGGAGAAGCACCACATGATCTCACTCATTTGTGGATAATAAACAACATTATAAACTGATGAACAAAAGGATAGATACAGAGGCAGTAAAGCATCAAACAGACTGAAATTATAGCAGGAAGATTAAAGTTAGGTGAGGTAGATAAGAGATCAATCAAAGGACTTGTATGCATGCATATAAACGTAACCAATGAACATAGACACTGGGGGGTTGGGGTATGCCTGGGAGGGAGGGGGGGCAATGGGGAGATATGTATAAAAATTTAATAAAATAATTAAAAAATAAATTGGTCTAGAGCAACAGGAGGAACCGAGACCACGTGTGCATGATACCAATTATTATACTGAAAACTCATTTAATCAAACTATTTCAAAGTAACCAGATCTATACTGCTATAAAGATACAATAACTTGATGTTGCTTCTTTGTTTTGTGCAGATCAATAAGTTATTTTCACAGAAATAGGCATAGATTCCAGGTTTTGTGCAGCACTCAAGGCTGAACTATGAAGAAAGTACTGCGAGTGATGACTAGGAACTAGTGGCCGGAACCTTGTTAGCCAGATCCAGCCACTCCGAGTGTGACCACATTCAAGCAGCTCCTTCTATGTTCTTGAGATCAAGGGAGACAGGCTATAGGTCACAAGGAGTTTTGGGAACAGGAACAGCACCAAGAATACCACTCTTGAGTGCCTACTCTGTGACAGATAGTGTTGCAGCATCTGTACATGCACTTCCACTAATCCTCTGAAAGAACATAGTATCTATAACCCAGGAATATAGGTACTACGTTCTTTTGTGGATAAGGAAGTTAGCTTCAGAGAGTCCAAGTAACTTTCCCAAGATCATCTGCCTGGATTTAAACTCAGGTGTCAGTGGGCATTAAAATTGATATGTGTATATGCATACATGTGTGGGTATGTGTATATGTAATCAGATCACCAGAACATACTGTGAAATGATAGTTTGCCTTCAGAATTTTCATTGGTGTCTACCCATCCATCTCTCCAGTAACTCGTAAGTTGTATCCTGGGTTCCTTGCTCTGAATCACAGTCTCTACACACACACACTCACACACATACACACTTGGTTACTCTGTGAAGTAGTCCTACAAGTCCTTAGAACTTTATCTCATAATCATTTAAAAAAGCTGTTTCTAGACCCTTTAATCTTTGGATAAGTTGAGTTCAAAATTCTCTGTCCTATGGGAAAATAGATATCATTTACTATCCTAGACACCTTTAACATTCATTTATGTAAAAAAAATTGATTCCAAGTCACTTATAAATAACAGACTTCTTAATGATTTTTCCTTAATTAGAGAAGGTTTGAAATAAGATTATTATGTGGAATTAGCCACATTAACAATATCCCCATGAGATCAATGAATTAATCTTAATTCATTGTATCACATATCATATATTGTAGAAAAGCAGCAAATGCCACTTGGGGATGATGCCATTATAAATGATTTCTATTTCTATAATATTCTATAATATATTTTATATTTTCTATAATATTTCAAAAAATTTTCAAAATGTCACACAATGCCAAAACCGGTTTGGCTCAGTGGATAGAGCATCGGCCTGCAGACTGAAGGGTCCCAGGTTTGATTCCAGTCAAGGGCATGTACCTTGGTAGGGGGCACATCCCTAGTGGGGGGCGTGTAGGAGGCAGCTGATTGATGGTCTCTCTCATCGATGTTTCTAACTCTCTGTCCCTCTTCCTCTCTGTAAAAAAAATCAGTAAAGTATATTTTTAAAAAAATCACACAAATCACTTTCATCACACATTTTATCCTTTTCACCAAGACATTTCTGAATGAAATGAGTCCCTAATGCTACCAAATATCAAAGTGATTTCTTGTATTCTTGATGTTGCTATTGTTTCTCATCATCATAAAATTACAAAGTCCATATTCTTCCTGAAACTCACTGAGGAACTAAAGCCACCTCACATTCAATAAATCCTTATTAGCCAGATCCTTGTATGAAGTGACCGGGTTAGAGTTCTGCCCAAGTCATGGCCTGAATACCCAGAGTTGATAGGAACAACTTCATTGTATTTGCCTGAGAAAGAGCTGAATTGCTTTTCTCTCAACTAGGATTGTTTGGAACCTCATAAGAAGTGTCTGGCTTAGGGAGGCTGCCCTTGGGATAACCATGGACTTCCTGACCCTTGCTCAAACTCATATGGTGGCTGCAGATATCTTATTGAAATGGGACCAGAATTTACCACTTCTTAAAAATCACTGCAGAAAATGATGTCAGAATAGATGGACATGTCCCAAGCCTTGTCCCAGAGCAGATAGAATGAGCAACTAAATCGAATAACATTCACCCTGAATTGATCAAGTAGACACAGCTGGTGAAACAATCCACACCTGGGAAGGGCAGAAGACACCTCGAAAATGGAGCAGCAGCTGTGAGAGCACCCTGGCCCCTGTCTGAGGAGCAGCAACTGCCTTGCATGCAGCCCACCCCCACCTAAGGAGCAGCAGCTGTGTGAGAAGCAGCAGCTGTGTGAGAAGCACCCCCCTCCATCTGAGGAGCAGCAACCACATGAACAGCCCACCCTCATGTGAGGAGCAGCAGGCCTGAGAACAACCTGCCCCCGTCCAAGGAGCAGCAGCCTCATGAGCAACCTACCCTGGTCTGAGTAGTAGTAGCAACTGTGAGCAGCCCACCCCGTCTGAGGAGTAGCAGCCTCGTGTACAGCCTGCCATCATCTGTGTAGCAGCAGCTGCATGAGCAGCCTGCCCCCGTCCAAGGAGCAGCAGCTGCATGCAGCTCACCCCATCCTAAAAGCAGTAGCCCCATGAGCAGCCTATCCCAGTCCAAGGAGCAGCAGCTGTGCGAGCAGTCTGCCCCCACCAGCTGGAGGAGCCACCACTGCTGTGAACAGTGCCCACCAGAGGAGCTGCTGCCAATTGAGGATAACTGCTGGTGGGACCACCCGAGGATCAGCCACTGCCCAAGGAGCCACTGTCACCCAAGAATCAGCCCCTGCACAACTCGACACCTAGATCATTTGGTGGTAGCAAAAATGGATAAACAAAGAAATCCCCAAAGGAAAGAAAAGGAAGAATCACCAGAAAAGCAGCTAAATAACATGGAGGCATGCAGTATGTCAGAAAGAGAATTCAGAATAAGGGTCATATAGTTCATACACCAGATAGATGAAAAAAATCAACAACTTATGCAAGAATCAAGAAGAAATAAAGAGTGATATAGCTGCAATAAAAAACACCATGGAAAGTTTCAACAGTAGGCTAGGAGAAGCAGAGGATTGAATGAGTGAATTAGAAGATAGGGAAGCAAAATATACCCAAACTGAACTGCAATTGGAGAAAAAAATTAAAAGACAGGATGAGAGCCTAAGGGAGCTTTAGGACAACATGAAATGAAGCAACATACAAATAATAGGAGTGCCAGAAAGACAGGAAGAGGAACAAGGGTTAGAAAACCTATTTGAAGAAATAATGTCAGAAAACTTTCATAATGTGGGGAAGAAAAAAGTCATATAAGCACAGAGAGTCCCAAACAAGATAAACCCCAAAAGACTCACACCAAGACATGTCATAATTATGATGGCAAATGTTCAGGACAAAGAGAGAATCTTAAAGGCTGCAAGAGAGAGACAGAAAGTTACATACAAGGGATCTCCCATTAGATTATAAAATGATTTCTCAACAGAAACACATAAGGCCAGAAAAGAATGTAAGGAAATTTACCAAGTGATGCAAAACAAGGGACTGAATCTAGGAATACTCTATCCAGCAAGGCTATCATTCAAAATTGAAGGAGAAATAAGGAGCTTCACAGGAAAAAAAAAAGGCTAAAGGAATTTATCACTACCAAGCCAGCAATGCAAGAAATGCTAAAGGGATGGGTGTAATAAGAAGAAATAGAAAAGTAAGAAGTAACATAGGCATGCACACACACAAAAAAAGGCTACAAACTACCTATTAATAATAACTTCAAATATAAATGGACTAAATGCTCTAATAAAAAAACACTGAGTGAGTGAATGGATAAAAATACATGATCCATATATATGCTGTCTACAAGAGACCTACATCAGAAGGGACTCACACAGAACGAAAGTGAAGGGATGGAAAAATATCTTTCATGCAAATGGAAATGAAAATAAAGCTGGGTTAGCAATATTTATATCTGACCTCAAAGTGAAGGCTGTAACAAGAGATAAGGAAGGCCACTTCATAATACTAAAGGGAGCAATACAACAAGAGGATATAACCTTGATAAACATATATGTATCCAATGTAAAAGCACCCAAAATACATAAAAATATCCTGGATGATATCAAGGCAGAGATAAACAACAATACAATCATAGTAGGGGACTTTAATACACCACTGGATAATTCCTCTAGAGAAAAAATCAGCAAAGAAACAGCAATCTTAAATGACTCACTAGATCAGATGGAATTAATTGACATCTTCAGAACATTTCACCCCAAAGCCACAGAATAACATTCTTCTCGAGTACACATGGGTCATTTTCAAAGATAGACCATATGTTGGGTCATAGGCAAAGTCTCTTCAAATTCAAGAAGCTAGAAATCATATCAAGCATCTTCTCATATCACTGTGGCATAAAACTGGAAACCAACTACAACCCAAAGAAATCCAAAACAATCCAAAGAAATCAAACACATGGAGACTAAACAGCATGCTATTAAACAATGACTGAGTAACCCTAGAGATCAAGGAAGAAATTAAAAACATCATGGCAACAAATGACAATGAAAACATAACAATACAAAATCTTGGGACACAGCAAAAGTGGTCTTGAGAGGGAAGTTCATAGCTCTACAAGCCTACTGCAAAAAAACAAGAAACAATGGTAATAAATTACCTGACCCTACAACTCAAAGAGTTAGAAAGAGAGCAACAAGAAAAGCTGAGTATAAGCAGAAGGAAGAAATAATAAAGATCAGAGTGGAGATAAACGACATAAAGACCAAAGAAAGAATACAAAATATCAACAAAACCAAGAGCTGGTTCTTTGAAAAGATAAATAAAATTGATGAACCTCTAGCCAGGCTCACCAAAAAGCAAAGAGAGAGGATCCAAATAAACAAAATCAGAAATGAAAGAGGTAAAATAACAACAGAACCCATCAAAATAAAGGATTGTTAAAAAATACTATGAACAACTCTATTCCAACAAACTGGACAACCTGAAGGAAATGGACACATTCCTAGAAAAATATAACCTCCCAAAACTCAATCAGGAAGAATCAAAACATCTCAATGGGCCAATAACTATGGAAGAAATTGAAGCAGTCATCAAAAAGCTTCCAGCAAACAAAAGCCTGGATTCAGATGGCTTCACAAGGGAGTTTTACCAAACATCCTAGGAAGAACTAAAACCTATTTTTTTTCAGAGTATTACAAAAATTCAAGAAGAAGGAACACTTCCAAGCTCCTTTTATGAAGCCAGCATCACTCCAATACCAAAACCAGATAAAGACAACACAATGAAAGAGAATTAAAGGCCAATATCCCTCATGAACATAGATGCCAAAATGCTCAATAAAATTCTAGCACATCAGATCCAGCAGTATATCAGAAAGATCATACACCATGACCAAGTAGGATTTATCCCAGGAATGCAAGGATGGTACAATATCCGCAAATCAATAAACATGATACATCACATAAACAAATTGAGAGATTAAAAATCACATACTCATATGAATTGATGCAGAAAAAGCATTTGACAAAATCCAACACCCTTTCTTAATAAGAACTCTCAACAAGATGGGAATAGAAGGATCATACCTCAACATAATAAAAGCTATATATGATAAACCGATAGTTAACATCAAACTCAATGGGCAAAAACTAAAACCATTTCCCTAAGAACAGGAACAAGACAGGGACGCCCACTCTCACTAATCCTGTTCGACATAGTACTGGGAGTATTAGCCATTGCAATTAGACAAGAAGAAGAAATAGAAGGCATCCAAATTGGAAAAGAAGAAGCAAAGCTGTTCTTATTTGCAGATGACATGATATTCTACATAAAAAAACCCAAAAGGCCGGGACCGGTTTGGCTCAGTGGATAGAGCATCGGCCTGCGGACTGAAGGGTCCCAGGTTCAATTCCGGTCAAGGGCATGTATCTTGGTTGCAGGCACATCTCCAGTAGGGGGCGTGCAGGAGGCGGCTGATCGATGTCTCTCTCTCATTGATGTTTCTGGCTTTCTATCCCTCTCCCTTCCTCTCTGTAAAAATTCAATAAAATACATTTTAAAATATAAAAAAAAAACAAAAACCAAGACACCATCAAAAAATTAATAGACTTAATAAATGAATTCAGCAATATAGCAAGATACAAAATTAATGCCAAGAAATCTATGGCATTTCTATACACTAATAGTGAAATTACAGAAAGAGAGATGAAAAAGCAATCCCATTTACCATTACACCAAAAAAAAAATTAAGATACCTAGGAATAAACTTAACTAAAGAGGTAAAAGACCTATATGTGGAAAACTATAAGACACTGAAAAAAGAGATAGAGGAAGATGTAAACAAATGGAAGAACATACCATGTTCATGGATTTGGAGAATCAACATCATTAAAATGTCCATACTACCCAAAGCAATCTATAGATTCAATGCATTCCCCATTAAAATACCAATGACATATTTCACAGACCTAGAAAGAACTCTCCAAAGATTCATCTAGAACAACAACAACAACAAAAAAGACCCTGAATAGCCACAGCAATTCTAAGAATGAAAAATAAAGTAGGTGGGATCTCAATACCAGATTTCAATCTGTATTACAAAGCCACTGTTCTCAAACAGCATGGTACTGGCATAAGAACAGACATATAGACTGGAATAGAATAGAGAATCCAAATATCAACCCAAACCACTATGTTCAATTTATATTTGTCAAAGGAGGTATGAATGTACAATGGAGTTAAGACAGTCTCTTCAATAAATGGTGTTGGGAAAATTGGACAGATACATGCAAAAAAATGAAACCAGACCACCAACTTATACCACACAGAAAAATAAACTCTAAATGGGTACAGGACTTAAATATAAGATGGGAAACCATAAAAATACTAGAGAAATCCACAGGGAGCACAATCTTGGACATGTACTGAAGGAACTTCTTCACTGATACTGCTCCTAGGGCAATGGAAGATAAAGAGAAAATAAACAAATGGGACTACATCAAAATAAAAAGCTTTTTCACAGCAAAAGAAACTATCAACAAAACAACAAAAAGCCCACTGTATGGGAGAACATATTTACAAATGTTATCACTGATAAAAGTTTCATCTCCAACAACTACAGGCAACTTATACAACTGAATAAAAGAAAGATAAATAATCCAATAAAAAATGGGCAATGGACCTAAATAGAATCTTTTCAAAAGAAGACAGAAGAAAAGCCAAGAGACACATGAAAACATATTCAAAGTCACTAATTATCTGAGAGATGCAAATCAAAACAGCAATATGGTACCATCTCATACCTGTCAGAATGGCAGTCATCAACAAATCAACAAACTACAAGTGTTGGTGAGGATGTGGAGAAAAAGGAACCCTCATGCACTGCTGGTGAGAATGCAGGCTGGTGCAGCCACTGTGGAGGACAGTATGGACTTTCCTCAAAAAACTAAAAATGGAACTCCCATTTGACACGGTAATTCCACTCCTAGGAATATATCTTAAGAAACTAGAAACATCAATCAGAAAGGATATATGCACCTCTATGTTCATGGCAGCACAATTTATAATAGCTAAGATTTGGAAACAGATGTCTGGATCAGAAAACTATGGTATATATATATATATATATATATACCATATATATGGTATACCATATATATATGGAATACTATGCTTCCATAAAAAGAAAGAAATTCTTACCATTTGCAGCAACTTGGATGGAAGTGGAGAGCATTATGCTAAGTTCAATAGGCCAGTCAATGAAAGAAAAATACCACATGATCTCACTCATTTGTGGATAATAAAGAACATTATAAACTGATGAACAAAAAGATAGATATAGAGGTAGTAAAGCATCAAACAGACTGTCAAATTACAGTGGGAAAGTTAGGGAGAGGTGAGGGAGATAAGTGATCAACCGAAGGAATTGTATGCATGCATATAAGCATAACCAATTAACGAAAGTTACTGGGGGGCAAAGGCATGAATGGGAGTGTGGGGGTAATGGGAAGATATGTACACATGTACTACCTTAATAAAAAAATGGAAAGAAATAAAATAAAACTAGATTAGAAACAAACAAACAAATAAATAAGAGAAGAAAAAAACAGAATGTGAAGAGAATTAGGAATTGAACTTTTTTGTTTGTTTGTTTTGATCTCCCAGCATGAATTCAAAATTGGGAGGTGCCGTTTAGTTAATTTGGAGAATAATTCAGGTATTAGGGATCAAAGGGAGGTACAGTTTTTCTTCTTGCCTTATTATGAATTTCAATTCAAGTTGTTAAATCTATAAAAATCAATATGAAGTATATATATTATGTGACAGCTCCATCTAAAGTATCTTATGTAGAATATAGGGCAGATACAAAGGAGCGGCCAAGCACATGTAATTTATCCCACAAATCCACAGCAATCCCACATTGATTTTTTTGCAGTTTTCTAGTTCCTAGTCACTGAACAGAGAAAAAAAATGGCTTAGTTTCTTTTTTTTCTTTCTCATCATTGGTTATAGTTTTTTAAAAATTTCTTTATTGATTAAGGTATTACATATGTGTACTCATCCCCGATAGTATAGTGATACAGCTTTAAAACATTCATCTTGGTGCCTTCTAACTCAGGATTCTCTTTTTGTTACCTTCCACAGTGGGCTTTTTTTAGATCATTTAAAAAAAATACTTGTCTTCTCTCAAATGTTATGACAAGAAAATAAAATGGCTTTTAATATGTTCTGATTTGTTGATTAATTTTGCCCCTAAAATTATGTTATATGAGTAGTGTTGTTTTTAACATTTCAACTATTTCCAAATGCAATTATCTTAAAATGACTATGAATAGGAAATTGTATATAACTGAAAAGATAGGCTTTCACAATGTATTAAAGTACCTAATTTAGTAACTGGAATAAAAGGACACACAGAAACCATGTTTGAGACTATAATTATAAGTTAAATCACTACTAAAATGACATGCATATATATTTCCAGTTTAAAATCATTAAGGCCCTTTCCCCCTACTAAATGCTTTCACTCACAAGAGCGGACAGTTGTGAACTTATGAGTTCATACAAACACAAAAATATGCCAGGGTCTACCCAGTACACACACAAAAAGAGATCTGTCTGTACTGTTCAGAGCAGTGTAAACAAGAGATAGTTATTCCCTGTACCCCATCACCTTCACCAATGGCGCCTTTGCTAGCATTTTAAAACCAGGGCAGTCAACTGTGAAATATGGTCAGATTAATATTTGAAAATCTGAATAATAGTAGAGCGGATAGTTAAACATAACCAAGCCTTAGGGACGTTGTATGTTTCTAGCTGTAGCTGCCCCTCCCATTTTATTTACTTATAAGTATCATTAATACCAAAGATAAATAACCTTTGGTGCCAATATGTCACTTTCTCTCTTCAAGTCTTTAGTAGTTGCATGCTTATCTATTTCAGTCAAATGTATTTCTTATCAAAAAAAGAGTGAGAGACCTGACAATACAGTGTTATCGAATTTTTTCAGCTGAGACCCACATGTCATTCAGCATTCAGACATGCTTGCGCTTGATTGATGGATGGGTTTGTGACAAATAAAACTAGGATCAACAGCTTTGCACCTTTTCCCCCATCAGAGACCAGAGTAAAGCATAACTCTATAACAATAGTGGGATTAGGGATGCATTAGCTCTCCATCGACCAAAACCATCCATTCCCATCAATACTTTGCACGAAATAACCTGAAGCTATGATAAGGAAACAAAAGAAGGAGAAAAGGGACAGGAGAAAACAAATCAATAAAAGAAGGGAATGTCTGAAAGATGTGCTGTCCAAATGAAGATTTTTTCCCCCTGCCTTGCTGGGCTAATGCCCCTGAATGTGAAAACAATACCTCATCCAGAGTTTTGATGAGGGAAGCAGATTGGCACATTGTTGAAACACAGGTTTGGCATCTGCACATTGATATTTAGACTAGGTTTTGTCTTTCACAGGGTAAAAGAAGTGTTATAGTATTTGCTGGTAATGTGAGTCCCTAAAATTGCTCTTAAAGAAAAAGGGTATTTTCACCTGAATGATTCAGTCCCTGTAGGCTTGATTCTTGGATAATTAGTACACTCTCCAGTGTGGAGATAGTTTTAATGTCCAAATGCTTAGCACAGTCACAAACATTACTTTACAATGTGGGTTAGTATGAAGAATTTCAATTGACCAGTTTTAGTTAGACTCACACAAAGCATATTTTTTTATCTTTTATCAGACAGACTAAAGCCCCTTTTATGAAAACTAATACCTGTCCTAGAAGAGTCTTACTTTTTCTAGGTAGGTTTTTTAAAATAAAAATCTATCCACATAAAAATTTGTCTTCAATTCATAGAATATTTTGATGATAATTTCATCATTTTCCCCACAAACAATGGACCGTTAAGCTTATTTATTCAGGTTTTTTGTTCCTTTTCTTTGGAGAGCTTTTGATTTTTGTATTACCTATGATATTTGTCCTAATTTACAATTTATTCTAATTGGCCATTGAATGGACCAGTGTGGCTTTCTCCTGGTGAGGATGAACATTAGTGATATTTGTTCTCCCCTGAAGAAATGTGAGTGGAGGAGAAGCCGGAGTTTTCATTGTGGAGCCACTGAGCTTGGGAGAGGCACTTCATCATTTTGCTTCAGTTTTCACACTTAGAATAAGAAGAGAATTATATTGTCTAATTCATCATTATCATCATCAGCACCATCATTATTAATATTATCATTATTCTGCATTGACATGCTGTAGTGCTGCGTTTTTTGAAGTTTGCAAAATGTCGAGAAGAAAAAAAGCCATTTAGTTCCATCGTCTTATTCTAGTTTCTGTGGGAAGATGGAAGGCTACTTTCCCTTTATTTTAGTAAAAGTAGAAGGAAAAGAGAGAAACTGTCCCATATCCAAAAAAATGTGTGTAAGATTCTTAGAATAAGACAGTCATTTCTGAACTATAAACACACAGGGAATCTAAGAGATTTAAAAAAATTCCAGATAAAAAATGTTTAGGGCCTGGTCAGTGTGGCTCAGTGGTTGAGCATTGACCTATAAACCAGGAGGTCACAGTTTGATCCCCAGTCAGGTCAGGGGACATGCCCAGGTTGCAGGCTCGAACCCAAGTAGGGGGTGTGCAGAAGGCAGCTAATCAATGGTTCTCTCTCATCATTGGTGTTTCCATCTCTCTCTCTTCCTGTCCCTTCCTTTCTGAAACCAATACAAATACATTTTTAAAAAAGTTTAGGGATGCTGTACTGTTTTATTTGTATAATAAATTCCAGTTTTATTCCTTGAATTCAAATTGTATTTCAAAAAATATCAAGTTAATTCTATGTGGTTCTGAAATCCACTGTATGTATAAAAGCAGATTTTAGCTTGTATTATTGAAGGTCATGGGTGTTTCTATAATTATAAAGAGATCAATCACATTTCCATTATTATTTTAGAAGTTTTCTTTGGGCCTAAAATGGTTAAAATCATTAAAGTCACATATACCTGACATTTTGGGTCAGGTAGCATTTTATATATATATATATACCTTCATAGCTGACACTTTCTCTGAAAATCTCTGCCTGAATTGAAAACGTTTTAGGTAACAAATCTGATTAAAGGCATATGGTCCACTTTTTTTGGCCCCCAAATTTGACCTGTTTTATAATTGGTTCAACCCAGTGGGCATTTTCTTTCAGATCCTAAATACAAGGCCAATCTTGGGGAACTTCAAGAAAGTGATTTCACATGGCACCTCTGCCGAAGATGAATGAGCCCCCACATCCCATACTGATACCTGGGAGTGGGTTCATTTCATCCTCCATAAGACCACTCACTATTTGCACATCTGATCCTTTAAAATGTAAAGCAGGTGACTCTGGCCACCTTTATAACTGTATGGAGGAATAGTTCCAGGGTTTTCCAGATGCCTAGAATTTTCATATAAAAGAACATTAATAAGCCCAGCCTATGTTTTAATGTAAGTGGGAGCATGGCCTCTGCTACTATTGCAAGATATATCGTATGTGCCTGATTGACACCTTTTCTTTCCCGTGTAGTCAACTTTCAAGCTTTTCGTGAAAGCTTTTTTAAGCACTTACATCTATGACCCTTATACAGCATTCTCTAATTTGGTTTTATTTAAAGTTCCATAAGTGAAGATGCAAGATTCATATATATGCATACACATGCATACAGACCCAGAAGGACAAAGCAGGTATATAAGTAAGTCTTTGGATGTTGTTTGAATATATGTTATTATATTATCTGTTTTCTTTACATATGGTATCTCTTCCAGGCCATAGTAAATCTGTGGGGGCAATGTTTGTGTCTTATCTAGAGGTCACTGTATACAACCTAATACAGTGCCTGTAGGCACTCTAGAAATATTAATTGTGTAAAAAGCAATATATACACATGCATTTATGGGGATAAATATACATTCATTTCTAAAGGGATTAAAATCATAATTAATTACAATGTTTAGACATATTCATACTAGAAAGCATGCAGCCTAATGTTAAATGGAAAAGTCTATTTCTGGGTCATTCTAGAACTTAGTAGCAGTCCCCCAAAGGGATATAATAATACAGTAATTAGAATTACCATTGTAAAATTTATAGCAGCTTGCTTAATTGAAACTGTAGAGTAACTCAGATTATATTTGAGTGTAAGCATAAGACATATTAAAGCTACATGTAAAACATGGTGACTAGTATAGAAAATATAAAGGAGGTATTGCCCAAACTGGCAAAGTTTTTTCTTCTCTCTCTTTTTTTCCCAAGTGCCAAATCTTTCCCTGTTTTCTTTCATATTCAGAAGGGATCAGAGGTACCCTAACACTGGGATCTGCAAATTACTGCCCACATACCTGCACCTTTCTAAGTAAAGCATTATTGTAACACAGCCACACCCATTTGCTTATGTCTTTTCTATTACTTCTTTTGCACTCCAAGGGCTAAATTGAGTAGTTGGAACAGAAATTCTATTTTAATTATTTTTAAATTATTTTTAATGACCCCAGAGTCTGGGTTATCTTTTTTTAAAAAATTATTTATTGTCTAAAGTTTTACATTATGTCTCCTTTTTCCCTGCTTGACTCCCCTACCCTCCCCCCCCACCACCAGCCCATTCCAGCCATTCCCTCCCCTGGCAAGTCCCCACCACCCCAGTGTCTGTGTCCATTGGTTATGCTAATATGCATGCATACAAGTCCTTTGTTTGCTCAGAATTTGTATTTTATAGGTTGAATCGTGTCCATCTGCCCTCATCCCCTACCCCATCGGTTTATATGTTGAAGTCCTAACCCCAGTAACTCAGAATGTGGCCTTATTTGGGGAAACAGGTTCTTTGCAGATGTAGTTAGTAAAGTTAGGATGAAGTCATACTGAAGCAGGTTGAGTACCTAATCCAATATGATTTGCATCCTTATAGAGGGGAAATTTGGACACAGACATGTACACAGGAAGAAGATGAAAGCAGGGATCAGGGTGAGGCAGCCAAAAAATGCCAAAGTTGCTTGTAAGCCACCTACAGCTAGGGGAAAGATGGGACAGGTTCTTGAAGCCCTCAGAAGGAACCAACCCTGCTGACTGACACCTTGGTGTCAGGCTTGCAGCCTGAAGAACTGTGAGAGAATGTATTTCTGTTGTTTAAGCCTCGCAGTCCCTGGTACTTAGTTACAGCTGCTCTGGCAAACTGACACACCATCTGACCCACAGAATCTATAATACTTACTAGTTTGCCCACTCCTGCTATAAGGTTCTGGTTTAATCTTGGTTGATTTTGCTTGTGAATATATTTTTAACACACACACACACACATACACACACACACACACACACACACACACACACACACAGTTCAAGTCTCTGCATAGCCTGAGTTTCTGTGAGGAAGTATCTGTAGAAGAAAGTGAAGAAATTGACTAAATGATTAAAAATTAATTTAGCGCCTGAATGTGTGAAATCATTCAACTGGACTTTCCAGTCTGAAGGCTATTCAATTTAGCTGTTTGCTAAGGCCCAACTTCAGGTTTAGCAAAACCCAGCCTGGTCGTTGGAAGCTCCTTAACAAGAAAAAACATTTTATGTGAAATATCAAGTAACGATTTATGTCAGTGGAACACAAACATGTGGTTTACATTTCCCTTGGAATATGCATGAGGTTAAAATGAAAGGATTGGTTGCTTGGCAAAGGTCTCATTTGGAAAGAGGATGCTTGTGCCCTGGCCAGCATGCTTTAGTGGTTAGAGCATTGGCCTGCAGACCTAAGGGATGCAGATTTGATTCCCAGTCAAGGGGAATTGCAGGTTTGACCCCTATCCCCAGTAGGACATGTGCCAGCAACAATTGATGTGTCTCTCTCACATCGATGTTTCTCTCACTCCTCGCTCCCTCCCTTCTACCCTCTCTAAGAAAACCAATGGAAAAAATACCCTCAAGTGAG
Source organism: Lasiurus cinereus (assembly GCA_011751065.1). NCBI lineage: Eukaryota > Metazoa > Chordata > Mammalia > Chiroptera > Vespertilionidae > Lasiurus > Lasiurus cinereus. The sequence goes on along the minus strand of JAAGEH010000045.1, from coordinate 32,061,486 downwards.
AATTAACAACAACAAAAAAGAAAAAAGAAGATGGTTGGTCTTGTTGATCTCATCCCTATTTGGAAAGCAGAGAAAGACATTTTGCCTACCTAAAAATAGTCTCAATCCTATAGTTTCTAATTAATGAGCCAAAAGGAGACACCAATTTTGAATTCTAAGGGGGGAGTGCACCATCAAATGCTTAAGGACTTAAAATATTTTATGTAATTCAAAGTACAATATCTATGTATTTTCCCTCTGAAGCAATCCTTATTTTTAAACATTTTCTTGATGACGACCCATAACAAAAATGACAGAAGAAGCCGGGTAAAAGGAAAAACCCTGGAGAGTTCTCTCCTCCTAGGGAAAGAGCCTACTTAGCATTCTCTAGACCCTTGTTCCTCAAAGTGAGTTCTGCAGGCCAGCAGCATCAGTACCTCAAGGAAGCCTGTTAGGAAAGCTGAAGCTCAAGCTGCACTTTGGACCTAAAGGATAAGAATCTGCATTTTATCAAGCTCCTCAAGTGTTTCAAAGGCACATTAAAATTGAGAAGCAATGCTGCTTGTTTCTCAACTATTGAGATATGGACTCAGGAGACAAATTTCAGCTGCTCTGTGCAGCTCTTCCCTATCTCACATCAAGGTGACATGGTTAAAGACCTGCAATTCTGTCCCTGGGGCCTTTTCCCTCATTCTCGAGGTTCTTGCTAAAGAACAGGGCTCTTCCTGTGTGCTAGCCACGTTTCTAAGTGCTTTATATATATTTAATTATTTAATACTTAAAGCAAACTTATGAGGTAGTATTTGTTTTAATAATTCTCTATTGTTGAAAGCATTACATATTAGCATATTTTCTAATGGTTTCCTTCCCCTCTTCCCTCAATATTTTTACTGATTTCAGAGAAGAAGGGAAAAGGAGAGTGAGAGATTGAAACATCAATGATGAGAGAGATTCATTGATCGGCCGCATCCTCATGCCTGCTACTGGGGATTGAGTTTACAACCCAGGTATATGCCCTGACAGGGAATTGAACTGCAACCTCCTGGTTCATAGGATGATGCTCAACCTCTGAGCCATACTGGCCAGGTAGCACTATTAACATCTAAATTTGAGGAAACTGCTCAAAGATAGACAGCTTATACATCATAAAGCCTGGCTTCAAACAAAGGTACTCCAGAGCTCAGCCTCTTACCACTAACCACTACACTGCATTGCCGCAGTACATAGGAGCAGTGGCAGAGAAAATGTGACATGTTCACCACACTATTTTCTTTCTGAGCAAGAAGGATGATGATATTTCCATCTCTAGTACTTTAATTGGGGCCATGTGGCTGCATTTTAGCTAATGGGACTGGATGGAATTGATGTAAGTCAGTTGTAGTACTGGTTCCTGAAAGAGTCCCTCCAGGTTCTGTTTTTCCTACCAGGGTGACGGTGGAAGGCACATGTTAGATGGCACAGCCAGTGGCCTGTAGTAGATTTATGACACGAGCAAGAACAAATATTAGTAGAGGTTTGGGGATCAACTGAGTGACAGACTGGGTTTTGGAGCCACGTTGTTGGGACACCAATGTTCCAACACATTGTGTCATAGTCTCTTGCTATTGACTTTGATGATAGATATTAGAGAGAGGTGAAAAGTAAAGAAGAGAGAAGTTAAAAAATGTATTTTGGTTATGAATAAATAATGCTGATTACCATTACTCCAGTGAATCGCCACATAATTATCACTCAAAAAAGAATGATGAACTATTGGTAATCAGAGTTGATTTTTTTTTTTATATTTAAAAGGATTGCTCAATAAGTTAAAAGCCACACCAATACTTGGAGATGCATGCTTGGAGGCCATAGTTATTCCAGGCATAATAGTCATGTTCACACCATGTTCTTTTTTAAAAAATATATTTTATTGATTTTTTACAGAGAGGAAGGGAGAGGGATAGAAAGTCAGAAACATCGATGAGAGAGACATCAATCAGCCGCCTCCTGCACACCCCACACTGGAGATGGGCCCGCAACCAAGGCACATGCCTCCAACCGGAATCAGACCTGGGACCTTTCAGTCCGCAGGCTGATGCTCTATCCACTGAGCCAAACGGTCTCGGCCATGTTCTTTTTTTTTTTAAAATAAATCTTTATTGTTCAGATTATTACATTTGTTCCTCTTTTTTGCCCCCGAAGCTCCCCTCCACCCAGCTCCCACTCCTCCCACTGCCCTTACCTCCCCTCATATTGTCCTCATCCATAGGTGTATGATTGTCTAGTCTCTCCCTGTATCCCCTCACCTCTTTCTCCCTGAGAATTGTCAGTCTTTTATATGCCCCTGATTCTATTATATTCACCAGTTTATTTTGTTCATCAGATTTTTATTCACTTGATTTTTAGATTCTCTTGTTGATAGATATGTAATTGTTGTTCATAATTTTTATCTTTACCTTTTTCTTCTTTCTCTTCTTTTTTATTTTTATTATTTTTTTAATTGAAACATTTTTTAAAAATATATTTTATTGATTTTTCACAGAGAGGAAGGAAGAGGGATAGAAAGTCAGAAACATCTATGAGAGAGAGGCATCGATCAGCCACCTCCTGCACACCCCACACTGGAGATGTGCCAGCAAGCAAGGTACATGCCCCTGACCGGAATCGAACCCGGGACCTTTCAGTCCGCAGGCCAACGCTCTCTCCACTGAGCCAAACCGGTCTCAGCTAAATTTTTATTATTCAGATTATTACATTTATTTCTCTTTTTCCCCCTCCATAGCACCCCTCCATCCAGCTCCCACCTTTCTTTCTGCCCTTACCTCCCTCCCAATGATCTCATCCATAGGTGTATGATATTTGTCCAGTCTCTCCCTGTACATCCCTTACCCCTTTCCCCCTGAGAATTATCAGTCCACTCCCTTACTGTGCTCCTGATTCTATTATATTCACCAGTTTATTCTGTTCATCAAAATTTTAATTCACTTAATTTTTAGATTCACTTGTTGATAGATATGTATTTGTTGTTCATAATTTTTTGCCTTTTACCTTTTTCTTCTTCCTCTTCTAAAAGAGTACCTTTCAGCATTTCATATAATACTGGTTTGGAGTTGATGAACTCCTTTAGCTTTTTCTTCTCTGTGAAGCTCTTTATCTGCCCTTCAATTCTGAATGATAGCTTTGCTGGATAGAGTATTCTTGGTTGTAGGTTCTTGCTATTCATCACGTTGAATATTTCTTGCCACTCCCGTCTGGCCTGCATCGTTTCTGTTGAGAAATCAGCTGACAGTCGTATGGGTGCTCCCTTGTAGGTAATAAACTGTTTTTCTCTTGCTGCTTTTAAAATTCTCTCTTTGTCTTTTGCTCTTGGTATTTTAATTATGATGTGTCTTGGTGTGGTCCTCTTTGGATTCCTTTTATATGGGGTTCTGTGTGCTTCCTGGACTTATAAGTCTATTTCTTTTACCAGATGTGGGAAGTTTTCAGTCATTATTTCTTTAAATAGGTTTTCAGTATCTTGCTCTCTCTCTTCTTCTGGCACCCCCACAATTCTGATGTTGGTATGCTTGAAGCTGTCTCAGAGGCTCCTTACATTATCTTCACATTTTTGTATTCTTTTCTCTTCTTGCTTTTCCAGTTGAGTGTTTTCTGCTTCTTTATATTTAAAATTTTTGACTTGATTCTTGCCTTCCTCTAGTCTGCTGTTAGGACTCTGTATAATATTTTTTATTTCAGTCAGTGTCTCTAGTTGGTCCTTTTTCATCTCCTCTTGGGACTCGCTAAATTTATCCATCATCTCTAGTTGGATCTTTTGCATCTCTAGTTGGTCCTTTTGCATCTCCTCTTGGGACTTGATAAATTTATCCATCTTTTCTAGCATATTCTTGAAAAACTTTATAAGCGCGGTTTTGAACTGTATATCCAGTCGTTTTTTCCCCTCCATTTCTTTTGTTTGTGATCCCTTCCCTTGTCTTGGCATTTTCACTATGCCGGGGAAACTTCTGTGTTGAATTCAGCCTTATGATACCAGACTTGCAAAACTGAAGAAGCCTCTGTTGAGCTTGGGATGGGTGGAGTCTCAGGGTTTAAGGGACCGCCTTGTCTTCCAGTCAGCCCCACCCTCCACGGCCCCTGAGTCTCACGTGACTGGGTAATCGCTGAAGCGGTCCTTGTGCACTCTCGTGTGCCCGCAGTGCCTCTAGACCACTGCCTTTCAGGCTCCCCTGTGCACCAGGACCACACGAGTCTAGGTCCCCAGGGTTTTGCCCGAAACAGGGGCTTAGTGGAGTCAGAAGGGGCACAGTTGGGAGGGTCTGTCTCCCACCCACTCGCGAAAGCCAGCTGCACAATCAGCAATCTGTCCTGTGCACAGCGCCGTGCGTGCCACCAGGCCTTTGATCTTTTGTGACTCCCCTAAATTTCCATGCACCTCTTCCTTTTCATAGTCCAAACTCCCCCCGTATGAGTTTCGGCTGGATCTGGGGTTTAGTGTCATAAGATAAGGGGTTCAATGTCATTGGGAGTCTCCGTTTCCCTCCTGCCAGAAAAAGCCAGCAGGTACTCCGGCACCCGCTCTCTCAGCGAGCACGTCTCCGTACCTCAGCTTTTTGCAGCTCCTCTGGGTTTCTGTGAGCCCCTCTCTATCCTTCTAGTTGCAGAACTTCCACTTAGCCAGCTTTCCTGTGGTTCTGGATGATGTCTGTTCTGTCTTTTAGTTGTAGTTTTGAAATTGTTGTGCGAGGCAGCAGTGTAGGTGTTTACCTATGCTGCCATCTTGCTGTCATCTTCTTTCTCTTCTTAAAGAGTATCTTTCAGCATTTCATATAATATATTAGTTTGGTGTTGATGAACTCCTTTAGCTTTTTCTTATCTCTGAAGCTCTTTATCTGCCCTTCAATTCTGAATGGTAGCTTTGCTGGGTAGAGTAATCTTGGCTGGAGGTTCTTGCTATTATCACTTTGAATATTTCTTGCCTCTCCCATCTGGCCTGCATAGTTTCTGTTGAGAAGTCAGCTGACAATCCTATGGATGCTCCCTTGTAGGTAATTAACTGTTTTTCTCTTGCTGTTTTTAATATTCACTCTTTGTCTTCTGCTTTTGGTATTTTAATTATGATGTGTCTTGGTGTAGTCCTCTTTGAATTCCTTTTATATGGGGTTCTGTGTGCTTTCTGGACTTGTAAGTCTATTTCTTTCACCAGGTGGGGGAAGTTTTCAGTCATTATTTCTTCAAATAGGTTTTCAGTATCTTGCTCTCTCTCTTCCTCTGGCACCCCCATAAATTCTGATGTTGGTACACTTGAAGTTGTCCAGGAGGCTCCTTATACTATCTTCACATTTTTGGATTCTTTTTCTTTTTGTTTTTCCAGTGGAGTGTTTTCTGTGTATTTCAAATCTTTGACTTGATTCTTGAGTTCCTCTAGTCTGCTATTAGGTCTCTGTCAGTGTATGTTTAATTTCTAGGTGGTCCTTTTCCATTTCCTCTTGGGTTTCACTAAATTTATCCTTCTTTTCTAGGATAAATTTCTCAGTTGTAGCATTGGCTCCTGAAAGAGTCCTGTAGTTTTTAACTCTACATCCAGTTGTTTGTTTTCCTCCATTTCTTTCGCTTGTGATCCATTTCTTTATCTTTGCATTTTTGCTGCTTCCCTGAGTTGGCAGAGTAGCTTTGTGTGCTAGGTGTCCTAAATGGCCCAGTAGCTCTGCCTTCCCAGTGACCTGAGGTAGACTCTCTTGGTGCACTCCTTGTGGATTGTGTGTACAGCCTTATTGTAGTTAAGTCTTGAATGTTTTTGGTATCACTGGGGGGAATTAACCTCCAAGCCAATTGGTTGTGAGGATCAGCTGTGTCCACGCCGGGAGAACTTCTATGCTAGAGTCAGCCTTATAATACAAGACTTGCAAAATTTCAAAAGCCTTTGTGTTCACCTTGGATGGGGCACAGTCTCAGGGCTGAGCAGAGACAGCCTTGGCTTCCCGTCAGCCCTGCCCTATGAGGTCCCTGGGTCTCAGTGTCCCTCGGTAATCACTGCAGCCCTCTCTGTACACATTCTTCCAGACCTCTGCCTTTCCAGCTCCTCTAAGTTTCCTTGCACTCCGGGAATCTGTATGAGTCTGGGTCCCCAGGGTCTCACTTGAAACTGGGATTCAGTGCAGTTGGAAGTAGATTTCAGTGCAGTTGGGAGGTTCTGTCTCCCTCCCACTAAAGAAAGCCAGTGGTACAATCAGCAATCAGCTCTCTGTGTGTGCCCTCGCCATCATGCTCACACGCCTCCAGTTCTCTGCCTTTTTGCAGGTCCCCTAAGGTTCCATGCACTCCTTCCTTTTCATGACAGTCCAGACTCCTCCTGTATGAGTCTTGCCCAGAAATGGGGTTCAGTGAAGTTGGATCTAGGGTTCAGTGTAGTCAGGAGTTTCAGTCTCCCTCCCGCTAGAGGAAACCAGCCAGGCACTCCATCACCCATCCTCTCCACGCACGTGTTTCCATACCTCAGCTTTTTGCAGCTCTTCTGACTCTTCGTGAGCCCCTTTCTTTCCTTTTAGCTGTAGAATTTCCACTAAGCCAGCTTTCCTGTGGTTCTGGATGATGCTCATTTTGTCTTTTCATTGTAGTTTTGAAACTGTTGTGTGAAGCAGCAGTTTAGGTGTTCACCTATTCCACCATCTTGGTTTCTCTATCCCACACCATGTTCTTATGCCCACAACTTAAAATAATTAGAATAACTTGGGTTACATGTGAACAAATGTAAGAAGAGGACATCCTACAGTTTATAGTCATATGACCCTTTCTTGGGGATACAGGCTGACCTCTATTATACTATATTCTAGGTCCTAAAAAGGTAATATTATACAGGCACTCCTGAGGCTGTTAAAAATAACCTCAGATGTAACTTTGTTTTCAGTCATGTGTTTACTACTAAGATAGGCTAGTTTTATCAGCTAGGTCACATCATCACAAATACTTCAAAAATGCTGTTAGCAGATTATATTTTTTATAAGGTACATACCTCTAATAGAATTATAACAATCACCTGCTTGAAAAGTAAATTGATGGTAATATTCCCTTTCAGTATCAGAAAATTCAGACCTTACTTAAGGAACCTAAAAACAAGATAGGAGTATTTTTAATTATAATAGCAATCTTATAAAGCACCTTCTTTGGTCATTGCTTATTTAATTTTCACAACCCTAGGAGCCAATGGAGGCCACAGATAGGTTAAATAACTTGTCCAAGGTTACATAACTTATAAGGGGTAGAGCCAAGACTTGAACCCCATCAGTTTGGCTCCATAATCTATGCTCTTTAACCACTCTCTACAACAGCACCTGTATAGTGCTCAATATAGACTAGGCACTGTGGCAGCATGCTCACTACTTACTCCTCTTTTTGTCTGCAGATAACTCAGTCTGACAAATCAGTGTAGACTTTTACAAACTTTATTTTGATCACACTTCACATTTCAGATTTAAGCCCTTAAGGTCAAAATCTTGCTGTCAGAGATATTAGAGGAAACTTGATGAACAATTTGGTAGGCAGATGTTCCTATAACAAGGATTTTAGCAAAGAAATTAACTTCTAGTTTTGGAAAAAAATATTATGACCAAAAAGACTGAAAAATGCCAGCATTTGCAGAAATCATACTGTACAACATTCATGAGTATTGTTTACTGAGAGTCTTTGGGCATAAGTTTTTATTAATTATTTTATTTTTACCTCAAAACAACTCTAGAAATGTATATTAGTTATTTAATTGAAAGGCAAATTCTATAGTTTGTAAATTATGCAATTAATCTATGTACCAATAAGAAAGAAAAAAATGTTGCTAATGAAACCAAGACATACCATCAATTATAAGATGCATCCTGATTATTAGAGATGATAAAAAGTGAAATAATATGCATCTTAGCTCTGATGAAATATTATAATCCGCATGCTACAGATGAGGAAACAGACTTCATGAGGTTAAGTTGCTCAACATCATATAGTTAAAAAGTGGTAGATCCAGGCTATGGGTAGTCTTGACTTGAAGTTCATGCTTGTAACCATTTATTTCATGGAGTGTGTCTCAATCCATGTCTATGCTGCATGGTGTAAGATGAAATATCACTTTGTTACTGTTAAATTGGTCATTGATATGCTGCAAATTGGTAACTTACACCTCAAGGTGACTTTTCAAGGTTTGATCACCCAATAAGGTGCTGTTCATTGGCCAAACAAGTCAAGAAAAAGAAACCAATCTCTATTGCATTTACAGCCAAGTAGACAGCATCAACATTACAACTTTCAAGCTGACAACTTCTGTTTTTTGTTTTAGTATCATCCCTCATTGAACTTATAATGAAAAAGAACTACTTTTTCCATAAAAAGAAAATCTTTGTTTCTGAAGACATTGCCTGGTCTGCTGTTCAGTTCACAAAGTGATATTTCTCTACTTTTAATAACTCAAGATGTTTCATAATTATGTCATGATTTGAGATTTGCAAATGAACAAACTAGAACACATGAAGCTTAAAGATGCCCAGAGCGATTCATAAACATACTTATAGCAATAAAGAACCACAAGACAGAAAAACAGAAAATGCATACATACTTGACTCAGAATCCCAGTGTTTTTTTCTTCTTTCTTTTTTTTTCCTCCAGGAGGCAACAGCAGCTTTAAATGCTGCCTTCCTCTTATATAGGACTAAATCTATGCATAGTACACAACTTTAGTTCCTATTCTAAAGCACTGTGAGCCATTGTTTTATGCTCGTCTCTTGAGGCTAAGGGAAAATGTTATTGGTACTCTGAAAGAATAAGTTGTAACATAGGCATTTAATTTTCTTTCCTTATACTCCCTGATTAAAACAAGGTTTGCCCCATTTTCTATTTTTCTTTTAAAACCCCTCTTTACTCATATTAACAAAATAACATACCGTCTATAGCTATGACTTTGGCTCTGATTGCCTTAAGTTTAGATGCAATTTGGATCCAATTTTGTTCTGTGTTCAGGCTTTTGAGTCAACTTTGGTTACACGGACAACATTTAATTTTTAGTTATTAAAAAAAGTAGTCCCCTTAAAGATTAAACTGACTGGTGATGTAGTTTATTGACTTATTTACCTATTTTAAAAATTAGTTGATAATAATTAAAAAAGAAATGCCCTGCTCCTTAGCAATTCCTGAAATGCATGAGATATTTACATGCATAAGGCACTGAACAATCAAGCAAAATCTATAAATCCAAATTACAAAAGTAAGTTATTGCTGTCACCTATGATGATATTGTTATTGTTTCTGGGCTATGAAATACCTGCTCTTTATTTTAAAAAATCCAAAACATACAGACCAATGAAGAAGAAAGTAAAAGACATCCAAATACAACTTCTGAGTTGGTCATAGTTTGGAGAGGGTAGGGCAATTGCTAGAGAGCAGTGGCAGTTTGGATTCAAACCCAGTGTTAACTAGAAACCACATGTTTTTTTTAAAAACACACACATATTATGTTAATTTTTTATTAGAACTTAAACTATATCAACAAATGTACTTTAATTTTAAGAGGCCTGAACATGGAATATTCAGATAAGACTCTACGCTGAAATAAACATACCAGGAGAGAAATAGGAAGGCTGGGCTTGGATCCAGTTGTTCCACGAGAATAAATGACTGCACTGTGATGAGATTACATAGTCAGTTCCAATCTACTCAGTTTTACTGACGTGAGCCCTTACACGTGCTGGATGCTCTGTGAGATGTTTTATAGACATTCCTTCCCAGAAACTCCACAAGTTGGGTATTAGTGGCACCTACTTTTCTAGATGAGGAAACTAGAGCTCAGTTAGGTTATGAGGCGTGACTTGGCAAATGGCGCTGAGATACAAATCAGTTCTGTGCACCCCAAAGCTATGTTCTCACCACTGTGATATCTGAATGGAACCTGATCTTCATCCCTGTGGAACTCAGAGTCTAAGAGGAGAAGAAATAATGACAGAAATTACTAGCACATTAGAGAGAACCCAAAAGAAACCATCTAAAGACACAAGAGAGTGTCATGAGAATTCAAATGCCAGCCAGGGAGACATACCTAGTGGGAGTTGGAGGAGGCAGGAGATGGATATCAGGAAAAATGCTTCCAGTAAGAGGCTGGATGGGAGAAGGAACCCACTGGAAGAATAGAATTTCTATAGATGTGATGAGGACCCAGTGGGACAAAGGTGAATCAAAAAGGAAATTTGCCCTAGCTGGTTTTGCTCGTGGATAGAGTGTTGGCCTTCGAACTAAAGCCAACTGAAGGGTCCTGTGTTTGATTCCAGTCAAGGGTAAATGCCTGGGTTGCAGGTTTGATCCCCAGTAGGGGGCATGCAGGTGGCAGCTGATTAATGATTTTCTCTTATCATTGATGTTTCTATCTCTCTCTTTCTCTCCCTCCCCTTCCTCTCTGAAATCAATAAAAAATATGTTAAATAAAAAACAAAAAAGAGGAAATTGATGCATTTGCTGCATGGAAGGTATGAGTAGGAAGTAGGGAGAGAGCAAGCTGGTAAGGTGACTTTGGCTCTAACATTGAAGGTTTGAGGTTCAAGGGGAGGAGACTGTACATAATTCACCAGGTAGTGAGGCTCACTTGAAAGGGGCAGTGGTGGAGAGGAAACTAAAATCAATCCCCTAGGCGTTCAGTGACTAAGATCCGTATTATCACCCTCATTTTAAGGATGATGAAAGAATTTAAAAACAAATTGTAACTAGCTCTGTGGCCTTAGGCAAATCACTTAATCTCTCTGAATCTTAGTTTCTTCATTGGCATGCTATTTAGCTTGTAAGAATCCAATGATATGTTACCTGTGAAAAGAGGTTGTATACTGGAAAATCATTATAAACACATGTAGTGCTAGTATTAGTAGACATAGCTATACAATAACATTTCAAAAAAACAGAAAAAGAAAAAAGGAAGGAAGAGAGGTAGGAAAGGAGGGAGGAAGGAAGGAAGGAGGGACTGAGGGGGGAGGAGAGAAGAAGGGAGAAAGAGAGGGAAAGAGAGGGAGAGAGAAGGAGAGAGAGTAAACAGGAAGGCAGAGACAATATACAAAAGTTAGCCTGAGGAAAACCAGCTTCATTGAAGCAGGGGCATGAGGAACTAATGGGTAAAAGCCCCAAGGAGTAGAGTTGAGGGAACCTAATTTATTTCACACAGGTGTTTCTGAAAATACAGAGACCGCACTGCACATGGAACTGGCAAGAGTAACAAGGTCCTGTGTGGTCTTGGCCCAAAGTAACAAACTTGAGGTCAGTAAAGCCTCAAAAAAAGCTCATATATAATTAAAAGAATAAAAAACAGTCCATGTGAGGGAAAATTAGTATAGATTTTTAATCTTGGAGCAGAGAAGCTTACAGGAGTTAATAATGGAGCATTTGTTACCAATTTATTGCAGTTGCTACAGAAAATTAAGATACATTAACTGATTTCAAGCATGAAATTCTTTAGTTAACCTAGACAGCGATGGGGGTTAGACACCAAACAAGTGAAAAGGAGATTATGGACTTCTCATCCCTAATTCTTTTGACATATATAGTATGTTTATGGAGGGCCTGCTATTTGCAAGGCATTGTGTTAAATGCCGGGGCTACTGAGGACATAAAATACAGTTATTTCTCAAGTAGGATATAAATCAGCAGAGAAAAAGATACATGCTATTAAAAAAGTGAAAAGTTAAAAAAAAACTTATTAAATAAGAGGGTATGAAAGTTAGGAAGCATTATGCAAGGCTTCCTGGGAAGGTATGTTACACATTTTAACCTTTTTTCCCTTTTGTCTTCCAAGAATCAAGGACCTGGGCTAATCACCTGCTGAGATTCCTCCTCATTTTACAGCGCTGCGGTCGTCGTTCTGATTCTATCTAATATTTGACTAAATTTCAATACATTTGAGAGTTAGGAAAACTAGAAAGTTAGGCAGCAGTAACCCTGACATTACTGTGGTGTCACTTAAATATGAAAATGCGAGTCCACATGATAGTAAAAAGGTAAAAAACCAATAACAACAACAAAAACCCCAAAGCTCAAATTAGTTTGAATTCAAACAACCAGTCAACTTATTGAGACATTAGTGTTGGTCCCATGCTGACACCAGCGTATGAAGAGAATACAGAAAACTAATCAATCACTGGTCCCTTCCCTCCGAACCCCTGTTAAATGAACAAAATATTTCTGAGGAGAGAAGGGGAAGGAATGGGTATAGTATGTACTGTGCAGGTAGTTTATGAGGATGAAGTAGTAACATTTTTTATAGTAGTCACAGAAAACATTCAGAAAAAACTGCCTTCCCACAGCTTGTAAGGTTTTGGCCTATTAAAGAAAAATCAAGTAGGATGTATTTTAAAGGGTCCTCATTTCTGAGATCTGCTAATCAATGATCTCATTTCAAGAATTAAAAACTTAATAGTTTGTAAAAATGAGATGAATGCAAACCAGAAAATTAAATCAAATTGCTCTAAAGCTCAGCAACACTCCTTGAGATAAGTTTGGGAGAATTTAATAATATTAGGCATTTCAAAGGTATCTAGATTGGGGGAAACCTTGAAAATTTATGAATAGAATAGAGTATTAGCCAATAACTTTTCAGTGCAATTTCACATAACTGACATACAAACTGAATTTGTGTGTGTGTGTGTGTGTGTGTGTGTGTGTGTGTAGGGGTGTCAATAAATGCATAAGCTCTGGTTTTGCTGAACTTCTGAAGGACATATGCCTGTAATTGGCCTTTCTCATTTCTGTCTTGTTAACAAGTATATAAATAAGAGAAGGCTTCAGTAATTGGCTCAGAGTTACTAATGAATTAATTAACTTCAGTCTATTTTACCTAACCTTTAATAATAAGAGTCTTTTTTTTTTGGTCTAGCAATAGGTCTGACAGACTGAAAAAACAGACATGCCGCAAAGCTCTTGAAAATTAATGAGAAACGAGGAAAGAATCAATGTACATTCTGCTTGCAGAGAACTGACACAAAAAAGACACAATAAACCATGAACAAACACAGTCAGTTTAAAAAATAGGTTAGAAAAAGTGGGCAAATTCAATTATAGAAGTAATTAGAAGATATAGGGCAAGGCTGCCTTTTGGGACTATGCCAGAAAACATGAATTAATATGAGTGAATAGAAAGAGCCCATGTAGTAATTAAGAAGCAATCACCTATGGCAATGAGTACCTGGAAACAGGCTGCAAACTATTAATTCAGTGATCAAAAATATTTTTAGATGATTAATATGGCAAATTTATTTTAAAAGACTAATTTCTGGAAAGATATCAAGACAATAGCACACTATTTGTTCCTCTGGCATTTATATAGCTAATTAAATTTTATAATTTGCCACAACAGTCATTATTATCTGTAAATGGTAAAAGCAATATCTCGCCTCTTTTAAAAAAATAAGAAAACCCCACAACACCGGTGGTTCTGAAATCAATAAGTTAAATCCAGTTCCTGCTGTTCTGCTGTAAGTGCCTAAGCCTTGATTGTTACATTCTTTGGATGTGTATTTGTTCTTAGACGTTTGTGTTTCTGTAATATTAAGCATGGATTAATGTACAACTTCTCAAAGGTTTTGTATGTTCCCATGCCTGGGCAGGGATTCCACACACTGTTTAATTTCAACAATATCAAATAAAAGCAGTTTAAGGTACTATTTGTGCATCAAAGACTTTCTTCCTTGGTCAGCAGAGTTCTGTTACTTCAGTATACACCGTTCCTCCCCTGAGAATACAAAGGCATAGACCGGCTACAGGGAAGGGTGCTTTACAACACACGGAAGGCTAATGGCTTCTGAAATAGGTGATTATCAGAGCCCCGTAGAGTAACATAAGGGTCTGGCTGGTAATAAACAACCTCACAATATGAATTATTCTATTTCCACAGCTTTAAGAAAACGTACGTTTTATCTGTTGATCAGAAAAGTCTAGAAAATGCTGTCTTCTTGGAAATAACAGGGAGCTACTAAAACTAATCAGTGTGTCAGCAGGGAATTATTGAGCACCTACTAAGGGCTTAAGGCCCCAAAGTGAATCCGAAATGCTAAACTTCTAACAGATGTGTGTGTGTGTGTGTGTGTGTGTGTGTGTGTGAGAGAGAGAGAGAGAGAGAGAGAGAGAGAGAGAGAGAGAGAGAGAGAGAGAGAGAGAATTATCCCTTGGAAGTCAATAAACTAGCTTTAGACATGCTAGTTTTTAATTACTAACTTGCTCTTGGATTATTGCTAGTTTTGAGGTCAAGGTAAAAATTGCTGACCTACAAAACAAGGTAAATCTAGAAACTCATTGTACTAGTTCCTACTACAGAGGGCCTGGAAATAAGAGATATATAGGTATTTGAGGGAAAACAAATTAGAGATTTTGACCATATACCAAATTAAGCAGATATTAGATCTGTCCAGTTCCTTCATTGTCTGTATTTCTCTCATTTCCTTACAATAAATGGGGTGCTTTTGAAAAGAAAACAGAAGATGGCCTCTAGCAGAAGTCTCTGATTCGCTGAGTCTGCTTCATGTTAATTATCAAAACTTAGGTATGGCAACAGCAAACAAGCAGTTCTTCCAACCACATGGTGATGATGACAGAACTCCCTGGGAGGCAGGCAATTGGGAACTAGTGAAGTGAGGACAGCTTAGAGGTGTGGGGGGCTGAGCAGGGCTGCCAGATGAACAGGACCCACTCACCATGAAATGTTAATGTGTCAATGAAGGGGAAAAGCATGAATGAACCACAAAGAGACTGAAAATGACTCAGCTGGTTGGAGATGGAATTTGGGCTCTCTGCCAAAGTGAGGTGTTCAGGGCACATACCCTAACACTTTGGGGGGGGTAGTCCCCTGATTTTAGAAAGATAAAGTATTTTTGAAGAAAGAAGACGAGCAGTTTTTTTCCCCTTAAAAAATAAACTTCCTTCTTTTTCTTCTTTTCTTCTTCCCTTCCAGCCTTCCAACAGTTTTCTGACTCCCTGCTTTTTGTTGGGCTTTGGGTTTGGAATGGAGAAAGCAGAGAGAATGGAATATAAAGATAAATTATCACAATCCCTCTTGCAAGGCTTCTAGTCTATAGGAAGGACAGACATAGGCAAGTATAAGAGAATATAGTGAAATAAGTACAACAGAAGGAAAGAGGTAAACTGCAGTGACTGAGCAGAGAAAAGGGGCAATTAGCTGGGGGGCTACAGTGGATAAAAAAGGGTTTTCACAGAAGAGGTGGCAATTGTGCCTATCTTGAAGAAGAATAATAGGCAGAGAAAGAAGGAGAATTTCAGTTGACAGGAACCTTCTCTTACCCGACTGTCCCCAACTTCCCGTTTTTCAAATCAAGGTCATTTCAGGAAAGCAAGTGGATAAAACAACCATGAGGTGTATATGCAAGGATGGTTTGTTTGTGTGTGTGCATCGGGGGCCAAAGGGTATGAGGAGAAAAATGGGATAGTATGAGGATTTCTCTAATTTACAAATGTTCTTTTCACATATTAAACTTCTGCCTCTTCCAGGTTAGTAGTATTTTTTTTTAAAGCATACTCTTATTTTCACTATTTGAATGATATTTGGACTCAGGTTGGGAAATATGATATTCCAATAGCTTTTATTTTTCATGTTTGATGGCTTTGTCATTTTGCTATTGACAAGTCTATTATTTTAACTAATGCTTAATTCCTGTAGATTGTACTACATTTATAAATGCATGTAAATAGTCCTTTCTTAATGCATCATTTCCTTTTCTTCATTAAGTAAATATTTAATTACTTGACAAATATCCTGCTAGGAATAGTTTATTCTTTCCTTGCTTCTATCTTGGAAATTATGCCATTCCTAATATGAAACATGGGCATTATTTAAAATGCACTGACTAACCCGGATGGCATAGCTCAGTAGTTGAGCATTGACCTATGAATGAGGAGGTCACAATTTGATTCCCGGTCAGGTACATGCCCCAGTTTTGGGCTCGATCCCCAGTGTGGGGACGTGTAGGAGGCAGCCGATCAATGATTCTCTCTCATCATTGATGTTTCTTTCTTTCTCTCCCTCTCTTTTCCTCTCTGAAGTCAATAAAAATATTTAAAAAAATAAATGAAATAAAATGTGCTGACTAAAAGATCAGATATGCACATGGTTATATCTAATTCAGTGCTGAATATCAAAACCAATCTTGTTCTTGACTGATATATTGGTCAATGGGACTATGTATATTGGCCTATTTAGTTCTTAGGATATTTCCAAAGGAGAACTATAGAAGTAGTCAAGCTAACCACAATAGGCTTACCTATGAAAGAAGATATTAGACTTGTCAAAAGGTCAAAAGTTTCTTATATACAAAACCAGCTTTATTTACTGGATATGCAAAAACCTAAGTTTCCATATCTCTCCAGAGGCTAAGAAAAGGAAAGTATCTATTAAGCATGAACATTAATTCATTTGGTGTATTTTGTAAGTCCTCTGCCAGAGACCAAGGATACAAAAATGATTAAAACATGAGCCTTACCCTTAAGAAACTTACTCCCTCAAGAAGTAGATGAGTCAGATAAGTAAATCAATTACTATAGTGTAGCTGTGATAAGGTATGAAAGTGCAGCTTGCTATGAGAGCACAAAGGAAAGATATCTAAAGTAGATTGGGACAGTGGAGTAAGAGGATAAGATGCCAGAACTAAGTTTTTAGGAACAAGAATTTAATTGGCTAAAGAAGAGGGCCAAGAGAAGGTGATATAAAATATCATGATGTGTAAAGTAGCATGATGGATGTGGGACTGTCTTTTTTGCTAACTTACAAAACACTGGTTCTATGTTAAAAAGAAGTGTGGTTGGGACGGTTACAGTATCCCTTACACAGACCGGGCTCTTTCTGAGGTTTCCAGTTTCTTGGCTCATTCCCTTTTTCTTTACTCCTTTTCTTTTGCCCAAGGTTTCTGGACAGGGCCATAAAAAGTCTAGTCCGTGAATATTTCAGAATTTGAAAGCTGTTGGCCTAGGGTATACTGATAGGGAATATCCAAGGGGTGTTCATGCTCATGACCCAGGCAAGAGTACAGAGAAAGAGTAATGGGTGAGATCACAGTGTACTGTGTGTGTGTGTGTGTGTGCCTCATGAAGCTGCCCACATCCATAGAAATGTCTTTCCCTTGGCCAATGTTTCCTTTTGTCTGAATTCAGAGACTTGAATAGGTAGCTTGTCATAAGACCTCAAGAAAAGAAATCAAGGCAATTCTCAGGATTAGGTCTAGTGTACCACGTGTTAAAGTGTTTGAAATGTCCAGTACTTTTATGAAATCTCTGGCTAACTCCTACTCATCCTTCAGGAAATCAGCTATTATGACTTTTTTTTTTCTTTTTCTGAGAAGCTTTGTCTGATGTTCTAGATTAGGTCATGCGGTTTGCTATAAGATTTTTTAGTACCCAATTTTCTTTGGTAGCACTTAGTATGACTCCAGTGAAATGAATTATATAAATAAGTGTCTTCACATCAGGCTTTTTAAGGAGTATGTTAGCTTCATGAGGGCAGGAAGTGAGTTTTATACTGCTCTCTCTGTAATTTCTAGCAGCTTTCCTGATTCAGAGTAGGTGCTCAATAAATATTTTTTAAATGAGTCTTTATCCCAATTTTAGTGCAACTCAAATGTAACCAGTTGAAATGTAGCAGAGCTGCTGAGGAAGTCTCTCAGAATTGACACTGGCTTCTAGAAGCATCCACACCAAGGATCTAGGTCATCTCCTCTTACTGCTTGACCTGGCTTCTTCCCATGGCTTTCTGGCTCAAAGTGACTCCCCATTCCCTGTGTCAGGGCATCCTTATTGCTGTGATTTATTTCCCTCACGCTAAAGTTTCCTTCATGATTGAGGGCAAAGCTGCTGTGACAGGCACTCCACTCGAGATAAAAACACAAAAAGGCACAAAACTGACCTCAGAAGCTCACAGCTGCCACTGAGTGGCCAGACTGGAGCAGCCTTCATCCACCTCCAGAAAACCACCCCTGTAATTATATCCCAAGAGCATTGCCTTTTTATCCGAAAGGATTTAATCCTTGTTAAAATGCATATCACCCTGAAGATCATAACTCTGATTAGCTGCTATTAACCACTTTTACCTTTTTATGAATGAAGGATCTGAGAATAGTTTTGGTTCAGAAGCTGGGAGTGTGAGAGGAAGAGGGACAAGGAGTGCCAATAAGTTGGGAAGAGGTAAAAATGAAATGGCTAGAGCAGTAGTTGGCAAACTCATTAGTCAACAAAGCCAAATATCAACAGAACAATGATTGAAATTTCTTTTGAGAGCCGAAAACTGATTTCTGTGAATGGGCCACGAAGTTTCAATTGCACTGTACATGAGCGACCACACGTGGTATTTTGTGGAAGAGCCACACTCAAGGGGCCAAAGAGCCTCATGTGGCTTGTGAGCCGCAGTTTGTCGACCACTGGGCTAGAGCAATGGCACTTAACACACATCAACACAGATGATGACTGACGAGTAAAGAAAAGATAAACTGCTTTCTACAAATTGGTTGTGGGCTGGCCCTACCTCAGGCTGTGTCTTTAGGTTGTTTGTAATGTCTGGTTAAGATAACATTTACTGTCTGGCTGTTGTTGCTCAGTGGTTGAGTGTTGACCTATGAACCAGGAGGTCATGGTTTGATTCCCTGTCAGGGCACATGCCCAGGTTGCAGGCTTGATCTCCAATAGGGGGTGTGCAGGAGACAGCCTATCAATGATTCTTTCTCAACGTTGATGTTTCCATCTCTCTCTCCCTCTCCTTTCTTCTTTGAAATCAATAAAAATATATTTTTAAAAAGAAAAGGAAAAGCTTACAGAAGAGGAAATGGATGGTTCTAGCTGTCTGGGGTTGATGACAACTTCCAATTTCACTATTATAATCTAGGATTTCATGTAAAATGAAATCCTAGAGTATGATCATCCAGGGACATCATGCAAAGTGATTTTTTTTTCTACCACCATGAATTGAAGAGCTATTTCCATTTTCAGAAGTGTTATAAGGAGGAGTTACACTCTATTTTCAAAGGTTCCATGTAAGTGTGGGCTTAGATGCCTAAGCTCGGTTCTCTTAATTATTCAACATTTTTTTAAATAAAAGAAACTCCAATAGACTTAAATTGGTCATGAGAAATAGCGATGATGTTTCAAAAGAGGACAAATGCCATACTGGTGTCTGAATACTAAGATTCTTTTCTATGTGAGTATAATGCTTGCTTATACATACTAGCAAAGAACACAATTAGCATACTAATTTGATTCTCTACTTAAAGAATGGAAGATTCTTTTGACACAGACAGCTGTCCATGAATAGCTGGGTGACCCTTGGTCAGTTTTCCATCTGTCTAGAGCGAGAAGTCCAGACTTAGGCACACATTAGCTGCATGACCTTGGACATCCTTCTCATGTGGCTACTTCTCAGGGTCTTCATCTGTAAAAAGGGGGCACATACACTTGCTTCAAGATGACTCCTGATGAGTAAAGAATTAAGGATTCTTAGCACCTTGCCCACTACAGACATTCTGTATTACTATTTAAAAAAAAATGTTTTTAGCCAAGACCAGTTTGGCTCAGTGGATAGAGCTTTGGCTTGCAGACTGAAAGGCCCCAAATTCGATTCCAGTTGGGGGCATGTACCTTGCTTGTGGGCACATCTCCACTGTGGAGCATGCAGGAGGCGGCTGATCGATGTCTCTCTCTCATCGATGTTTCTGACTTTCTCTCTCCATTTCTCTCTGTAAAAAATCAATAAAATATATTAAAAAATGTTTTTATTAATTTCAGAGAGGGAGAGAGAGATAGAAACATCAACGATGAGAGAGAATCACTGACTGGCTACTTCCTGCATGCCCCACACTGGGGAATGAGCCCACAACCTGGCCATGTGTCTTGACTGGGAATCAGACCGTGACCTCCTGGTTCACAGGTTGACGCTCAACCACTGAGCCACAATAGCCAGGTGTTCTGTATTATTTTTAAAACTCTGGTCCGAACCTATCTTTTCTGGGAAAGTTTGTGGTAGGCTTAAGATTCTTTACTTCTACCTGCCTCTAGGAGAGAGAAGTAGCGAAAGGTTTTACTGAATCAATTTTGAGAAAATTCTGCTGCCACGGAGAGGTTACTACTTCCTCTTTGCCCTTGACTCACAGAGACACAAGGCTCTGCAGACATATGCATGGATAGAGGCAAGGAGAGACGATGTCTGGGAACGTCTTAGGTTCATATGCAGTGTCACTGGCAGCTCTCAGGATATCAGGTTGACAAATCTAAATAACACCAATTGTAATTGCATGACCACAATTTCTTAATGCCTCCCTAGACTAATCTCCCTTTCCTCTGCTTTTCCTTCCCTGAGGCCAATGGTTCTTAACCTTGCTTACATATTGGAATTACCCATGGAGCTTTAAACATTATCAGTTCCTGGGTCCCCTTTGTAGAGACTCTGATTTAACATGCCTGGGGTATAGTCTCAGGATGGGCCTTTTCAAAAGCTCTCCTGAACATGTAAAAATATAATTTTGTTTTCAATGTAAAATACAAGTTAACTAATGACAATAATACATTTAACAAAAAGACAGAAATTTAGTCACGATGCATACAATTAATTTCATGCTGTTAGTTAGGTGTCTGAAGTTTATTTAAATTCTTGTTTAATGTAAACACACTCTGTCCATCCCTGTCCCAAATATTTGCAGCTGTGGAATCGACCTGGCGTGAGGGGCACCAGGCTAAAGGGAGCAGAGCAATATGACGAGGTCCTATTATTTGCTGAAAGATTCCCGAGTGTTGGTTCAGAGTGTTCTCTCGGGTCTCTGGTGAGCTACAAGGATCTCTTATCATTTATTGGTCTCTCAGTTTGGCTGCCAATTTTGCCAAAAAAAAAGCATATTTTTCAACCACAGCGGCATGAGACTCTTGGTGTGTCATGATCAGCTGGGATTATCAGAAATGTAAACTAATAATAAAGTTCTGGGGTTTGTAGTCAACACATAAGAATTAATTCCAGCAAATTCAAGGTTATCCCTGTAATAGCATAATTTTCACTCCACTTGTACTTGGATGTGCTGTCTTGAATGGGAGAACATGGTGGAGTTACAATTACGATGGGAGACTGTCATTTGACATGAGTGGCCCTGTGGAACAAAGGTGGGGGTTTTGTAAAAACCAATCTCCCAAGTCAAAGAAGTTGCTCCATGGGCCTTGATTGTGAGCAGTGCATACTAATGGAGATGGGGGCAGAGCTGGACAAAGGCGCCTCTCTGTGTTCTGGTGCCCAGTTTCTTTTTGGGGCACAGAGAGGACCTTGTTTTCTTCCATTGGATAAGGAAGCTTATTTATACGATCATACCTTAAGCCATCTCTGAACTAAAAATAGAAAACAAAGACTTAAGTAATTCTGCCAATCTGCTCGTCACAAAATATCAGTTTGTAAACATGTCAAAATAAACACAATATTTTTAGAAAAAATAATAAAGTATTACATATTTGGGGGGTTCTCTTGATATTTAGTGTATTTTTTTCTGACTAGTAATTTTAGTGTATTCTGCTAAAAATAAAGGAATGGGGTATTTCATTTAGCTTTTTCATCTGTTAACTGAACTTATTAGTTGCATAAAACTATTAGTTATATAATTGAGACCAATACTTAGAGTTTTTTCTTTTCAAGGTTACTGAGAAGAGAAAATGAAGCTTGAAGACAAGGCTTGGAGAAGGGGGAAAGGCTGGGGAAATGGTAAACACTCAATAAATGGTTATTGATAGTTGTAATGGTAGTCATGATATTGCTAATAAATTTCTCCTGAAATTTTTTTCAAAGCAGTGAAATATAGAAAGGAACACACTACTTTGGTTTTTATGAGTACTGTGCTTAGGGTCATTTTTTAAATAGTAAGGCATTTAAAAATATTTTAATTGTTTTTAGTGAGAGAGAAAAGGAAAGAAAGAGAGAGAAACATCCATGTGAGAGCAAAACATTGATTGGCTGTCTGCCTCCTGTTTGCCCCATGTTGGGGATCAAGCCTGCAACCTAGGCATGTACCCTGACAGGAATTGAACTGGCAACCTTTTGGTATATAGGACAACACCCAACCAACTGAGCCACACCAGCCAGGGCAGTAAAGCATTTTGAATGTAAAATAAAGAGGGATTTATGAAAAACTTAGTACACTCAAATTGAAAACACCTGGGCTTTGTTTTTAATTTTCCTTGTTTATAACAAATTGGTTAGTTGTTTTATGCTTTAGTCCCTTGGTTTTTGTTTCAACATATCCACTTATTAGTGAGTAAGGTTCGTGGAGTCCTTTGAGTTTAATGGATAGTGTTAAATAAATTTAAGATCTTATTTTGTTATTTTATAGTACAGTGTATCAAATTGGGCAAATGCACTTATATATATTTTGAATATTTGATTCTGCATGGTGTTGTGGCAAGTGAAAGGAAGAACCTCCTTCAGACTTGAAGTCAAAGTGTGATGGATTCCCATTACTATCTTATTACTACTAATTCTGTCAGTAACAAAGAGTTTCAGAAAATTCATGTGGGTAGTTCAAGAAAGGGTTGCTTACCAAAAGAAAATCAGGAATGTTTTAGGGGTACTTTCCTAATCTTTCAAAGCAGACAACTATCCTGACATCCCACAATAAATTCCATAGGCCTGCTTCCCGAGACAGAATTCTGCAAGGGTCAGTCTGACACATGGCATTTGTTGCACTATCCATGCTGAACAACCTATTTCCCTTCCCCTCTGTCTCTTGCTTTTAATTTACACTGCTGTTTATTGCACATGGCTCTTTACACTGACCCTTGCCTATTGATGGCAGTATATAAAATCTCAGGTTTTCATTCTGCAGATCATTTCTGGCTCTGTGGTCTTAGATCCATCACTTTTTACTGAGCTTTTATGTCACCAGAGACAGCTTTGCATTTTAATAAAGTTTCCAATCCTGTAGGGTCCTCTCTCCTGAAATAGTTCCAGCTCCCCAGGGCTGCAAAAAGAGTTGAGCGGAAAGCAGAGAAGCTTTTGTGGACAGTGATGCTGATGGCAGATAACTCCAGCTGTCATTACAAGATCATCCAGATAAGGGGGGACAATCAAGTAGGGCTTATGGTCCACTTGAGTTTTTCTGATTGTAAAACCAGCCATTTTTCAATTTAAATAATTTAAGGATTCCAGCTTTTCTATACTCTGAGGCTCATTTAGCCTCTTATTAGCTAACTGTTTCTCCAGTTCAAGAGGTGGAAGGGAAGAGAGCAGATTTTTTGTTACTGTTCATTCACAGCGGTGGGTAGTGGCGTGTAAATAAAAAATAAGCCAAACAAATTTGATGAGAAGAGAGAACAGAAATCCATACAAGTAATCGTAATTGATTGAAAAAGTTAATTAGAAGGAATAAAAAGGGACAAGAACCGCATGGCCTAGCACATTATCAATAGGCAAATGACAACGAGGAGAAGGAATTAGAAAATTGATTCCCAGCTAAAATCAAGAAGAAAACAAATTTTTAATTTTAACTTGAAAATCCTAAATTCTTTTCTAAGTCCCTACCCACAATGATTCCATCTCACATTATTCATATAAAAGGAAATGTGATGTGAGGAGCAGGAGGGAAGCAGCAAACCGAAGTTGCACTGTCCCAGAGGATTGAGCTCAGGCTTTATTTACAGAATCACCTGCGACACATCGATGACAGTTAAGATGCTATAGCTGGCCTAACTTCTTCCTTCTTTTTCTCTTAGTTGTGACCTTTTTTTTTTTTTAAATTTTACAACCTTTCCTTCTTCCCAAATTTGTTACCAAAGATCAGTAATTCACAACATCTATTTTCAAGTGGTATATCTAGGAGTTTACCCCTCAAGCCACTCAGTTCCAACACTTAAAATGAGAAATAAGGGGACTGTCCAATAAGAAAAGAGGCTCTTCTTCAAATATTTTCTAATATTTCTGGGATGGGACAATTTTGGAGAACCATGCACTGTCTATGCCCATAAGACTGTCTTTTCCATTGCTTAGGAGACACCTGCTCATGTGAAGAAACAGTTCTTCAGCATAAAAGTCAGAACCTGGGAGAAAAAGTTGGATAGCTAGAGAGATCTTCTGACAGAGGTATTACCGCCAAGAGTTGAACCTGATTGGGAGACACACTTTGAACTATAAGATAATGGTGACATGCTGACTGTTGACCAAACAAGGTCTTCAGCTGAGACTTGAAGGAGATCTTATATAGAAGAGAAGTAACATCAGTAGCTAAGGAATTACAATAAGAGAAGAAAACAGGGAAAGCTGTTTTTTTTCCTTCTCTCTTTCCTCCCTCCTTTATGTCCTCCTTCTTCCTTCCTTCCTCCCTTGCTTTCTTTTCCTTCCCTTCCTACCTTTTTCCTAAGCAATGAAAAACCATCTTTGGATTAGTAGAGAATTTTATAAAGTCTAATTGCTGATGCATAAGTGCATCTCAGGAAAATATGGGATATCTCTATTCAAAGAGCAGATTGTAAACTTCTGGATGATTGTTCTGCTCCCCCCTCCTCATTTTTTCCTCTCTTCATTCATTTCAGAATTAGGGAAAACAAAACAAAACAAAACAAAACAATGCAAAACAAACATAGCCAGATAAGCTATGAGGGCCAGCAACTCCCTCCATTTCTTTTTTAATTACTAGGACTGTAAGCTCTACAAAGTCAGGGCCCTGATTGATTTACTCACTCTGATAGTCCCAGCATTTAGCACTGTGCCTAAATATTTGTTGAGTGATTGAATTAATGTGTCATTAATATCCTATCCATAAGATGAGGATAAAGGATTAGTAAATACAGAACTAGTTAATACAAATAATATAAACACAACCTTAAAGGTTTTTGTTTGTTTGTTTTTTACTGCAAAAGTTCTACTAGAGGATTATTTCCGAAAATGTGTTCAACAAAACATTAGCCCTAAAGAATGAAATTAGATTAACCCCACTTCTTCCTCCCCTTCCCCCTTGCACCTCTGCCGCCACCAAAATAAAAAGTATAGTCTATGAAAAACTAATTTGGGATATTCTATACTACACAAAGCTCAAAGAGGTCTTTACAATTATGATTTTTCATTTGCAAAACTTCACTGTGAATTTCCTAGAGAAGGTCATAGGATGTTACATTTCCCAAAATTGTTTGACCATTTTACTCTTTTACATGGCACAATCTATACGAATAGTATCCCAGAAAACATGTTTTGAGAAATATAGTATCTTAATTTAGTTGTATTCTCTTTAATTGCCTTTCTTTTAGTTTTAAGTCCCAATTAACAATTTCAACTGTGAAAAACACCCCCAAGCACAACAATATGAATATAGTTAACTACTGAACTTTATACTTAAAATAGTTAAGATGAGGAATTTGGTATGTATTTTTTAATCACAATTAAAACTTTTTAAATTACCCACAAATATTACTTTATTAAGTAATAGATGAATCAGCATCTTGCCTAAGGACTATGATAATGTACCCAAACTTAATGGTATTGCCAAATAAAGGGTTTGATTTTGGTCAACATGTTATTCAATTGCATTTACCACCTAGATACTGTATCTTCAGTTAGCATAATGAATTTTCAACATAGGGCTATAGGTCTGTTTGTGTGTGTGTTTTAATAATATAGCTTAGGAAGATTATACAAAAAGATCTGTGGCTATGTAGGTACAGTTTATTATAGCTCATAGAGTGAGTTTGGGATTAGGAGATAAAATTAGATTGTAAAAGTGACATTGTCACTGACTCAGTAAATCCTGCTTTTCTTATTTATAAGATGGCCTGTTTGTAATATTTTCCTCTTCAACATGGGATTTTCATCTTATATGGAGCTCTAACAGACAAAGCAGATAAAAGCAGAGATGCTCTGATCTCAAGGAGGTAAGAGGCCACTTAGTCTCCCCACCCCCACAGCCCTGAGTATCTTCAAAGAACCTAAGAGCTCAAGGGAACACAGTTTGAAAATCACAAGGCTACATAATCATTAGGATTCTTTCCAAGTCTTATTCCAGACACTAGGAGTAAGACTGAGGTAGAAAAGAACATTCTTGTCTATATGAGAGTCTGTGAACCCCTGATTTCATATAGATCCATACAGCATTCAGCGATTATAGAACGTAGAACACTGCCAGATTACGTGTGTCAACAATCTTTGGAATTTCAGCATACATTTTAAATTGAAAAATAAAATAAGAAAAATATTATCAGAATGCACTCTTCTTTAGTTACTTTATGGATGCATTTTGAGATATAGACTTAACAGCAAATTAAATCGAGTGCAAATGTGATGACTGAGAAGTTCCCATAGGATTTGCCAAGACCCTCTTAGTTTTTAATGGGCAAGGTTTTGCTAAAACCAAAAAGTGTTAATTATATAAATATGTGTATTCTTTTCAAAGTCTGTCACTGTATTATGGGTAAAAACACAGAGAAATGAATGCAAAACCATTAAAACAGAAACACTGCTTGTTGAACAGCCTTTAAAATTATGATATGTTTACTGGGAAAATGCATTACTCGTGACAGGATTACAGAAGCAATATTAACCTTCCTGAAATTTAATAGCAAAGTCAGACACGTAAAAATCTGTACCAGACATGGTACCACAAGTACTTTTGTTCAGATTGTGCATAGGATACAACAGATATTTAAAGCTACATTAAGATGTGGGTCAAGAGTCTTTTAGAAGATTCACAGCATACATACATCACACCTAAAATCATGGTGTGGAGTGTTCTAAAGACAGCATTCCTGAAAACAAAAAACCTTGTGCTTTCATTTGCTTCTGTTATTTTGGGCATTGTTGCTTTCTGGTGTCAGAATTGAATTTTCCCCTAGTTATATACATGTGTTTATCTTATGAGGGCAGGCAAGTTACTATGTGCTTTCATTGTAGCTAATGTATGACCAAATGAGTAATATAATCACTTTTGCTAAAAATATAATTTATGCAAAAACAGCAGAGAAAATAATCCAGGAACTCCAATGTAGTACTTAAAAATGTGTTATGAAAAATTGCCTATAAAATTGCAGTAACCATCAAATGCAAGTTTGATTTACAAAATATTTTTTGAAATATACTTTGTTGCTATAGTTTATCATATAATTCATTCCTTGTCTTGTCATGTAATGATGACATTTAAAAGATTCACATTTTAAATCATTTTATTATTTCTATACCCTTAAAATATTTCATTATAATCTCTCATGGAGGTTTTACTTATTTTAGAGAATACTAGCTTGAGACATCTTAAAAAAAATAAAGGTCAAAAGTCATAAAGGATAATAGCTGATGGTTTTGATAATGCTAATTACATATTACTGAGAATAAAGGTAGAAAAGGAAATATGAATACTAAAGGAAGATAAACATCACAATGCTGGATTTAAAAAAATAATGAAAAAACCCTTAAAATGTCTTTGTACTTCACTGTCATAATTCAAAGACATCATGAAGCCTGAATTAAAAATGTCAGTTTCTGTGAGTGTTGATAACTTGGTTCTTTGTTGGGCAAGTCAAAATGTGTCTGTTTGATAGGCAAAAATGACATACTAAAAATGGGAGAAGTTAGGTCTAAAAAAAGAAACACACACACACACACACACACACACACACACACACATGACTTAAAAAAAAAAAGGTCCATAATGTACTTGAAGGAGAAGACCTGTAGGGTAGGAGGCAGTATCTTTAGGAAGTCACCAAGCAGCACTAAAAGGCAATGTCCGTGGCCAATCAAAACGATTTCTGTGACTGCTGGGGCTCTTGCATCTCCGTCTTTACACTAGACTGGAAACCCTTTGTACTAATTACCAGACTGCACCAGATTTTCTGGTTCAGTTCAATCCTATAATTGACTGACAGTGATGGGCAAGGAAGGGGAAAAATTCAGGCTCACTACTGCAAGCAGAGGGTCAGAAATGGTTTCACAGAGAGCTGGTCACAGCCTGGCACTAAAAGCAGGGTTAAGCAAGCATCAGCAGCACTTTCTTCTGACTCTCAGGTTAATAAGGAAGCGAGAATTAAAAAAAAAAACCAACAGCGGTCCATGCTGCTCTCATCTGACAGAGACCAGCATTTCACATAAAATGAATGGAGAATAGCTTCAAGGGTAAATGGTCATTTTAGATGTCACTGACTTTTTATTTTGCTTTTGGGAAGTCGACAGAGGTTTGTCTCCAAAATTCAAATAGTGCCATTTGCTAAAAGTTAAACAGTCTTTATTTTTATTCACAGAAACTGGGAAAAACAATGCTGCTTTTTTTACTCCATGGTCATCATTAAATTGCAAGACATACTTAGAAAGCTTATAAGTTACATAATCAAAGTTAAGCATTTGAAAAGCCTTGGCATCATAATTCTCACACCCAGTGCTAATTTGTAATTCACTGATTTGGATTTACTGTGCATTTTCAACAATACAATGGTTGTCCGTGAATCCATACTTCATTTAAAGTAGAGACTTAAAAAGTAATTTACATGAACTTAGAGTTTATGCATTAAAGAAATGGAACACGTTGAGCACTGGATTAAAGACGCAGCTGACTGGCCATCATTTGTTTTTCACTCAGAACTGCTCTCCACCCACTTTATTTCTAACCAAAAGAGCAGCTCTAAGCTATACCAAGCATTCAAACACACAGGTGCCAGAATCAGGGTCAAAATAAGAACTCGGGCCATTTGGGAGGCAAGTGAGAATTATGTGCTATCATGTTGAGGTCAATTGACTTGAAATTTAATCACAGGGTAAGCCCCCTTTCTTTCCAGGCTAAAGAGTAAGCAACACCTGTGCCAGCAGCAGCTCACATCACAGTTGACACAGCAGCCAGTTCAATTTTTAGTTACAAGTCAATTACTTACTGGAATAGAAAGGGAACATTTCATTCATTCCATGGAAGGCCACTTTTCCGGAGAAACCTGTCAGGTTTTTCTTTCTCCAAAAGAAGAAGAGAGAAGAAAAAGTGAAAGTTAAACATAAATGATAGGCTGCAAAGTTCTAGAGCTAGGCCAGCACACTACAGCAGAGAAGTTGTGCAAATAGCTTACCTTCCAGATACACTGAACAGAGCTGTCTTGTAAATGAGGCCTATCCCAGCTGATAAGTCCTGGGACTTTCCTCATCAGAGAATCAAAACAGGTGAAATGATAATAGGTTAGGTGATCTACACCTGAGAAGAGGGCCAGCTGACTTCATGAAAGGAGAGAGCAAATGAGTAAACTGTCTTCCCCAGCTACAGTCAGCCCTTGTGCAAGGGGAGTTTCAAATGCACGGGCTATAGACTTTTGTCCAAAGCTGTGGGTTTTTTTTCTCTTTTTTTTTTCTTCTTTCTTTCTTTTTTTTTCCTTAGTGAAGCTAGATTAGTTCATACAAAACTCAACAATACAGCACTGAAACCCATTGTTGATATTCAACATTTTTCACATAGCGGAACAGAATAGACAATACGGTATCTAGGAAACCATGGGCTGGATTACAAACTGATGATATCTCATCCTTCTGGGGGCCTGTAATCCTTTTTATTACCTACCACAGTAAAAAAAGAAATCACTGTGTGTGGGGGAAACTCTCTCAGAATAAATCAATAACATTGCTATTCTCAGGAAAATAGGATACATTAAAATGAAATGTTGCTTATAACACTAAATCCTGAAGTGCCATTTGCCTTTTATGCCAGTTGATGATTTTCAAACTTATATTAACCTTTATGCAAGCTTCCAGAGGTTTCAAAAATTAAATTAGCCCTAGATGTTTCAGTAACAGTGTTCACAATTAACTTGGACTTTCAATTTCTTCCGACAAATACTTGGAAAGATATTTGTTCCAAAGTGCCCAATATTGAGACTAATACATAAGTACCAAGTAATTTTCATTAATTTGTTTTCAAATACATGTCTTGGGTTAAGAGTAAGTTATGTATATTTCCTCCATTAAGACTTTACTGAAATTCAAGGTTTTGGGGGCTTAGTTTTCTGATATCTAGTTTAATAATTTTTTTACTCCTTTAATCTCATGTCTTTTTACTTTTTTATGTTTAAAACAAAGCATTTTCTAATTTTTTATAACTGCAAAGCCATTTTACAAGGAAGTTATGTCTATTAACCTTTTTGAAAATCTGGTCCAATCCCTTTTTAAAACACAATCCAGTTCCCATAGTTTTCTTAAGCCTACAAATGGTCTAGGTAGCCACAGAAGTGATTGTTCCTACCAGTTTCTTTTCATCACTTCTGCAATTGACCAATTGACAACTGATTGATGGTTATCTTTTCACTTCAACAATGAAAGAAATTACCATCACTATGGCTATGTACAGTAAATGCCTCTAGAGTAAATTACATGATTCTAAATTTCTCCTTAGCTCACTTAGTATAACATCAACACAAAAAAGTTTCTTTTGCGCCCCCTTTCCTGTACCACAGATTTGGCCTTTTCTGTCAGCTGCAGAAAAAGAACTTGACAGCTTCTTTAAGAAGAGGAATATAAAAGAACTTGAATAAAGGATGGCACTGGGCCTGTGTCAAGCAAGTGGCCATTCTCTGCACTTGGAAAAAAATTAGGCATGTGAGCACAGATAAGCCCTACAAGAATACTCTAAAGGACTATTCCCAGTGACCTTGAAATTCTCTTTCCTCCCTTAACTGTTCCTGAACCTTAGAGTGACAACATAGATTCTGAACATGGATTTGCCAACATATTCTGAGTAGGTGCTATTTCTCATTAAAAACACCCTTAACATTTTCTTTTCTTTTTAAAAATCTTTATTATTCAGATTATTATAGTTGTTCCTCTTTTTTGCCCTCATAGCTCCCCTCTATCTGGTTCCCACCCATCCCTCTGCCCTTACCTCACCCACTGTCCTCATCCATAGGTGTATGATTTTTGTCCAGTCTCTTTCTGTACCCCCCACACCCTTTTCCCCCTGAGGATTGTCAGTCCACTCCCTTTCTATGCCCCTGATTCTATGATATTCACCAGTTTATTCTGTTCATCAGATTTTTTATTCACTTGATTTTTAGATTCACTTGTTGATAGATATGTATTTGTTGCTCATAATTTTTATCTTGACCTTTTTCTTCCTCTTCCTCTTCTTAAAGGGTACCTTCCAGCATTTCATATAATATGGGTTTAGTATTGATGAACTCCTTTAGCATTTTCTTATCTGTGAAGCTCTTCATCTGCCCTTCAATTCTGAATGATAGCTTTGCTGGGTAGAGTAATCTTGGTTGTAGGTTCGTGCTGTTCATCACTTTGAATATTTCTTGCCACTCCCATTTGGCCTGCATAGTTTCTATTGAGAAATCAGCTGACAATCCTATGGGTGCTCTCTTGTAGGTAATTAACTGTTTTTCTCTTGCTGCTTTTAATATTCTCTCTTTGTCTTTTGCTCTTGGTATTTTAATTATGATGTGTCTTGATGTGGTCCTCTTTGGATTCCTTTTGTTTGGGGTTCTGTGTGCTTCCTGGATTTGTAAGCCTATTCTTTCACCAGGTGGGGGAAGTTTTCAGTCATTATTTCTTCAAATAGGTTTTCAGTATCTTGCTCTTTCTCTTTTTCTGGCACCCCCAAAATTCTGATGTTGGTATGCTTGAAGTTGTCCCAGAGGCTCAACTCTTTTTCTTTTTTTTTCTTTTCCATTTGTGTGTTTTCTGCTTCTTTGTATTTCAAATCTTTGACTTGATTCTGTGTTCCTCTAGTCTGCTGTTAGGTCTCTGTATAATATTTTTTATTTCAGTCAGTGTATGTTTAATTTCTAATTGGTCCCTTTTCATCTCTACTTGTTCCTTTTTCATCTCCTCTTGGGTCTTACTAAATTTATCCATCTTTCTAGGAAATTCTTGAAAAACCTTATAACTGTGGTTTTGAACTCTATATTCAGTCATTTGTTTTCCTTCATTTCTTTCGTTTCTGATCTGTTCCTTTGTCTCTGCATTTTTGCTGCTTCCCTGAGTTGGTATAGTAGCTTTGTGTGCTAGGTGTCCTGTATGGCCTAGTAGCTCTGCGTCCCCAGTTACCCGAGGTGGACTCTCTTCGTGCACCCCTTTGTGGACTGTTTATAGCCTTGTTGTAGTTAAGTTTTGATTATTGTTTGTATC
The DNA here is from genome assembly GCA_011751065.1 of Lasiurus cinereus. NCBI lineage: Eukaryota > Metazoa > Chordata > Mammalia > Chiroptera > Vespertilionidae > Lasiurus > Lasiurus cinereus. Next base: position 32,029,448 of record JAAGEH010000045.1, on the reverse strand, counting down.
ACTGGGGGGAATTGACCTCCAAGTCAATTGGTTGTGAGGATCAGCTGTGTCTACACCAGGAGAACTTGTGTGCTGGAGTTAGCCTCATGATACAAGATTTGCAAAATTGCAAAAACCTTTATGATCACCTTGGATGGGACAGAGTTTCAGGGCTGAGCAGACAGCCTTGCTTCCTGTTAGCCCTGCCCTATGAGGCCCCTGGGTCTCAATGTCCCTCGGTAATCACTGCAACCCTCTCTGCGTGCACTTGTGGGCCTCCAGAACTCTGCCTTTCCGGCTCCCATGAGTTTCCATGTGCTCCAGGGACCCATATGAGTCTGGGTCCCCAAAGTCTTGCCCAAAACTGGGGTTCAGTGCAGTCGGGAGTGGATTTTGGTGCAGTTGGGAGTTCTGTCTCCCTCCTGCTAGAGAAATCCAGTGCACAAACAGTCCTCTGTGTGCACACTTACACTCGCATGCCTCCAGACCTCTGTCTTTTGCGGCTCCTCTAACTTTCTATGCACTCCTTCTTTTTCACGACAGTCCAGACTTCCCCCATATCACCCATATGAGTCTCACCTGGAACTGGGGTTCAGGGCAGTTGAGAGTTTCCATCTCCCTCACGCTAGAAAAAGCCAGCCAGGCTCTCCGCCGCCTGTCCTCTCTATGTGCGTGTCTCCATACCTCAGCTTTTTCCAGCTCTTATGAGTCTCCATGAGACTCTCTCTTTCTTTCTAGTTGTAGAATTTCCACTCAGCCAGCTTTCCTGTGGTTCTGGATTATGTCTCTTCTGTCTTTTAGCTGTAGTTTTGAAATTGTTGTGCAAGGCAGCAGTTTAGGTGTTCGAATATGCCGACTACTTGGTTTCTCCTACCATTGTCTTTTGATTGGGGCATTTAATCCACTTACATTTAAAGTTATTATTGATAGGTACTTATTTGTTGCCATTTTTATTCTTTACCCATATGTTCCTTCTTCATTTCTCTCTTTTTTTTTTTATAGCAAACCATTTAGCATGTCTTGCATTGCTGGTTTGGTGGTAATAAATTCATTCCCTTAGTCCTTTTTTGTCTTAGAAGCTCCCGATTTCACTTTTAATTTTCATTGATAGCCTTGCTGGATATAGTATCCTTGGATTCAGACCCTTCCTTTGCATGACTAGATCCTTAATTTTCATCACTTAAAAAATTTCTTGCCAATCCTTTCTGGCCTACAAAGTTTCCAGTGAGAATTCAGCATAAATTCTTATGGGAAACTTCCTTATAGGTAACCCACTGCTTTTTTCTTGCTGCTTTTAAGGTTCTCCCTTTGTCTTTAACCATTTGCATTTAAAATAAGATGTGCCTTGGTGTGGGCCTCTTTGGGTTCATCTTATTTGCGATTCTCTGTGCTTCCTGAAACTTTTTTGTCTAATTCCTTCACCAAGTTAGGAAAGTTTTCTATCATTATTTTTTCAAAAAGGCTTTCAATTTTTCCCCCTCTCTCTTCTCCTTCCAGCAAACCTATGATGCAAATATTGGTATGCTTGAAGTTGTCCCAGTAATTCATAATCTTCCATTTCATCTTTGCTATATTTGTTAGTGATATTATTTTTCAAATACCCCAAGTGATATTCACAAATGTAATTTTTATATCTTTATAATTGCTCTCCAAAGGTGTAACAGCCCTAGACCTAGAACAGGTCACACACACACACACACACACACACACACACACACACATTATTGAAATAATTTTCAAGATGACCCAATATGCCATCTTTACCTACAACATCCCTGATGGAAAAACCTTCCTCCAACTCTTATTTTACCATGTTACATATAGTACCTTAGTTTCAGAATGTATAATCCCTCTTTTTTTGCTTACTGCATAAAATCCTTGGGACTTCCAAGTTCAGGGACCTTCTTGTATAGTTCCTAGGGATCTGCAGAGGCTAGTTCTGGGGTAGCATTTTCTGATATTATTTCCCATCAATCAGCTTACTATTTATTAATAAGATATGTTACCATTGCATACATGCATAGATGCATTCCAAGCTGTTCCACCTTTTATCATCATATTCTGTATTTAAAGTCCAAATAAATCTTTGCCTACTTATGAATCTTTCCCTGTAGTAGCATCTCATGTATACCTCCCTATTCCCTAATGTCTTTTTCATTCATTATTGACTTTGATGCACATTTGGTCTAGTTTAAACATCACTCTCTTTACTAAGATTTTTTTTTGTCGCTTCAGATGATATGAATTTCTTCTTCCACAATGCTGCATAGTTCTTTATAAAATATATGTATTTTTTATTCATTTCAGAGAAGAAGAGAGAGGGAGAGAGAAACATCAATGATGAGAGAAAATCATTGATTGGCTGCCTCTTGCATACCCCCAATGGAAATCAAGCCCCCAAACTGGGCATGTGCACTGACTAGGAATTGGACTCTGACCTCCCAGTCTATAATCTAACCCACTTGTGGTAAAACAGCTATTTTCTGAATTAATATTTGCTAGTTTGAAGCACTGTAATAAGTAGTTTACATAAATTTAGTTCTCAGGATTATCTGATGAAGTAAGAATTGCAATTGTCATTTTACAGATAGAAAACTTGGATTTAGAGAGGTTAACAATATCTCAAGGCTACTGGTGAGTGAATTTCAGAGCTGCTATTAGAATCCAATTCTGACTGGTTCTAGGCATTATATTATTCGAAATGGACACTCTTGGTATAAATGGCATTATTTCTCAGGTAATGATCCTAAAGAGTCTGTATATGGTAAATATGATGGATGAAAAGGAAAAAGGAGAATTTTCTATATATGTCGTTATCCCACAACCAGGCTAGAATATCATTGTTAAATATTATTCTTTTAAAGCATCACTCCCATGTTTATCAATTTGGTTACTAGATTCAAATCCAGCCCCAGTCTTTCTCTTGAGTTCTAGATCCACTGCACATTTGCTACCTCAGTTTTACCATGCTAAAAATCAAGTTCGTTATCTGCCTCACTATGAACCAAAGTAAGAATGCTCCTCGGTCTTCACCAGCTTCAGTATCACTTATGCTGGTCTCCAAAGCCAGAAGCCATCAGTGATTTCTTCTTATTCATTAATTCTGATCACAAATAATTGCCTAATTTTTAAAAATCAATTTTACTTCTCAAATATTGTATATTTTCTAATTAATATTCCAAAGTTTAACCCTTCATTGTCTCTCTCAATAATCTTCTAGACCATCTCTTGGCTGCTAATGTCTCCTCTTTAATCCATCCTCCATTTCATGACCAGAGCTGCCATTCTAAATTGCAGATCTGTACATGCCTCTCACCTTTAACAAATATCCATTTTCCATAGCTATGGTTTCTATGCTGTGTTCTGGAAGCCACGGTTACCCAGAGGGGTTTCAAGAACTCCAAAATCAAATTATAAATGTGATAATGAAAGTTCATTTATATAATTGAATAAAGTCTATTATCAAAGCATACATGATAGTGGAGAAAAGTGTACTAAATGCACCAGTAGATTGTTAGAGAAAGGTGGTTGATACCATTGTTTTATAACACATCCAGAGAAAAAGTCCAAAAATATGCATTCATGATGCTCAGAGAATAAATGTGAATGGCTGATACAGCAAGAAAATGCTCTGAACCAAATGGGCAGAGTATAAATACTGCCAGGTCCTCTATTTTAGGTGTCTTTGCATACAGTAAGAGAGAGGCATTACAAATAAATACAGAACATACTTAACAGGAGAAAGTCCTTAGATCAGTGTTGACATATCACGTCAGGTGGGAAGAATGTGAAAAGATGTTTTTGTACTGCTTGCATGAAAGCAATAGTAAGGAAAATAGCAGGAGAGGTGACTTTTTAATAAAAGCTATGATTGAAAATATGTTTGGGGAATCACTTAATTTGCCAAGACAAGCATTAGCCCTTAAAAATGCTGTTTTATTTTCAAAATGATTTTGGTTTATTCTATGCAGATCACTATTGTATTAAGGCATAGTCTTTAAATAAAAGACTGTCCCATAATTTTTCATGCATTTATTTTTAAAAACATTTATCAACTGCCTACTAGGTGTACTGGTCTGAATTTCATAATTCACTTTCTGTACTTGCAATTTTCTGGTCTTCACCCAACCAGGTGTTGACATGAATATTCCAAATGCACAATAATCTACACTTAGCTAAATCTTTCTCAACCGCACAATAATTGGGCCAGCTTTCATGTATTCATGATAATTTTCAACACCTGAAAAAGCACAATTTGGTAATGTTTACAATGACAGATGAAGCACTAGTGATGAAACAGAAACAAAGACTCAATGTATATAAAACAAAAAATTAATGGAAATCTTTAAAAAGTTAAATATTTGGCCCTATTATACCTTATCAGTTTCAATATCCATTACATCTCACCTTCCCTACCCCATCTTCTAGTCTTTATTTTCTACATGCTTAAGGTCATACCAATGTGACCATGCTCAAGCTGTGTGTGTGTGTGTGTGTGTGTGTGTACATGATGTGATGTATGTGTGTTTGAGCGAGCATATGTGTTTTTCAAGAATGGCGATTAAAAGTCTGAGTTCTGAATTACAGCTAGTTTTGAATAACAATGCTGCTACTTAATAATTTTATAACTCCAAGATTAAACTCTTGATGACTAATTCCCTCACGTATAGAAGAGATAATAATAGTAACCACCTCTTTCAGGGTTAGGGAAAATAAATGAGAAAAAGTATCTGAAACACTTAGCCTGGCATACAACAAACTCTAAATTTCAATTAATTATTGTTGTTGCCACCATTTTGTTGTTATTTTTTATCCACTCCTATTCAGGAGCCAGCTCAAATACTGTTTCCCTCCTTACAGTGACTATGGCAGGGATGGAATTTGGATTGGATCTTGAAGAGGAGACATAATTCAGAATGTAGGACATAACACATGTACCACCAAGGCAGAGAGAGCCAACGGGGTAGAAAGCAGGTTCTGCCACATACATTTTGTATGGCTTTAGACAGGTTATGTAGTCCATTTTAATATAATTATCTGTAAAATAAGATTAATAATAACACTTTTGGCCTGGTTGTTTCTAGGAAAAAAAAGTAGCTTCTAGAAAAGCTCCTAACCAGTGTCAGGCACCACCACCTTAACATATGGATAATAGTACCTTTCCCAAAAGTTAGCTGTAAGGATTAAATAGGTTAATGCATGTAAATCATTTGGAATAATGCCCTATCCAAAATATGAAAAAACTAAGAAATTTCCCAAGATATTCCAAAGTAATTTCCATTGTTGTAGTTTACCCAAATGATGGTATACAACCTTATTGACATCCAGAGTTTTGGAAAACAATAATTCAAAACCCGAGTATATTTATGAAGAGTCTTAAAAATGTTGATACTCTTTGATTTCATAATTTCACCTTAAGAAATTTAGCCTAGAGGAAAACCAAGATGGCGGCATAGGTGAACACCTAAACTGCTGCCTCACACAACAATTTCTAAACTACAACTGAAAGACAGAATGGACATTATCCAGAACCACAGGAAAGCTGGCTAAGTGGAAATTCTACAATTAGAAGGAAAGAGAGGGGCTCATGGAGACTCAGAGGAGCTGCAAAAAGCTGAGGTACAGAGACATGTACATGGAGAGGACAGTGGCTTCCTCTAGCATGAGGGAGACAGAAACTCCCAATTGCACTGAACCCCAGATCCGACTGCACTGATCGCCAGCTCCGGGCGAGACTCATATGGGGGGAGTCTGGACTGTTCTGAAAAGGGAGGAGTTCCCAGAAACTTAGAGGAGCCGCGAAAAGGCAGAGGTCTTGAGGCGTGCATACCACTGTGTGCAGAGAAGATGGAATGCTGATTGTGCTGCTGGCTTTCTCTAGCAGGAGGGAGACAGAACCTCCCAACTGCATTGAAATCCACTTCCGACTGCACTGAACCCCAGTTTCAGGTGAGACTCTGGGGACCCAGACTCATACGAGTACCTGGAGTGCACGGGAACCGGAAAGGCAGAGGTCTGGAAGTGTGCATGTGTGCATGCACACAAAGAGGGCTACAGCTATTACCAAGGGTCACTGAGACCCAGGGGGTGCATAGGGCAAGGCTGACTGGAAGCCAAGGCTGTCTCTGCTCAGCCCTGAACAGAGAGGCTTTTGCAATTTTGCAAGTCTTGTATCATAAGGCTGATTCTAGCACAGAAGTTCTGGCATAGTGAAAATGTGGAGATAAAGGAACAGATCACAAACAAAAGAAATGGAGGAAAACCAATGGCTGGATATAAAGTTCAAAACCATGGTTATAAGGTTTTTCAAGAATTTCCTAGAAAAGATGGATAAATTTAGCGAGATCCCAGAGGAGATGAAAAAGGACCAACTAGAGATGATAAAGGAACAATTAGAAATTAAACATACACTGACTGAAATAAAAAATATTATACAGAGACCTAACAGTAGAACAGAGGAATGCAAGAACCAAGTCAAAGATATGAAATACAAAGAAGCAGAAAACACTCCACTGGAAAAGCAAAAAGCAAAAAAGAATCCAAAAATGTGAAGTTAGTGTAAGGAGTCTATGGGACAACTTCAAGGATACCAACATCAGAATTATGGGGGTGCCAGAAGAAGAGAAAGAGCAAGATATTGAAAACCTATTTGAAGAAATAATGACTGCAAACTTCCTCCACCTGGTGAAAGAAATAGACTTACAAGTCTAGGAAGGTACAGAACCCCAAACAAAAGGAATCCAAGGAAGATCACATCAAGACACATCAAAATTAAAATACCAAGAGCAGCCGAGACCAGTTTGACTCAGTGGATAGAGCATTGGCTTGCGAACTGAAAGGTCCCGGGTTCGATTCCGGTTGGGGGCATGTGCCTTGCTTGCAGGCACATCTCCACAGTGGGGTGTGCAGGAGGTGGCTGATCGATGCCTCTCTCTCATCGATGTTTCTGACTTTCTATCTCTCTCCCTTCCTCTCTGTAAAAAATCAATAAAATATATTAAAAAAAAATACCAAGAGCAAAAGACAAAAAGAATATTAAAAGCAGCAAGAGAAAAACAGTTCATTACCTACAAGGGAGCACCCATAGGATTGTCAGCTGATTTCTCAACAGTAATTATGCAGGCCAGATGGGAGTGGCAAGAAATATTCAAAGTGATGAATAGCTAGAACCTACAACCAAGATTACTCTACCCAGCAAAGCTATCATTCAGAATTGAAGGGCAGATGAAGAGCTTCACAGATAAGAAAAAGCTAAAGGAGTTCATTAACACCAAACCAGTATTATATGAAATGCTGAAAGGTACTCTTTAAGAAGAGGAGGAAGAAGAAAAAGGTAAAGATAAAAATTATGAACAACAAATACATATCTATCAACAAGTGAATCTAAAAATCAAGTGAGTAAAAAATCAGATGAACAGAATAAACTGGTGACTATAATAGAATCAGGGCCATAGAAAAGGAGTGGACTGATAATTCTCAGGGGTAAAGGGGTAAGAAGGGTGCAGGGAAAGACTGGACAAAAATCATACACCTATGGATGAGGACAATTCGAGGGAAGGTAAGGGCAGAGGGAGGGGTGGGAGCTGGGTCGAGGGGAGCTTTGGGGGGAAAAAGAGGAACAAATGTAATAATCTGAACAATAAAGATTTATTAAATTAAAAAAAGAAATCTAGCCTAAGGCAATGGAAAGAATTATAAACAAAGATATTCACTACATCATTATTTACAAATCAAAATGTGAAAAATCTAAATGTCAGACATAGGGGAATAAATAAGGGATTAAGCAGAAGATAGTATAGGTATAAGATGGACTATATACAAGCATTAAAAATGTTGGCTTCTGGCTATCTTTCATAATGAATGAATATTAACTTTGTGCAAAAATGCTGATAATATAGTGTTAAGTGAACTCAGCAAAATATATATTATATATATATACATATATATATATATTGATTTCAGAGAGGAAGGGAGAGGAAGAGAGAGAGAAACATCAATTATGAGAGAGAATCATTGTTTGGCCACCTTCTTCATACCTCACACTGGGGATCAAACCAGTGACCTGAATTGTAACCTCCTGGTTCATAGGTTAACGCTCAACCACAGTCATGCCAGCTGGCAATACTCACTATATTTATTAAACTTTTAGTCTTGCCACACAGGTAAAAAAGGAGTGTCTGTTTTGATTTCTGTTTCTTTTATTATGAGAGAGTATAAGCATATTTTTATATGTTAAAAAGCCATTGATGTTTCCTAGTTTATGACAGTTCAAAACATTTATTCTTCTATTATCCTTTAGTTATCTTTTATTTTAGTATGTTGTGAGGAATTTTGTTATAGAAATTAATTTTTGTCTGTCATATGTGCTGCAAATAACTTTAATCTTGCTTTTATTTATTATTATTATTATTACTTATATTTTATTGATTTTTTACAGAGAAGAAGGGAGAGGGATAGAGAGAAACATCCATCAGCTGCCTCCTGCACAACTCCTACTGGAGATGTGCCTGCAACCAAGGTACATGCCCTTGACCGGAATCGAACCTGGGACCTTTTAGTCCATAGGCAGATGCTCTATCCACCAAGCCAAACCGGTTTCAGTGCTTTTATTTATTATTTACCTACATATCTTGTTATGCAAAAAATTAAAAATATTTTAGTGGTCAAATTGATAGGTCTTCATCAAAGTTTTCTGAGAGGTATGTGAAAGACCTCTCCTACTCCAAGATTGCAAAACAAAATTGTATTTTTCCCCTTGGATCTTTGCTCTGCCTGGGATTTATTTCAGAGTAAGGAGTGTATGGAAAAGTGTATACTATATTACTCTGCTAATTTAGTCAGGCAAAACTCTGCTTGCAGAATATCACAACATAGGTTCATTTAAAAAATATTTTTATTGATTTCAGAGAAGATGAGAGAGAGAGAATCGCTGATTGGGTGCCTCCTACACGCTCCTCACTGGAGATTGAACCCAAAACCCAGGAATGAGCCCTGACTGGGAATCAAACCATGACCTTCTCATTCAGAGGTTGACACTCAACCACTGAACCACATTGGCTGGGCACAACCTGGTTACTTTCTTTATTTTTATTATTTTTTGTCATCAATCTATTTATTTATTTATTTATTTATTTCCATTTTAAAAATTAATGTATTACATGTGTACATATCTTTCCATTGTCCCTCTTACTGCCATACATGCCCTCACCCCCCAGTGTCTTACATCCATTGGTTATGCTTATATGCATGCATATAAGTCCTTCCGTTGATCCCTTATCTACCCCACCACTTCCTAACTTTTCTGCTATAATTTGACAGTCTGTTTGATGCTTTACTGCCTCTATATCTATCTTTTAGTTCATCAGTTTATAATGTTTTTTATTATCCATAAGTGAGTGAGATCATATGGTATTTTTCTTTCATTGACTAGCTTATTTCACTTTAGCATAATGCTCTCCAGTTCCATCCAGACAACCTGGTTTCTTTAAGTCATCAGGTACTCACCCTCTAATATTTTGAAACCATCCAACAAAATAACTATTATCAAACATGTGCCAACACATTTTCAATTAGTCACTTAGATCAGTATTTTCTGAACTTCAGTTCTATAACTTTTGACATTGCACATTAACTCCTATAATATTGTTTTTTTAATATTTTATTGCCCCTTTTTATTTAAGTAATTTTACTTAAAAAGGAAATTTACATTATAATTTAATATTCCAATTAAATTTCTGAAAGCATACTAAAATAAATATGAAAATAAGTTTTCATATAACTAAATATGAAAATAAATTTTCACCTATACACCACTAAAATCTCATTTATTGCTTTGGAAAACAATGATCTAGTTAGAGCCAAATATATAGGAATTTGGGGCTTTCTGAAAAAAATATTGGAATGAGTGATGGAAATTTTGAGTTTTTATACTAGAAGTGTTGGTCATGTTTCTTTTTTTTTTTCTGTGTTGTTGCCTTAGAGAATCTACTGAAAATTTAATTTACTTACTTAATTTCATTATGTGGTGTTTTAAGTCATGACAACAAAACTGTAATTTTAACTTTTTTTTTACTGAAACATAGTGAACAGAAAAGCCCATTCTCCCTCTAAGGATGAACCATCCGCTACAACTCTAAAACACATTCCACTGTTCAAGACCAGTTTTGTGCTTTGCATATTAAAACACCTCCCACTATATAAAAAACAATGAAAAAGGATGGCTCAAGAGGAGTATTTCATGCTGTCTAGTTTCTGAAAATGGAGAGTTTCAGCATTAATTGCAGGTAGTTCAGCTCTTTTGAGAATAATAATATTCCCCCTGAGGGCTAACTGGCTCTAGACATACAAGGCAAATTCTAGGATTTTACAACCTTTTATTTAGACAACAGGATTTAAGTAATCAATGAGATAATCTGAGGCAATGTGCAATACAGACTCTGGGAGAATAAGACAGCTGAAGAAGAAATGCTGGAGAAGATATTAGTTTCCATTCAAACTGTATGTGCAGCCACTAAGTGAAAAGGGAACACTATTGGATTGATTTATGATATCTAAAGTAAAAATAAAAAAGTATTTAAGTGGCAACAAAATGATATAAAATCTCTCAGACTTCTAAGAGCATATATTCAGTACATAATGCTTTTGTCGTTACTGCCTCATCAGTAATGAAAATAACAATGGCTACCATTTAGTAAATGCTATGCCTTACACTGACTCATTTAATCCTCACATGATTTCCCTGTAGTAGAGATGAGAAAGTGGAGTGTCTGAGAAGCAACAATATCTTGCCCACGCCACACAATTAGAGAGCAGAAGAGCATTGAGTAAAACTCAGGCCCTTAAAAGACCAAGGTTTCCCATGAAACCAGATGCTTCCCCATTCAGTCCAGCCTCTTCCACTTCCTGAAACTAACCATCCTTCTTGTGTCCGGGAAGGCAAAGCCAAGCAGAGTACAGAAAGGGAGCACCTCCCAGGCAGGCAGCCTCTCTCCTCACAGACCACAGGGAGAGCAGCTCAGGAGTAGCCTCTGGCTTTCTCTTAAGGATGATGATGGTTAATTGGAGTAATTGTTTGAAAAACCACAGGAACCACATAAAACCAACATCTCAAAACACAAAGTTTTAGACTTTGGCAATAAGTAGTCTGTCATTCAGGCCACAAGTATTTATTCAGCATCCATAGGGGTGCAGAGCTCTGTATTAGCTTCCTGTACCCCTTCACCCACCCTCCGATTTGGTTCAAAATTTCATGCAGTTTAAGCTGAAAAGAAACAAACAACATTTGCAGGACTCCATTTCAGAACTGCCCCCGCAGGGCATTGACTGGCAGCTCACTGCATCTTTTATAGTACATTTCACATCCCTGGGGTGTGCAAAACACTTGCACTAATGTAAAATATGAGAATATCAAATGAAATGTTTATGGAGATTTTTCAACAGCTGCTACCTAGGAACCCTTTCTCTGTAGAAATGTTGCCAGAATTCCCACAAATTAAACAGAAATATCTTTTTAATTAGATTCAGAAAATAAGAAAAAAATTGTTAGCATTTCCTATAAGGTCATAGAGTCATATTCTAAAGGTGATTCTCAGGTAATTTGGAGGACTGGTATTATACAAAAACAGTAAGTCAAAAGTAGTTGCTCAAAATAAACACAATATTGTACAGTATACAGAGAACAGGCGTAAGAGATAGATAAACCCAGGTTCTAGACTGTGACCCACCACTTCTCAGCTGACTAATCATATCAGATGAAGACGCCTCCGGGAAATAATGTGCTCATTTGTAAAATAGGGATACTCTCTATTACAGGGGATAGTTATGGGAATTAAATGAAATAATGACCACATACATATAAAGCACATGGTAACCTTTCTGGCACTTAGAAGGTATTCAATAAATGTTAGTTTCTTTCCTCTTTTGCGTCACAAAAAGTCCTAAGTCTGATTACTTATCTATTTAGTTGATTTCGAATTGTCAAACAAAAGTGATAGGGGAAAAATAATCTTAAAGAGACCAAGACCAAGTGGTCAGACATTCCCTGTAGCAAAGTTTTTGGCATTATCGGTACATTTGATATGGGGTTGATGATTCTTTTCTGGACACATCAGGACGCCATATAAGCTAGTCTACAGAAAAGCAAAGGCCTTTCTCCTTTTTTAAAATGAATTTTTAGAGAGGGAAAGGAAGCGAGCAGAGAGAGAGAGAGAGAGAGAGAGAGAGAGAGAGAGAGAGAGAGAGAGAGAAGAGAGAGAGAGGAGAGAGAGAGAGAGGTCATTGTGAGAGAGAAACATTGATTGGTTGCCTCCCACCTCCCACACTAGCCCTGTCAGGATATCGAACCTGCAACCTGGGCATGTGTCTTGACTGGTAACCAAACCCATGACTCCTCAATGCAAGGGGCAATGCTCCAACCAATAGAGTCACAGAGGCCACAGAAAACCTTTTTAATAGTGCCTTCATTTTATCATTTTCAAAACTATTATTCCCAAAGTGACCTTTGGTTATATACTAATTCTCATTTAGTTATATTTATACATTTTTATATTCATAAATGTACTTAAATGATATTTTATTTTATTTTTCTCATTACCTTTTATCCCTTTGATGCCCTCCTTCCACCTTCACCCCACTTCCACAGTTACCACACCATAAGTTCTCTCTTTCTTTTTTTGCTTGATCCCTCCACTCCTTTCCAAAGACCCCCCCACCACATGATCTTTAAATTTATTTTTTAGATGCTATTTTAAGATAAGTTATGGTGTATAACAATCATGGAATAATAATAATGGAACAATGATTATAAAAATTATGTTAACTAAAATATAGCACTTATCACATGCCAAGTATCTGATATGTACATTTCAACTGTCTTACCTCATTTAATCTACCCAACAACCCAAAGAGAAGGGTATGATTATTATTATTATCCTATTTTCCAGATGATGAAATGGAGGCACAGAGTGGTTGAGATCTAGAGGAAATATGCAGAGTAGAAGACACAAGGGAAGGAAAAGGAAGATAAAGTATCTGCTACTCTTTATAAAATGTGAGCCTTTTTAAAATAAAAATAAATAAATATAAACCTATTTGGTATTTATGTTGGTTCCTTGAATTGTTTGGGCTATTACCCTACTAAGAATCTTCTATCTGTAATAGTCTGGACTTGTTTCCTTTGCCACAGGCTGTACTTTTATAATCTTATCTAATAAAAGAGTAATATGCAAATTGACCATCATTCTAACACACAAGATGGCTGCCCCCATGTGGTCAAAGATGGCTCCCCCATGTGGACACAAGATGGCTACCTCAAGATGGCCAGCAGAGGAGGACAGTTGGGAGAGACCAAGCCTGCAAAGGAGGGCAGTTGGGGGCAATTAAACCTGCAGGGAAGGGCAGTTGGGAGGGACCAGGTCTGCAGGGGAGGGCAGTTAGGGGAAAACAGGCTGGCAGGGGAGCAGTTAGGCATCAATCAGCCTGGCAGGGGAGTGGTTAGGAGGTGATCAGGCTGGCAGACAGAAGTGGTTAGGGTCAATCAGGAAGACAGGCAGGTGAGCAGTTGGGAGCCAGCAGTCCTGGATTGTAAGAGGGCAGTCAGACATCCTTTGAAGGGTCCCAGATTTTAGAGGGTGCAGACTGGGCTGAGGGACACCTCCCCCCCAGTCCCCATGCATGAATTTTATGCACTGGGCCTCTACTCTATATATAAAGAGGTAATATGCAAATTAGGCCAGGACTCCATAATGGGTTACAACCAGACAGAAGGCGGTTGTACACACAGGTGAGGCCCAGAGTGGAGAAGAAGGCAGAGGCAGCGGGTCTGCCTGAGCAAGTCTGGTGACTCAGGCAGCCCCGGAGCAGACACAGGCAATGGGGCCAGGAGAGGCTGCAAGTCAAGGATAGTCCCTTCCTCTCCCCACCAACCCCTGCCACAGAGTGCCTTCTCACACAGTGGGAGGCGGGGCACCTCTCGTGGCACCCTGGGCCCCTAGTAATAAATATTTGAATGAAAATGACTAAAAACTGAATCAGATACTGTTTTGTTTGTATAAAATATAAATACCTATATTTTAAAAGAAGTATTCCGAGGATTGAATACTTTTTTAAAAGTTATTTTTGTCCAGGCCAGTGTGACTCAGTTGAGCATAGTCCCATGCACCAAAAGGTCACTGGTTTGACTCCTGGTTCAAATAATTACCCCAGTTGTGGGCTTGATTAGTGTCTTCCTTCCTTCCTTCCTTCCTTCCTTCCTTCCTTCCTTCCTTCCTTCCTTCCTCCCTCCCTCCCTCCCTCCCTCCCTCTCTCTCTCTCTCTCTCTCTCTCTCTCTCTCTCTTTCTTTCTTTCTTTCTTTCTTTTTTCTCTCTCTCCCTCCCCTTTCTTCTCTCTCAAATCAATAACAACACATTTTTTAAAAGAGTTATTTTCAAGGTCCTTGGGTTTGAAGGCAGTATATGTGAGAAGAAGCTAGTGGTTCCACTATTTGTGATGCCATATGTGGTTCTGGGTTATGGGCTATAAAGGTGACCAACACATAATACTGCATGGAATGAAAGAGGTACTTGTATTGACACTATCAACTATTTGATTTCCTGAAATATTCTGCTGAATAACATGGTTAAATCTGTACTATTTGGAAAATGACCCATTTATGCATAGATTCCAAGTATTCCTTACAAGCAACTGCCAGTCAGTGTCAAATCTGGCTTGAACACATTATAATTTTAATTAAGTGGCACACCATTTAAATATGCACATAAATAAATTGCATAGAAAAATTATAGAAGGAAAGCAGAATGATCTAACAATGCATGTCAAACTTATGGTAAACACCTATCATGACAAATTTCCCTGACATTCTTCTCTCTAGTGAAAATATATACAGCAATATTTCTATTAAGGATGTCTTTAACAATAAACTTTGATGTTAAAAGCTTGGTTGTAAGAAGGAAAAATAGAGATAGCTTTTGGGAAATTCTTGACTCACCACACTTTAATGGGGCACTGAACTCAAGTGTTAAGTGCATGTTGCTGTGGATTTTGGTCTTCTCGGCTACATAGGAGATTCTATCCACTCTTAAGAGGCCAAAGAGCAGGGTATATATTTTCTAGTCGCAGGCCACTCAAATCTAGAGTACTGTTTGCCTTTCAGTGAGGGTTCTGCCTTGGTTTGCCATAGAAAAATTTGCACATGACACGGTGTCTTTCTCTCCTACCATAGTGGTTGGCACAAACAAAGATGTGGGGACATGAGAAATGGTCCAATTTCCCTCCCACTTATGTCTCCTCAAGTCCAAGTCAAGTGTGTACTTATGGACATGTGACAATTTCTTCATGCCTCAGTTTCCTTATTTGTCAATTTAGGATGATAACATAACCTACCTTACAAGATGGTTGTTAGGATTATTGTTACCTGCCATTAAAGATTGTCTGGTGGAACAGACCTTCGTTCAAATACTGTGACCTTGGACCAAAATATTGAATCTCTTTGAGCCACAGTTTCTTGACAATCACAGTGGGAAAAGCTCACTTAACTTCCAGAATGGATATGAAGATAAAAAATAATGTGTGAAAAGCACCTAGATGGTAAGTATGCATTAGTGTTAATTATGTTAAATGCAGCCCTCATTTGTGTGTCCATTATGTATAAGGCCCTATCATATTTGCTATAGGGAATATATGGATTCACAGTGTGGCTGGTGAATACCTTCAATTATGAAGAAGGAAGTTATTATATCACAATATTAGCCATTTTTAAATATTCTTACCTTATAGTATTAATACTAACAGCTGTCACAAATGTGGTATGAGGAGGGAATGCTTAATTGCCTCTAGGCATTTTGTAGTTTCATCAATTATCAAATGGCTTATTCTGAGACCAAGCCCATTAGTTATATAAAACTTGAAAACTATTTTCTTCCAAATCACATAACAGCTAATTGATACGTAAATTATATTTTGAACTTCCTACTAGCAGGTCTGGTATAAATCACATACAGCTTAGGTATTTGTATTAGTGTTTTTTTTAACATGAAATCCCTTATTTTATACATACAAAACAAAAATATATACTTCATTGTTTTGTACACATAAATGTAATATATATAATAAAGAATAACAAAACAAAAATCAATGTACCCTTCACTCTATTTAAGAAGTGGAAGTGTCCTTCCTTAATCCCTCTCTTTCTTTGGAAAAGAGTAACCACCCTTCTGAGTTTTGTGTTTCTCATTCTTTCTTTTTTTTTTTTAATTTTTTTTTATTGACTTCAGAGAGGAAGGGAGAGAAAGAATCATTGATCAGCTGCCTCCTCACTCTCCCTACGGGGATCAAGCCTACAACCCAGGCATGTGCCCATACCAGGAATCAAACTGTGACCTTCTGGTTCATAGGTTGCCATTCAACCACTGAGCTACATCGGCCGGGCTCTTTCTCTTTTTTTATCCTAGTGTTATTACATTTGTATGTGTATCTATATACACCTCAAGGACTTGCAAGTAATTTGATGAAAGGCATATATCCCTGCATTCCTCTACAGCTCTTAGAATGCACCAAACATAACCAAAAGAAAAAAATCCCGTAAACTCCCTGGCTGTATCAACACAAGAAAGTCACACAGACAATTTCTTTCTCACCTGTGAAATGGGATTAAACAAACTGCTTGTGAGGAATACTTGAAGCATTCAGTGAATTCATGTTGACAAAATATAGTCCATAGTACTTGTTTATTGTAGCTATTCATTAGATGATAGGCCCATTTTTTCTCACTGCTTTGAACTATGATGAAAGATTTCAAAGGTACCCATCACACAACTTTATGAAACTGAGATGTCCCATTGCTACAGTTATATACGAGTACATGGTACCTAGATATTTTGGGGTAGGTAGGATGAACATAGACATATTATTTTAACTTGTCAGTCCCACTGTATTCTCAAGAAAGGTCTTTATGAAGTATCATTGGTATTATAAACTATTTTATATTGATATAAATTCTGGCCTCTCAACCTCTTAATGGCCTTAGCTGATGTTCTCTATTTATTAAAATCATTGTTGGATGAATGTATGTATCATGTACATTATATTTCCCCTATGAAAAAGTACAACATGGACACTTTTGCTTTAAAGATATTAAAGCACTGGAGATATATATAATATATATACACAGTAGTGGCCCAGTGCATGGGGTGGATAGGTGTTCCTCAGCCAAGCCTTCACCCTCTCCAATTTGAGACTCCTAGAAGTATGTCCTACTGCTGGTTTACAGGGATCGGGCCTAAACTGGCAGTTGGACATCCCTCTCGCAATCCAGGGCTGCTGGCTCCTTACTGCTCACCTGTCTGCCTGCCTGATTGCCCCTAATCACTCTCCTGCTGGCCTGCTCACCCCCAACTGTCCCCTGCCACTGGCCTGCTCACCCCCAAATGCCTCTCCCACCAGCCTGCTCACCCCAAACTTCCCCCCCTTGCTGGCCTGGTCACCACTACCTTCCCTCCTCACTGCCTGCTCACCCCCAACTGCCCTCCTGCTGGTCTGCTCATTTCAAACTGTCCTACCCTGCTGTCCCGAATATCTCCAACTGACCCCCACTGATGGTCTGCTTGCCCCTAACTAACCCCCCTGCTCGTCTGCTTACCTCCAATGGCCCTGCCCCCCCCACCAGCCTGATCACCCACAACTGCCCTCCCCTCTTGGCCTCTAACTGCCTCAACCTTGGCCCCGCCACCATGGCTTTGTCCAGAAGAACATCCAGAAGGTCTCCTGGAATGTCTCCCAGTCTAATTACCCTTTTATTAGTATAGATAAAAGCCTGATACATGGGTTGGAGCCAGCTGGTTTGCCCTGAAAAGTGTCCTGGATCAGGGTAGGTGTTCCGCTGGGGTGCCTGGCCAGCCTGGGTGAGGGGCTGATGGTGGTTTGCAAGCTGGCCAAGCCCCCCAGTGGAAACTCTCACGCCATGAGGGTGCGGCCAGCTTGGGTGAGGGGCTGAGGGCTGTTTTCAGGCTGCCCACAGCCCCTGTTGATCCAAGCTCCTAGCCCCTCCTTTTAATTTTTTTTTTATATACTAGAGGCCTGGTCCATGAAATTCGTGCATGGGGGTGTGTGTCCCTCAGCCCAGCCTGCACCCTCTCCAATCTTGGACCCCTTGAGGGATGTCCAACGGCCTGTTTAGGCCTGACCCTGATTGGGGTAAGGGGTGGGGAAGAAGTCAACCAATGAACTCATATGATTATATGCATAACCCATAGATACAGGTAATAGTGTGGTGAAGGCCTGGGGGAGCGGGGGAAGTAAGATGGGCGGAGACAATGGGTGGGGGGTGGGGAAGACATATGTAATACTTTCAAAAATAAAGATATTAAAAAAAAACACCAGCTTTTAATATAGCAGTACAGGTCCTACAGTATAGAGCAAAATAGACTATATGAGAGAAAGTGCCCTCTACAAGATGGGTAGTACATGTAGTCAATTATTTTTTTTCATAAATGCTTCTGAACATTTAAAGCATCTATAGGGATTTAATTTTACTGAACAATCATAGATTCATGAAACTGGAAGGGACTGGCAATCATCTAGAAGTAAGAAGAAAGAAATGTGGTCCTTACTTGAATAGAAGAGAAATCACAGTTATATAGATGTAAGGGTTCTAAAGGAACAAAAAACTGACATGAAGAAATAAACACAATCAATAAAACACCAGAGAGTGCATTTTTAGCACAATTGACTAACATGTCATGATATGATAGAGATACCTTTGTCATAAATAATAAAATTTTGCTCAGAAATTGCTTGTTATTTGCTAAGGCTGCCTCTGAACTTTTAGGTCAATATTACAAATTACATTAAGATTTCTTTTAGATACAAAATTCTACCAGAATACCATAAAATTATATCATGAAAAAAATCAACAACAAATAGCACACTAGCGGAAAGAGCAACATTTAAATAAAATGCCTTCAATTTTTTTCTCAACTCAAGTAATACCTTCTATTTTATCATAATTTTATAGTTTCCATGATAGAAAAGTGAGATCAAGAGCAAGACCCTTATTTTAGAACACATGGTTGCTGGACAGTATTTTATTCATGAGATAAGGTTATCTCTCTCATATAAATCTTACTTTCTTCTTGAAATGAAACCAATTCCCTAGTATGGAGACCTCGGTTACAAATTATCCATCATCAAATCATCATACTGGGAAAATGAAGTTCAAACTAGTGTGCTTGAAGTATAGCATGAAGAAAATCATGAAGGGCTCTGCTCTTCAGGCTTCTATTATGTAACACCTAATTACCCAACTGCTCCATTAATGAAAAACATGGTATGATCCAAAAGCTAAAGGCACAAGGTTGTTTTTAGATTTCAGTTGTTACTATTGCTTTTATCTTTATAGGAAAGTATGGTGCAAGCAAAACAGGTATAACCATGTGTATAAAAAGATGGACCAAAATGCATTCTTTTTTCTGAATCCTTTCACCCTACCTTCTAGTTCCCCTCCGAACCATAGCTGTCTGCCTGCTCTCTCCTATTTGAAGGAGTAGATGAATATAAAAATCTAGAAACTATTTATCAAAAAGTGCATTTCACACTTACAGTTGAAAAGTTTAGTGTTAATTCTGAGGGTGACAAAATGCATACCTTGCAAAAACCATTGGGACTTAAAATATAATGGACACTCTTTGGACAAATAGATAATATTTAGAATCTTCCCATTGCAGAATTTCAGAGTTCCAATAGCAGCTTTTTCTTTTTAGCTCTTCTCACAGCACACACATTTTATTTGTTCATGTAGGATGAACTGGCCATCTTAATTGGCAATTTTTCATATCCTTACTTCATTTTTCACTCCTATTTGCTGAATAATCCTTTCTTGTCTCAATAACTAGTTCTGTTATACATTATTTTTCATATATTAAATTTTTATATTTAACAAAAACTAAATGGACTAAAAACTAAAATATATGCATATATGTATAAATATGTATTTTAAATATACAATACCTCAGATATTCTATCCTAATGTTTAATTATTATTCCAGCACTACCCTTTTATTATTGTAGCTTAATATGTTTTTAAAAATGGTAAGGTCTCTTATGTACTTTCAAATGTTTCCTTGCATTTTGCTTGGTTAGTCTTCCAGTGTATTTCAGGAAGTCACTTCCCAATTTGTTTAGGATATTAATTGTAATAACATTAAATGTATATATTATATGGCAAAGTTTAGTGTTTTTATAGTGTTTGGTTTACCTGATCATGAATATATTATAGCTGTACATTTATCAAGTATATTTTTGCTTCTTTCGTGAAGAGGACCCCTTTAAAACTTAGATTTTTTTCAGGTATGCTATTGATTTTCTATATTCAATATATATTGTATTGAATTTTTATTTTTCTGGGGTTTCTAAGTTTATATCTACAAAAATAGAAACTGTGTCTTCTAATATTTATAACTAGAGGTCTGGTGCATGAAAATTCATGCACAGGGTGTCCCTCAGCCTGGCCTGCCCTGTCTCACAGCCTGGGAGCCCTCAGGGGTGGGAGGTGACCTAGCGATCAGGGAAGGCAATGCCCCCATCACATCTCTGCTGCTGCCATTGTTGGCGGTGCAAACCTTGGCATCCCTGGTTACCTGAGCCCCGGGCAGTCCTGGGTGGCTGGGCAGCCGCTATCTGAGGCTTGCCTGTACCTCAGGCATTGGCTGGGCAGCTGCCATCTGAGTCTTGCCTGCACTTTGAGCTGGCCCTGAATGGCTGGGGGGCTGAGGGGACTGGGGGACTCTGGAGGCAGGTGTGTGGAGCAGCAGGACCTGCCTGGGGGTGGGCCCAGCCATGCCATGCACCTGCCACCCCAGCGGGGCTGAGGGGACTGGGTGCTGCCATCTTGTCACTGTGGGCCCTGCTATCTTTGAGGGCATGGCAGTCAATTAGCATATTCCCTCCTTATTCGCTGTGGGTGCTGCCATCTTTGTGAGGGTGTGATAGTCAATTAGCATATTCTCTCTTTATTAGATAGGATTCCTATTTTTGTGGAAAGTCTAATCACACAGTTGAGAAAGTAATGATACTCTGTTTAGCCTTATTAAAGTTCATATTTCACAGAAACAGATATTTTTAGTTAATGTTACAAATATGAACTTAAGCTCATAGAACTGGACTGAGCTGAGCTCTAATTAGATTTTCTCTTCTAAACCTGTCAGACTTGTTTCATTCCTCTAAATATGTGGCCTTTCTAAAAGTATTGTTTATTCCATATCCAGCCTTATGCTAATATTTTACTCTCCCTTTTGCAAAAAATTCATTGCTCAAAATTTTCCAGTGCTTTGTGGATAAACAATTTGTAACTTCCTTAGGGAAATTGTTTTTTCTGAATTTTTCATTGTATCCATCTCTAATTTTGTGTTGATTTTCTATGGCATATCATTTGAAAAAAAGAACATTCTAATGAAGTTTTATTCATTTTTTTCTGACAGTTTATATTTGATCATAACAACTTTCATTGGGTTCCTAATAAGAACTGAATACTGCTTTCTGATCTACCATCTGTGGTGGAGTTGCCGACGAGATGCAGATTTTCATGAAAACCCTCACGGGGAAGACCATCACTCTCGAGGTTGAAACCTCGGATACAATAGAAAATGTAAAGGCCAAGATCCAGGATAAGGAAGGAATTCCTCCTGATCAGCAAAGACTGATCTTTGCTGGCAAGCAACTGGAAGATGGCGTACTTTGACTACAACATTCAAAAGGAGTCCACGCTTCATCTTGTGTTGAGACTTCGTGGTGGTGCCAAGAAAAGGAAGAAGAAGTCTTACACCACTCCCAAGAAGAACAAGCATAAGAGAAAGAAGGTTAAGCTGGCCATCCTGAAATACTACAAAGTGGATGAGAATGGCAAAATCAGTCACCTTTGTTGAGAGTGCCCTTCAGATGAATGTGGTGCTGGAGTTTTTATGGCCAGCCCTTTGATAGACATTATTGTGGCAAATGTTGCCTGACCTATTGCTTCAACAAACCAGAGACAAGTAATTATATATGGGTTAATAAAAGGCACAAATTAACATTTGATTGTTGAATTTTATTCCAGTGATTTTTTTTTAAACATCAAAGTTGATGGATCAAATTGATAAACTATATTTTGGCAAAATAATTCTATTATATTTAGTATCAGCTGTCTAGATAATAAACCAATTTGTGTTTGTTTAAAAAAGAAAAAAGAACTGAACACTATGGTAACAAGCTAGAGAAAATGCTGAATAAGTATAAGAAATGCCCCTAGATTTTAAATATACAAGAGGGAGAAGTATGGAAGTTGGAGTCACCAGGTTTGATTGAGGAAGACCTTGAAGAATGAGCAGCATTTAAAGAGAAAAACAGAGAAAAGTTAGGGTGTTAGCAGCCTGGGAGAGAGGTCATCTGCAAGCCCAGAGGTGGGCCCCTGATTTGCATGACATTAGTAGACCACATGGCAGTGATACTTGAAAGCTCAAGAATATACCTCTTTCACTGTATCCCACCTGTACTACTCCTATGACAAATATGTTATTTATTTTTACTCAAAATAAAGTTATTTAAAATGTTATGATAAGAAGTAAGACAATTTGGTAAAAGTCCTCTATTATCTCTTACTATTATATTATAAGCAGAAAAAGAAAATAATAAACTAGTGACATATTCAAAATATAAAATGACTCTAAATAAAGCAATCCTATATAATAAAAGGCTAATATGCAAATTAACCAAACAGCAGAATGACCAGTTGCTATGATGTGTACTAACCACTAGGGAGCAGATGCTTAATGCTCCACAGCAGTGCTAAAGATGTCTGACTGATGGCTTAGGGCCTCTCTCTGTGGGGAGTGGGCCTTAGTCATCGGTTGGACATTCATTGAGAGGTCCCAGACTGTGAGAGGGCACAGGCCAGGCTGAGAGACCCCACCCACCCCAGTGCATGAATCTCGTGCACCAGGCCTCTAGTCTTATATATAAGCATCAATACTTCTTGTTTAAGAATTTGTATGAACAGATTTGGACATCAGAGTAAAATAAACATGAAATTTGTTAGACACCATGGATTTATAAAATCATAGGATTAAGTCTTTAACCTTTAGTCATAAAAAATTAATTGGGATAGCTCTGGCCGATGTGGTTCAGTGGTTAGAGATCTGGCCTGTGCACCGAAGAGTATCAGGTTTGTTTCCTGGTCAAGGGCATCTCTCCTCTTCCTCCTCCCTCCCTTCTACTCTCTCTAAAAATCAATGGGGAAAAAAAATCATCTGTTAAGGATTAACAAGGAAGGAAGGAAGGAAGGGAGGGAGGGAGGGAGGGAGGAAAGAATTTGTTGGGATAAATTCTTAAAATTATTTTCAGGAGATATTTTCAGAATTAAATAATTTACAATGTCCCAGACTAAAGGTGTTCACTTCCGGTTCAATTTAGTGTCAGCTTTTATCATTTACCCACAACTACTGACTTCTAAGCAGCATATATTATCTCACTCTTCAATATAGAAAAGATCTAATATTCACAATCTGTGTATCTTCAATTGCATTTTAATATATTAATAATCTACTCAAATTAGGAAAAACAATAATACATCTGCATAGAGTTCTCACATTGGGAGGTACAGAGAAATTAGCAAATTAATTCAGAGGTTGATTAGTAAAAAATACCCTACTGACCTGAATGACTTACCTGCTGAGCGGTTTATACAATGTGACTAATTTACAGACTGGGAAAATCTTAGTTCTTATTTCTTTTCTCTCTCTCTCTCTCTCCCTTCTAATATATTGTTCAAAAAACCTTCAAAACAATATAATAACTTATAGGCATAAACATAGATATGAGATTAATAATCCAGACAAACAATTAAAAGAAATGAATTTAGAGTTTTGTAGATGTAAAAGGCCCAATTTTATTTAATTTTTATAGTACAACAAGGAGGACCAAGAATTAAAGGAATAAAACATTTTTTTACATGCAACTTTTCTATCTTTATTTTTATTCCCTCCTCCAAGTTACTTAGGGAATATCTGATTGGCAGAAGAAGAATCAAATTTTAAATCAATGTTCTCAAAGTGTGGTCTTTAGACTCCTGGGGTCCCTTAGGCCCTTTCAGGGGATTCATGAACTCACAATTATGACTAGAGGCCCGGTGCACAAATTCAAGCACCAGTGGGGGGTCCCTGTGGGATCAAGCCGAAACTAGTTCTCTGACATCCACGGAAGGGTCCTGGATTGTGAGAGGGCACAGGTCAGACCAAGGGATCCCATCAGTGCACAATTGGGGCTGGGAAGAGCTGCAGGAATTTGGCCAGCTAGGGAGGGCTCAAGTGCATATCTGACCCATCTCACTCAGTCCTGATCAGCCAGAGCCCAGCAGCAAGCTAACCTACTGGCTGGAGCATCTGCCCCCTGATGGTCAGTGCATGTCATAGCAACTGGTCAACTGGTTGACTGCCTGCCCCTGGTGGTCACTGCATGTCATAGCAAGTGGTTGAGTGGCCTTGGCATATCACTAGCACACATTACGCTTTGATTGGATGAATGGCTGACCAGTTGACCAGACACTTAGAATATTAGGCTTTTATTATATAGGATAATACTTTGTTGGCATTTGCACTGACTGTGCATAGTGTATAAACTGCTTGAGACTTAAGACAGTGGCACTAAACTCTACCAGTAGTCATTATATTCTTCACTTCCACACACTTTCACTGAAACAAACAAAAAGCCAGTTTCACTTAAGAATTTTCTTGATTAAAGATTAAAGTTATTAATGTTATTAAAACTTGTCTCGAGTACATGTTCCTTTAAAACATTCTGTGTAATAAAATGAAAAATATGCAGAGCATTTCTGCTGTGTACTGAATGAAGTAGATGGTTGTCTCAAGGGAAGAAAGCACTATTGTGATAGAGTTGCAAGCTGACTTTCTGACAAGATCAGTGGTGAAATGATTCAATATGGTTGGATTTTAAAAGACTGAATAATTAAATGTATCAACATTTGGAAGATTTGAAGTAAACCGGTATTTTTCAGAAGACTAATGTAATATTTCAAAACCATGCAAGGGAAAAGATCCATTCAAGTGCCAAATAAATCAATGGATTTTAATATAACAGTGAACAAAAAGTTCATTGATATTGTCTCAAATTCCATATTGAAACCAACTTTAAAAAAACCACATTTGTCAAGTTCTGGTTTTGAATCAAAGAATAATACCAATAATTGTATGAAAGGCTATTAAAACACCCCTTCCTTTTCCAACTATACATTTGTAAGAGACCAGATTTTCTTGATATACATTAAAGTCACAACAGATTAAGAGCAGAAGCAGATGTGAGCATTCAGCTGTCTTCTATTAAGCCAGATATTATAGGATTTGAAAAAATGTAAAGTAATGCTACTTTTTTCATGAAATAACTAGTTATTTAAAAAATACATTAGTAAAAATAATACATTAGTATATTCGCATATAATAGGTTCTTTGTTATTTTAAAGTAAATGTTTAAATATTCTCTGTTTCTCAGTTTTAATTTCTAATGCAATAAATATTGATAGATGCAACTTATATAAACAAAAGCTCTTTGGGATCTTCAATAATTTTTAAGAACGTAAAGGGTTTCTGAGGCCAACGTAATCTGTGGACCAAAGTCTAAATGAATGCTTTGTATATTTAGAAACAGATTTTATTATTGCCTAAAATAAAAGGTAAAGAAATACTTATATCATTATTTATTTTTTTTAAAGAAAAATTTTAAAAATATATTTTATTAATTTTTACAGAGAAGAAGGGAGAGAGTTAGAAACATCCATGAGAAATATCGATCAGCTGCCTCCCGTACGCCCCAAATGGGGATCAAGCCCGCAACCAAGGTACATGTCCTTGAGTGGAATCGAGCCTGAGACCCTTCAGTCTGTGGTTAGATCCTCTATCCACTGAGTCAAACTGGTTAGGGCTCTCATTTTTATTTTTTTAAGAATAAAAAGACTACTATTCTCTTAAAGCTCAAATGTAAATAAGCATAATGAATTTTGTGTAAATCACTTGGAATTCCAACCCTAACACTTACAGATTACATAACCTGGACCAGGCTGTTTACTCTCTCCATGACTAAGTTTCTCATCTCTAAAATGAGAATAATCCTATCTAATAAAGGGGAATATGCAAATTGACTGGCACACTGTAAAAAGATGGCTGTGCCCACAGCAGAGGCCAAGTTCCTGTAAGGAGCCTTAATGAGCAATCAGCAGGGACCTGAGATTGCATGGTGCTGGGCTGGGGCAGGGGACCTGAGGCTGTTCCTCCCGCCTGGTGGGGATTGACAGGGGACCTCAGGCCACACACCCTGTCCCAGTGCTGGGTTGGGGAACCTGAGGCTGTGCCCCTGCCGGGCAGGGCTTGATGAGGGACCTTAGGCCACACACCCCTGTTCTAATGCCAGGCTGAGCGACCTGAGGCTGCACCCCCTACCTGGTGGAGCTTGATTGGGGAACCTCAGGCCACCCTCCCTGTCCTGGGCCAGGGAACCTCAAGGCTCACCCCCCCAGCCTGGGCCAGGGGACCTAAGGCTGTGTCCCCAACCCAGGAACCAGGCCAGGGGACCTGAGGCCACGTTCCCCACCCAGTGAGGCCGGCCAGGTCTGGATCTAGCCCAATGGGGGTGGGGCTCGTCAGGTCTGGGTCTCTCGCAATTTCAAGGCACATATGGGTTGGTGGGGACTTGACTCTGGTTCCCATGGCACACCCCAGACTCTGACAGGAGGGAGATTTTTATATACATTTTACTAATTTTCTTTCATCTCTGACACTTTTATTATAGAGAAAGGGCAAATAGCAATATTAAAATATTTCCTCTAATTAATTCTCTTTTAAAGTGCATGAATTTTGGGCACTGGGTCACTAATAGTAATAATAATAATAATAATAATAATAATAATAATACTTACTGGATTAAATGAAATAATTCATGTTAAGCACTTGAACATA
The DNA here is from genome assembly GCA_011751065.1 of Lasiurus cinereus. NCBI lineage: Eukaryota > Metazoa > Chordata > Mammalia > Chiroptera > Vespertilionidae > Lasiurus > Lasiurus cinereus. The sequence goes on along the minus strand of JAAGEH010000045.1, from coordinate 32,002,484 downwards.
ATGCCTGTCACTGAATACGGATTTGTTGTTATTATTTTAAGGATAGTCCCCTATTTGATTACATAGTAACAAAATGAGACAAATACCTTATATATCTTTTGAAGTTATCTATACAAATGTGCTGGAAAACATAATTCAAATAAATATTATTCTATTATTGCTTCGTGAAATTGTAGGGGGAAATGTTTATGGGGAGTTAGCTTTTAGTAAGAAAGACAAAGACTTTTCCCCCCCTATCTTTGGAAAGGATTGTATTTTCGAGCATTGCCAATGTTGACTCTTAAGATGTAGAATAATTTTTGTGCTGAATCCTTTTTAATGAATCAACCCAGAAGAGAGATTAGTAGCTGATGACACACTGGTTTTTGCTTCCATGTAATTGAAGGTAAGAGGTCAATTTAAGACTGAATAATCTGTCTTTTTTGGGGGTGGGGTGGGTAGGGACAATCATCAGATTTGTTTTTAAATTGGTTGTAAGATAATTCATGAGTTTGGGAATCAAGAAACTATGTTAAATAACACTAGCTATATTTGGCTCAATTAATAAGGCTTCAGATTGTAAACATGTACTTTGAAGGTAAAAACTATGTTTTACTCACCATGAATTCTAAATATACAATTGTTGAGTAAGTACATGAATGCATAAATATTTTCTAGAAAAATTTTAGAACACACCTAAAATAACTTCGATCAGAATTGACAAGATTCTTGAACAAGAATGGAAATTTAAATTAATTTCACAATAGTACTAATTGCTCTACATCCTTACCAACTCACAATTGGGGAACTTCAAACTTTTTTCCTTTAGCCATTCTAGTGGGTGTGAAATGATATCTCATTAAAGGTTTTAAGTTACACTTCCCAATTACTGATGATGTTGAACCCCTTTTTATATGATTCTTATATCTTCTTTTGTGAAGTGCTTATTCAAGCCTTTGCCAATTTTTATTGAGCTATCTTTGAATAACCTGTCTTTTGACACAAGTCAATTAATAAAGATTCTAACACCAATAAAAGAGAAGGGAATTAGTTCTTATAGGGAGCAGACTGTGTTATGGGAGGTACTATGAAGTTACTTGCAGTCATCTCCAATCTTCATAACAAGTCTAAGAGTAAGGTATAATGATTTCCATTTTATAGATGAGAAAACTGAGTCACAGAGAACTATAAGTAACTTTCCTAAAATAGTGAGGGATAAGAAATAAGGAAGAATTTAGCGTTTGTTTGTTTTTTACTAAAAGAAGAAAGAGCAAGTTTCTAAATACAACGATAAGGAACATTACTTATCATAAGGGTGAAAAGTAATGACATTCATTTCTTCTCTATAACTATAATGCTAGAAAGAAAACGATGATTTTAAAATGCCATATAGAATAAATAATGAGCATTGTTCCTAGATTGTTAAAATACTATGACTACACCTATAAAATTTCAACACAACTGCCAGGTAAGAATACTCAGCGAAAAAAACTCAAACTGATGATTTGATAGGATGTAGACAAAATAATCATTAGTTGAGCAATAATTTCATTTTCCACTCTAGGTTTTCCTTATTCTGGTTACATCTCAGGAAAATAAATGCACTAATGTAGGTCCAATACCAACTGGATTCTAAAAATTAGTTAAAACCTAATTGCATGTATTTTCTTCTTACATTCTTATAAAAAAATTCATAATAATGAATTAGGTGGAAGTGAAAATTGAACTATGTAAGGTAGCATTTTTATAATCATAAAATTATTTAGCACATGCAAGCTTCAGAAAGTTTATCATAAATCTCTGAATAACCACAAATCAGAACTCTGAGAATAGCTGGACAGAAAACTAGAATAGATTCCTTTTGTATACTCAAAACATAGTCTTGTAAATGTAAATAACATTTAAACATTTAAAATATATTAGTGAGATGTAGTATCATATTTCTCTCTTTCTCTGCATTTTTACCTTTTTATTGAAAAAAAGGAACAAATATCAAACCTTTTTAATTGTAAAGAAGTTGTAAAAACCATAACAACAGGGTAACTTTAGGTATGATTGATGCTTCAGGAGCTTCCTTTCTAAATTTGAGAAAATTAGACAACTTTTCTAAATACCTTTTTTAAACAAAATAATCAACATACTCATTGACTCACTTCTTTGACAACTTCCAGTTTACTGGAAAAGTGCAGAACAAATAGGATGAGTTCAGAAGCTTTTAAATCCTTATAAATCTATTTTCTGAGTGCACAAGCTACATGTTTTTTTCTACTAAAAATAAATTAATAACAAAAAGTCTCTATATAATAAGGGACCTAAAGAAAAATGTTTTGTGTTTTGAATACCAAGATCTACCACATCTGCAAAGATTTAGTCAGAAAAATAAGGGAAAATGAATCCAGAATTTCCCACATTTGAGGCACACTGTATATACCTTGAAAGAAAAAAGGGCTAAAAGAAATCATTTTAATACTCTAATCTGGATCCTAAGAGTCAAGATTCTCTTTGGGTCTCCCACCAGAGGCCCTGTTGTACCTTACTTAGTAGAAGAGTCAAGATAGTGGTTCTTACATGTTTTGAGCTCAAAGATAATCAATTTTTTAACTCTATGTAAACATACATGGGGTTTTAAAAATCCACAGTTAATATAATATACATCAGCCAATAATAATTGTGTTCTTCAAAATGCTGCAAAACAGTGAAGCTGATTTTATATGTTGAAACTTACAATGGGAAAATACATGTCATATTTTAAAAATGATTTTATGGCTTTAACTAATAAATCATTTTTTTCTTTTTTTGTGGAATTATTAGTCTAAAAATTTCTTTCTGTGAAAATTTTAGTCTGACTGCAAGTTTGACACTAGTATTTATTCGAAGTTTCCAGACCACAAATTGTGGCATTACTATGAAACATGTAATAAGACTCTGGTTTTGGCTTTATATTTAGCTTATTAGTTGGCTTAAAGGACTACGTTAGTTGTTAACAATAAAACTTAATTCATATCAGGTGAGCTAGGGACTGACTACATCTGGGACCTGTTAGGTCCTGATGATGCATGGGTTTATTTCAACAGGGAAAGGAAAAGCATTTTAACCACAGCTCTGATTCAGAAATGATTCTGAATTCAGTTGTTTTGTAGCATTTGGACTTGTCCATGTATCACTTATTACAAATCTTCCTCCCACATCTTGCCCTTCCAATTTGAAACAAGAAAAATGTGTGTGTTTTCAAAAATCCTCACTGGAGAATATGTTCACTGATTTTAAAAAGAGAGGAAGGGGAGAGAGAGAGAAACATTGAGAGAGGCACATCGATTGGTTGCCTCCTCCTATATGTGTGCCAATCAGGGATTGAACCCCCAACCTAGGTATGGGAATGGAACCCACAACCTTTTGGTGTATGGGACGATTCTCCAATTAACTGAGCCACCCAGCCAAGGCCCAGAATGTGTTCTTATCAGTCTCTATTTGAATTTATATGACACTCACAAGCATTTTGCTTTGCATTTGCAAACTTCAGCTTCATTTTTCTTTTTTTTCAAATAATGTGTCTTCTTATGAATAATTACAGAAAGAGCATTTTGTTGCTAATAGTTATTTAAGTTATTTACTGGCTTTTTTAAGTTCTCTGGAAAACAGGAAGGGTGCTGTTACAATTTGTCTGGCTCGTCTGGCTTTGGCACAACTGGATTTGGGAAATCATGTTGCAACGTGAATCCAAAGCATCAAAATTTGTGAAAACAGAGTGTTATCCCAAAAGTGTCAAGTAGCCAAATGGTACCAGTTTTAACCAATGCTGCCAGAGAGTTTTTCAGAAAGACAATTTCTGTTGAAATCCCTGCTTTTTCGTCCAGCATCTATAGTTGTTCTATTTGTCCCAAGGAAAGACAGAGAGCCAGCAGCACCCGAAGCATTTATCTTTTACTTCCTTTGTAAAGTCACTCAACATTTCTGCTGCACTTTCCTTATTTTATTATATTATTTCTTTTTTTATGAGTTTATGAGATCACTTATTGATAATACATAGTTGGGGGAAGATTCATAGTTTATAAAATATTACATATGTTTTAGACAAATAACATAATACCTTTTATATTTATGTGTAAATATAAACCTTAAAGATCAAAGAATGGTTTTACATTGAATATTATTTGTCATTCATTCATTCATCCATTCATATATACATTTATTAAGTACATAAAGGCAGTTCCTAGGTTTTGTGACGGAGGATAGAATTAATCAGACACAAATATGACCTCATTCTATTAAAATTATTTAAAAATGTAAAAGATATATTATATAAATAGTTAAATAAGAGAAATAAGAAGGAGAAAAGGAGGATGTAAAAGGGAACGAATAAGAATGATAAAAAACAAATTTGGCAAAATGTTAACAATTGGTAAATATTAGATGATGAGTTTAAGGGAGTTATTTGTACTATTATAACTTATCTTTATGCTAGATATAATTTTAACATAAAAAGTTGTTGAGTGTTTGCTCTGAAAACACAAAAACAAAAACGACAGTAGCTGAAATATCGAAGGGACTGAGAGTTTGTGATGTCTAGAGTCCACCTCAACCATGGCAATTACATCTCAGGTCTCTTACCTCCCTACTATTTCTGGAGTCATTCTTTAAACTTGAATAAATATATAAACATTGAGTGCTTATTTTTTTCCTTGGAATCTCAATTTTCAGGCAGAATTTTTTCAGATAAGACCACAAAACGATTTTAAACGGCATATACAATATACAAGAGGAAACATGCAAGAGACAACTTTATAAACTACTATGTGTAAGCCTCATCAAGAAGGCAGTAGATTTGGGAATGATATCTAAGCTCTTTTTGCCATCTTCTATGAATTCAAAACTCTATCCTTGCCCAGCAGCTTAGCTCAGTAGTTGAATGTGGGCCCATGAACTATTAGTTCATGGTTCAATTTCCAGTCAAGGCACATGCCTGGGTTGCAGGCTCAATCCCCAGTGTGGGGCATGCAGAAGGTAGCCAATCAATGATTCTCATCATGGATGTTTCTATCGCTCTCTCCCTCTCCCTTCCTCTCTGAAACCAATAAAAATATTAAAACAAACAAACAAAGCACACTTCTATCCTCACTGTCAAACTATAAACAAGTTGTAAGTTGGAGTTTTATCTTTCTTATCTTTATATGGCCAGCAGAGACCCTTGTGTGTAGTAAATGCTCAATTCATGTTTGATGGCTATACGAATGAGTAAATAGAGATTCAAACATTTTTGTGCCAAAGGTTTTCAAATTGATTTCTCTTCCTTTGTTTCTCATACCAAGGCTCCACTGATCTTCATTAGGGTCAATCAGCCCACTATGTAAAATTCAATCCAGATGATTCTTCATGACAGCCTTTCTAATTGGAACTGTAATGTGCAGAGTATAGGTAGGAAAATGTGTACAGGGGAAGCAGATTTCAAAGGAGGAGACTATTATTGATCAGCTAATATATTTAGCATATGATTAAAAACTTGCTATGTTTTAAATTGAAAGCCCTATGTTATGTATATATTTCCAATGGCATGGGAATAAAAGAGTAAAAGACATCTAAAGAGATGAAATGCACTCCTGGCTTTGGAAAAACCCCTCAGGTTTGATAATAACATTTTGAGTCATCTAAATTCATACCTATTATCACTTAAGTGAACATGATGCTGCCACTGGATCTTATACAAATATTCAGATTTTTGTTTTCCTCGTCATTCTGAAGGTTATCTCCCTGGTTGCTCTGAAAATCAGGTGACAACCATTTCCCATGATGCTTTACGGGCTGTCAAACTGTCCATCAAGCTGTCACCTGACCAATCGTTCCCATGGTTCTTTTAGACTTCCAGTATGATAAATTGAAAGACACTATTATCCATCTGTTGTGAAGAGGAACTGTTTGGGCTTTGATAAGCTATCACTACTCCCAGGTGAGTGGAGGCTGACAGCACATCAAAGCAAAACAACACGTAGAAACACTGAACAGGGGAGCACAGGTTTATAAACATCTGTTGTCATTATTTATTACTTTTCTTTGGGTTTAAGTTTATGACTCATCCTTAGATAATTCAAGAACAGATATTTTTCTTTCTGGCTAGCAAATACCAATTGCTGCTCTTCTCATCTTGGGAGAAGAAGCTTAAAATTGAAAACATGTCTGCCTACGTTTTTGATTCATTGCACACTGCTTTCCATCTTGTAACCAACAAGTTCCTTGTTCCTGCTGATGCCATCATTTACTTTTTTTTTTTAAATAAAGCATCTAAGAATAAATATACCTCACTGTAATAAGTTACTGGATTTGGGCGAGCTAAATAATAAAATTAATTATTTATGTCTTAGAGGTCATTATGATGGTACCAATACACAAAAATATGAACTGGTTTAAGTATTGGAATACATTAGGTAATTTTTATTTTAGTATTGATAAGGTTAACGAGTCTAATATTCTATAAGAAATAAGGTGGCATTATTATTATTAGCAGCACTTTTGAGTTGTTCTGATTTATGCTAATATAAACCTAAAAACTTGAATTTCTATACAAGAAACATGAATTAGATGGAAAGACATTGCCCTCCATGAACAGCACTGTAGTCGGGATTGGAATAAGAAAACCTATTTATAAAGGCAGGAGAGAGGTATGAGACAAAGGAGTTTTGAATGAACCTATGAGAAATAAGCTTGAGAAAGGTTATTCAAAATCATAGGATGTGGGAATATCTTATCAGAGCTACAGAAATAACTCTCCGTTTAGGATTTAAATCTTTGGGCTTAAACATCCAAATCAGTGCCAATAGAAACTTAGGTATTAAAAGCTGAATACTGAAATCCTTACTACATGTAGATATAACTTTATTCTTTATAAGTTTCTAACTCTCTTTTTAGTGTGTGTTTTGTCCCTTTTCTCTTCTTTCCCTGCTAGTTTAATGACATGTGATGGCAGGTTTCCTATGTGTTCTGTGTCCTACATACTATCGCTATATGAACACCTGAAAGTACCTTCAGGAGATCACTGAGGGAAAGTAATCTGCTGTTATTTACTCTGGTTTTTAGCAGAATAAAAGTACTGTAGTTGGTTGCTAATATCACCACCTTGTGTACAAATATTTTTTTGCATGCAGTTTCCTAATGTCATTAAGTAGTGTTGTAATTTCATTAGATTGTGATGTAGCATTTCGATTATAGAGAGCATTTAAGTAATCTTGTAATTCAAAATCTGAAAAAAAATTAACTATGGTTTATTTTTAGTTTTTTTTGTAATTATTTAACCAGCTAACACTCTTCTGCACTCATATAAGAAGTGAAAATGCCCTAGAGCCCTCAAGAACTGAGAATTTATCAAAATACTTTCTAAAACAATGGCCAAGGAAGTCAGAGTAAAAAGGAAAATAATGAATTAAATTTTCTGAATAGTCATAATAATACCAGCAGTACAGATAGCCAGTGCATATAGTATCTCAATGGTGAATTTCTAACTCCAACATATTTTTTCACTAAGCATTTTTGGATGCTTAATTGGCTAATATTGGAAATTAGTACTTCCTTGAAAATATCATTTTGGTCTCTAAGCCAACATGAGAAGACCCTCTTGATGAGGTTCTGAGTATCAAACTTGTGTTTTTTTTTAGTGGCTTTGGCATGTTAGAATCCCACAGCAAGTTTTATAATTTTCCAACGTCCTTAGAAATCAGTGAGGTTAACTGGACTGAATTCCATTACTTTCCCAAAAGGACGTACCTGCGGTATAGTGAAGGAAGAGGTGGCTAGGGAGGAAGAGACCAGAATACTGTATTCGATAAATTCCATGTAGATTCCAAAGGACACAAAAAAACATGCCCCCTGTTAATGACTCCCCTTTCCAAAACAAAACAAAAGTCACATTTGGTTTTTTGTGTCACTTCTTTCACAGTTTCTCAATCTTTCTCCCTTTGTAAGTGAACTTACATTAAAATTTATTGCCTCACACAGTAGCTAAATAAGAACAGTTACGATTTGTGGAAAGTAGCATCCAATTCTGCTTTCACTTCCAGATGTTTCTTTTAAAGTTTGATTATATAGTAAAAATTTCTAAATGTTTTTAAGAATACGGAGCAATGCATAGTAATCTGAATTTAGTGTGTGTTTGTGTGTGTGTGTGTGTGTGTGTGTGTATGTCTGCCTGCCTGTGAGAAAGATGGGTGTTTTCAAAGTGGAAGTTTACTTAACAAGCCTTTTTTTAAGTTTACTTAACAAGATTTTTGCTAAATGGATTAAAGATTAGTTTAGTTTCTTCTAGTCTTGACCTTAATAGATTCTTCTAATGAGAGTTTAAGAAAAATCTTAAAAATGTAGGTAACTTTGATCAATGAATTTGGGAGTACTTTCACAATGATAATTTCTTTGATACGTTTAGAAAAAAAATGACAAAGTAAGGCTAGATCTCAGTACCTGTTTTAGCTCTGGTTTTTAACTAATCACACACAGGAGGGCAATTAAAAGGCAATGGGATTTCTCAAGCTTATTTTTATGACTTTTCTACACTAATAATATTAACAGGATACTCATAGATTGTTGCATATTTTCCAAGGTATGAAAGTAATTTCTTTGGTGCCAACAGCAATGCTGTGAGGTCCGTAGGGAAGGTACCCAATTGCATAGATGTGAATAGAGGATCCAAGGCGTGAGTGGGAGATGCTCACGATCACGTAGAAGTTAGCAACATAGCCAGTAAAGAACTCAGATTTTCTGCCTCTTAGTTCATGCTCTATCCTCCACTCCCACACTGCTCTTCTCTTTGGGAACAAGCATAACACTTTTAAAAATGTAGATATTAGAAGTTGGGGACATTTCCCATGAGTGGTGGAAGTCTGTTCTTGCAAAACTCTAAGCCAGAACGTGGACCCAGAGCCATTCTCTAAACATAGAAGTACCACTTAACTTACTCCATATGTTCTCAACTTAGAACCAAACAGTCTTTACTGTGGGCTGTTTTAATGATCTCTGATAACAAATTTGTGCCCATTTATATGCATGACGAGTATGTAGAACTTGTGGGATGTCTATTGATTTTAAAAGCACAAGATAAATGTTTTGAAATGTACCCAAACAGAACAAAAATTCATAGACACTTTCTTATGGATATTATTTTAGAAGCCATCAGGCTTCCGTCCTAGTGTTACTTGCTTAATATTAAATGTTTCAAGTATTTGATGTTTAAAAGACCAATCACCAATGACAGTGAAAGGGAGAAAATGAACTTGTAAAAGATTTAGAATGTTTGGTGGATGTTTTTCTTTATGTTGTTTCTACTTAATGTCAAGCAATGTTACTGAACTGAACTGAGTAAAACGCCAATGTAAAACTGAGATCCAGCCGAAACTGGTTTGCTCAGTGGATAGTGCGTCGGCCTGCAGACTGAAAGGTCCCAGGTTCGATTCAGGTCAAGGGCATGTACCTTGGTTGCGGGCACATCCCCAGGAGGTAGCTGATCAATGTCTCTCTCTCTTCGATGTTTCTAACTCTTTGTCCCTCTCCCTTCCTTTCTGTAAAAAATCAATAAAATATATGAAAAAATAAAGAAATAAAACTGAGATCCATTAAGTTGTTCACTTTTTTGACTGGTTACTTGTATATGCTGCTACAATGGCAAAGAAAACAGTGCTGGCCACATTTTAGAAAAATGTCTTATTTGTGACCACAAAAATAGCATGTATTTTTTTTAATTCCATTTTTATTTTAATTTATACAAGAGAATGATCAAACACTACGTGGTGGAAATCACTTATGAGTTTCTTAGTTTTTCCTTAAAGATTTAGAGGCTGAAACAGACCCCTATGGGGCAAAATGCAGCTAAATGGTGTGTTTGGCAAAGATTCAAACTTGCTTTAAACCTCAGACATTACAAAAATGTTACTAGTAAAGAGATGAAATTGAGCAAGCCAATCACTACCTAGAAAAGCAAGAAGTAAGCAACAGCGTTTGATCTAAGTTAACTTCATTTCCCAAACTCAAAACCATAACAATAAAGTTCTCCACACGAGCAACTTTGTGAACTCAGAGATGGAGCTGTCTAATTTCTCCCTATCTATCAAGCCAAAGAAACGAAGGGAGAAAGTCATTCTTCTCTGTTGGCCTCCTGTGTAAAATTTCTTATCATATCTTTCTGCAGTTTGAATTACCCTCTCTTCCTCAGACTGGTAAGGCAGTGAAAGGATGTTTGTTCTGCTAATTAACTTTATTACCCTGATAACTCCCTGCAGCCTTTGACGAAAACAATTACCGTTACTCCATTTTCCCCCCCCCCCCAATGGCAAAAAAAAAAAGACTATTAATTAGAAACGAGGCCCAGGTCCCTGCCATGTTATCCTGCCATGTTCCCAGGCCCTCGAGCAGGATAGCATTACACTGTCAGTAGTAATTTAGCTCTCATCTGTCTCTGCTAATTATTGTCACATTCATCAAATTCATCAACAAAAGTGCTCTCAGAAGGATTGCATATTTGCAGTTAATACAGCATAAACTGGTATTACCCATCACCACATTTGTGATGATGAGAGGGACACAACTTATTCATCCCTAATTAGAGCAAGCTGGGTAATTAATTATGCATTCCGCCTTATTACTTCTGAGTTCCCAGATATTGTTTGTCTAAAAAGGGGGAGAAAGCAGGAGAGAGAAGCCTGAAAATGCAAAAATAAAAAAAAAATAAAAAGAAGGGTGATGTGTTTTGTCACATGCGCTATGCCATAATTCCCACCTGACAAACTAGCTGAATCAGTGGAAAATTGCGAGTTGTCAGCGGCAGAATAAACGGCTGTAATAGCTGATTAATGATCAGCACCTGTGACAGGTGCTGTATGGGACTGTAAACTTGGTTTGATTAACAGTCACTGGACGAATAAATATTAGTGACAGTCAGCGGAGAGCAAGTTTGCTTGTTTTCTTCCCTGTTAACAAATCGCACGCGTTAAAGTTATTGATATTTCTGTCTGAGGCACTCTTTTTTTTTGGTAGTTATCTGGCAACATTGGCAGTGAGTTATAGTAGATTGTGTTTGCTGCTCTTCTGTTAGTTCAGAACCAAAATTGTATTTTGACAAGATGACCTGTGAATTTAAATCTACCAGGTGTGGGAGAAAAGACTTAAGAAATAACAGGATTCACACTTGGTTTAATTTATGCTCACCTGCTAGTAATCTTGTGTGTCTATGCACACACACATGTGAGAATATATAGTCATTATATCCATTTAAATGTATATGCAATAATATTAAGACATGAACATGCCAAAAAACACAGACACAAACTTAAAATGTGTGATGTTCACTTATTTAAAAAATATTTAATTGATATTTTTCTCAGAGTTGGATATATATATATATATATATATATATATATATATATACTTTTATTGATTTCAGAGAGGAAGGGAGAGGGAGAGAGAAAGAGAGAAACATTAATGATGAGAGAAAATTATTGATTGGCTGCCTCCTGCATGCCCCAACTGGAGATAAATCTGTAATCTAGGCATTTGCCCTTGCTGGGAATCAAACCTAGGACTCTTCTGTCCCAGGTCAACACTCTATCCACTAAGCCAAACCAGCAAGGGCTGGATATTTTCCCCTGAAAACATTGTCAGTCTGAGTTGTCCTAATCCATGCTTCAATCCCAAACTGAAGGAACCCACCTTCCTGAGACAGCTATTCAAATTGCCGCCAGCTTGGTTATCTCTACTGTATCAACCAATTACAAACAGACTGGTCAGGAGGTGATTAACCTGTTGTAGCTGACTGATTACTAACCAAGAATTGAATTTTGTGCATAAGTATGCAAAGTATGAATGATGGAAGTAACGCAGATGTTTTTGTTTTGTTTTGTTTTGTTTTATTTTGTTTTGTTTTAGGGCAGAGTACAGGAAGCCATTGGCTTCACTGTGATAATTTGGGCATGTGTATAGAATGGTTAGGATTGTGGGCTCTGGAATCCTAAAGACCTGCTTTCAAACTTTGGTTCTGCTAACTAGCTGTGTGAGTTTGGGTAAGTTTACTTAATGTGATTTTTCAGTTTCTTAACTGTGAAATGGGAGTATTTTCAATTTATATTCTAGTGTTACTGTTAGGGTTAAATGAGATAATATATGTAAAGCACCCTAAGCACTCAATAAGTAACAATTTAGTTATTATTTACTGTGCAGAGTGGGCCTAAGCTGCAAGAGACGACTGGTGGGCCGATCTGGTTGGCGTGGGCAGCGGGTGGCTGGCCCTGCCCCCAATTGCAACATGGCCACTGGTGGACTCTCTCTGCGAAGTCAACCCCAGGTACATGCCCTTGACTCGGAATAGAACCCACAGCCCTTTGGTGTACAGATCAATGCTCTAACTACTTAACACACTTGCTTTTTAATTTGTTTTCTTAATCCTCACTTGAGGATATTTTTCCCATTAATTTTTAGAGAGAGTGGAAGAAAGGAGTATAGATAGATAGAAAGGAATGCCGATGTGAGAGAGGCACATTGATTGTTTGCCTCCTGCATACCCTAGGGGGGCCTGAGCAGAAGTCAACGTCAGTTCCCTCCGGCCAGGGCTGGGACCATGCAACCAAGGTACATGCTCTGGACCAGAATCGAACCCAGGATTCTTCAGTTTGCAAACAATGCTCTATCCACTGAGCCAAACCAGCTAAGGTAAATTTTTAATAGCGATATCAGCACCTACTACCAGCTCTTCTTATTCTATTGGTTTTGAAAGGCACCTCACTTCATAGAATAACTCGATCCTACTTAAAAAAAAATTCTGGAAGTGATTCTGATATATAGGCAAGATTTAAAACTGGGGATAAATATAGAAACTTAGAAACTTATGTCATAAGATTTGATATAAAAAGTAATTTTTTTCAAAGTATAGAACAATTATTGTGAAATGGATGTCTAAGAACTTAAGTGTATCAATGTGGGAGCTTTAGTTATCTGAAATCACTACTTGAAGCATCATGAATGGTATGCCTTATTTCTTAGTTAATCTAATCTGAGAAAAATATCTAATAACTGAAACCATAAAAATGATATTCTGAATTCACCAATCCACTTTATATCATTAATTGGAATTGCATTGCAATTGCCTTATCTCATTGGGAAAAATGAACCAACGCAGTGGAGGTAGGCATTCCATTTCTGTGGCTGACAGATTACCTAGATGGTGGCAGGGCTGACTGGTGATTATGGCCTGCTTCCAAGTACAAATAGTAACAGAGAACCTGGAGGCCAGAAGGTTTCTGCCACTTGGCACATGTAGATATGGATTAAAAATCAGGTAATAGATACCATACGCCTGTTTCTGTTTGCACTTTGTTGCATGAGCTTTGATCATATGTGTTGTATATGTGTGCACTGTTATAAGACTGTCATTGGTCTGTCACTTCCTCATTGCTTCTCAGGGTCAGACAACCTCCCCAACTACATGAAACAAATTGGAAATTGTAGCTAACTTCTAGAATTATAGACTATCTATTCCACAAAACTTAAATACTATTTGGTTCTTTCCAGAAAAAGTTTGCTAATCTCTGCATTTCTCAAATTTTAATGTGCACACAAATCACCTGGATCTTGTTAAAATACAGATTCTATGTAGTGGGTCTAGAGTGGGGCTCGAGATTCAACTCTACATTTCTAACAGACTTCCTGGTGATGCTGTTGATGCTGGTCCAAGGACTATACTGAGAAGCAAGGTTTTAGACCAGGGATGGGGAACATCCAGCCCATGGGACATATAAGGTCCAAGAAATCATTTGTCTGGCCCTGCCAAGGCATTATGGGTGAGTTAATTAAATATTTGAACAAATACAGCAGGTTCATTTTTAAGTTGATAATTTTGTATGGCCTGTGAATGATGCTATATATATCTAAATGGCCCTTGGTAGAAAAAAGGTTCCCCACCCCTGCTTTAGTCCATGATCCTCTCCATATAAGGCACATTAAGACCAACCTAATGAAGAGCTGGCCAGGAATGAACTAACCAAGCTCAGAGACTGATCTAGAATTTTCTGTTCCTTTAGTTATGCCACTGGGCATACTGCATTAGAGCAGAAGGATATTCAATAAGAATGGAAAGGAAATGGTAGGTGATAGTTGTGTGCTCAGACCATTCAAAGACTTCAGTCTAATAGAGATGTGATAGCTTTATGCCACTGGTACCTGGGTGGTGATTTAAAAATGGCCCTGGGATTTGTTTTAATCAGATCTGGAAAAACACCCAAACATGGAAATGACTGTTTCGAAGGAAGAAGTTTTTATGCCCTCAGATCCCTAGAAACAGGAGGTACAAAACTGCACAAGGGACCGCAGGGAGGCCTCAAGGTTGGACAGGAGGCAGAAGGAATGAAGCAAAAACATGGAAAAGAGCCTTAATTGTGGTTTTTGAGTGAAGAAATGAGAGAGGTAGGGTAAGCTGGCTCAGTATGAATATTTCAACAGGTTCTGAGGGTTAGGAGCTATCTATCGTTGTCTGGTACTTGGCCCTGGGGCAATTAGGGCAGGTGGACAGTGGCCTAGAGTATAAAAGCTAGATACAGGAGGGACTTGGGGGTATGGACTTTGAATTGGTTGGCTTGCATATAAAATCGTAGTCGCTTTGGGTTGTGTGCTATCTCTGGGAGATAGCTGGGAGGGTTAGTCTCTCCAGTGTCAGCAAGGCTCCAGATATCAAAAACACTGGAAAATACAGGGAATAAAAGGGCAAGATTAATACAAATGGGTCCTTGGGCCAGGACCTCTTCCAGTATGGTTATGAGATGGACTGCCCATGTAGTTGACCAACCTCTCTTTTAATTGACATATTCTCCCTTGGCAAATGAGATTTTTTGATCTGCTCACTCTTTTGGGTTATATAGAAGTCCTTCTGATCTAGGAATCCTCTGGCCTCTTTTAATTGATTTTGGGTGTTGTGTCAAATTCAATAAGGTCCAATCCATTACATGTTGACACCTCATTTAATTCAGAAAACAACCTTATATTGCACACTACCAAGTTGGAGAGGGGCTTTTGGAGGTGATATTGTGGTCATCATCAGATTCTGGATATACCTCCTTTCTCCATAAGGATGTCTGCAGGCTATAGGGAGAGAGAAAAGTTGTAGCACATGCCTTTTGCATAATTAACTGCAACACCTATAAGCCGAGTTCTGCCCTAGCCACTTGGGCCAAAAAGAATTGCTTGTAATGCCAGTAACTCTATTCTTCCTCTCATTGTCATCACATATTAATTCTCTAATTTGGGTTCACTCCTTATTATTATCTTATGAAATTATGCCATAGCATGTTAAGAACTTCCCCCAAAATTTCATTTTAACTATATCATAGCTCTAAAATTATGAGGAATAGCAATGAGAGAGAACTAGATCTGTGTCCTCATACTAATTACTGTATGAATATGGCCAAATCACTTCTTCTTTGGCTATCAGTTTCCTCATAAAAAATATGGAAGATCTCACTTATATGTGGAATCTAATAAACAAAAGAAACTGATGAACAAAAAAGGTCTAGATACATTGAAGTATGCAACAGACTGATGTATTGCAGAGAGAAGGGGAAAGGAGGAAAAAAGATTAACCACTGAACTTATATGCATATATGCATAGCCCATAGATAGGCAATAGTGTGGGGAAGGCCTGAGGAGGGGATGGGAGTGGGTGAAGAGGATTAAGGGGAGGATAGAAGGAGACATCTGTAATACTTTCAATATGAAAGATGAATTAAAAAAACAAATATATATATGAAGGATATCAGATTACCTGATCTGCATAGATCTTTCCAGCTCTAAAACACTAAGCTCAACTGAAATGTCTCTATAAGATTCACGTAAAATTGGGGTTCATTTCTATACCTCCATTCCTAGTATATTCCATATAGTGCTTAGAATATCCATTTACCTTTATATATTTTCCTTGGTGTAACCTTGCTACTTATTTAAAAGTATTCCCATTTTACTTCATCAAAATGGGGGGAAAAGTTATTAGACTTTGTATTCACTAGCATCTTATAAAGGGGCCATCTGATAGATGTTGTTTCAATTAAGTTAGTGTGGGAGTGCCCTCCAAGCAAATCTTTGTGGTGGCAGAATCTTAAAAGGTTGAGATATTGTAACCCTGCACAATAAAGCAGGACTTCTGATGTGTAGCAATCCCCGATGTCATATTGTAGTATCTACATTTATAAAATTATAAAATAATCTTGTTACACTGGAAACATTGAAAGAATAACTTGAATTTAAATTTCTTAATGGTCCATTATATTTCTGATAAAGTAACATCCAATAGTTCTATAATTAGGTTCTATAAAAACCCGCAATGATCAAGAATATTTTTTCATTGAGATTGGAAATTTCACATTATTCATGGCCTGTGGAAATGAAGAAAGACCATCTGGAGTCTATAATAATGTCAATGCCATACCTACATGTTTTGTTGGACTTAAGAGAAATATGAAGAGACATTTTTATTCTCTTAATACATTTTCATTTATGCACAATATTTTTTCATCAGAAAACTAAAATGTAACAGTGGGTGGGGATGCAGTGGCAGCGAATATGGAACTGGTGCCAACAGATGCAAAAATGAAATCTCTGGCCCAGAAATAATAGCTTACCAAAATACACACACATCGTTATTAGAGTCTTGAACAGACACACAGCCGTCTGTATAGACAACAGTGCTGCTGTCCAAGAGTCCCAGAGGCAGGCCAACCACCCGTCCAGATGCCACTGCCAGAGAGGAACCGTTTGGCATCTAGTTCTCTGGCTGCCAACCTCTCTCCCATTCTTTGGCGTACATCTTTACAAGGGCTGCTCAAGTAAATTAAGATTCTGAAGAGTTCTGTATTAATATGCTATAACAACACAGCTCCACAAGAGCCCTTAATGTTATTTGAAGGTTTTTATCCCTTAACTTTTTCTAAGGTCAAAGAATCCTGACTTCTATGTATTTATCCACAGATAAATGCAACCGCTCTGGAAATTAGGAATGATATATTTTAATTTGTGTATGGAGCCAACTCTTCTCAACCCAGAAATACCTTGAGACTTTTTGAAGCATAAGCAATCTGAAACACACACACACACACACACACACACACACACAAATAATATATGTATATAATTTTCTTTTATCTTTTAGGGAGAATCAAATAAATTGTTCACATCTCCTCAGTTCTATCACAATACATGCTAAAGAATCGACTGGTCAGAAGAATTCAATAAACACACTTTTATTTTCAATGAAAGTTGAATTGGTGTCAATATACATCTGTGGTAGTTTGCATGTCATATCAATTTCCCAATAAAGACAAATCAACACAAACACTGTCTTTTCACCTTTTAATCTCATCAAACTCCAATTTCTGCTTAAGGGAGGTTGTACCTGGCACCAGTGCCCTTTTGCACTTCCCTGCCCCTCCCATCAGGAGAGACTTCTTGACCCACCACCTGCTTGTCCCTTGCCCCACACCATACAGAACCTGCTGAAAGAGCTGGCTTCTTTCCTGCCACTACTTTGCAAGAGCAGTTTTGAGATTCATTTGATCAAAGCAGAGAATTATCAGAGGATGGCATACTATGTGATCATTTGGATGAATTCAGAAACATGCCATAGTTAAAATATATTTTACTTTGCACAACAAATAGTACTTTAAATTTCTGAATTGTCAATATTAAGCATTAAACTACTATTGCATACTGTAAGAGAAAAGAAAAAAGCAAAGAGGTGAGGTTTACATGGCTTATCTTGGCTCTACTAGGCAATTTTGTATAAAAGTAATATTGGAACTGTGTGCACTCCATATTCTTTCTTCTAATTTGCCCACAAAAATATGATGAACTCTTGAGTTTGGCTTGTTAGAGTTTCAGTCACAAAGTAAGTGATCTTAACCATACAAGAATCAATGTTTTCCCTGTATACCTTCAGTGGGGCTGCCACATTAACTTTTCTTGAAGCAACATTAATTGCTCTCAGATCTCTAAGTACCATTGACATTGATAAATCATCCTCAAAGAGACATGAACAAATGAATCAAATGCTCATCATCATATTCAGGAAAGATAAACATTTTTATAATAAGGAGTAATATATCAAGCAGCCTACTTATGTAATGCTGTGTCACATAAAGATTTCTTGATGAGCCATACAACCCTACCCAGGTATACACTGTGTGTGACTAATGCATTAAGGAGATGGCTTAATCATGGAAAAGCATGTGACCAAGCTACACTGTAGAAAACACAATGTTTCACTCCTTTTTTTTGACAAAAAAAATGTATTTGCTCATTAGAGTCAAGCGCAACTGTTTCCCAATTGTATGTTAATATTAATACATTTCCATTGTTTCATTGTGTAACTGTGATGAAATTGTCACTGATCACATTGAAGCGATTTTAGGTAATTAAAGTTATTCAGTATTATGTGAAGTATAGAAAAATAATAGCTATACAAATATATGAACAATGGTAATATTAATTGTTTAATGTCTCCCTAGGAATTTTCCAACTTACCAACTTAAATGAAGTTTGATGTATTTACTCTGTATTGTTTTTATGATTTCACCTAACATCCCTTTATTTTAGAAGAAAACCAATCAGTATTTTCTCTACATAATTCTCCATTTTCTGTTTCAAAGAAAGAGAATATGATTTATCCTTCTTTGGAAATTGCAGTCACCAAGAAGAGCATCTTTTCTCTTTATGAGTTGAATAAAAAGGTTAAGTGAATGGAAAGATAGATAGATATTCCTTTTTCATTGATGCGGGTAAGAGAGGAACTAGTCAGTACTTCCTTCTCTCTCTGCCCTTTATCTGCCTTTGAGCACCAGTTTTTCCTTTATCCTTCTGTGGACCATGTGTACGCCTGCCAACATCTAGAGAGACATCAGCAGGTCCCAGCAATGACCACATAATGCCTGGTCCTTCTTCTCTGAATGAAAAATCCACTTTACCAGGATAGCAAATAATCTCCCCCCACACCGCTCATAAACATGTGCTAACTGAAAACCTTACCATAAATGTGTCCTCAGTGGCATGCTATAGACCTGCAACAATTACTTGTGTATGCATTTTTAAAATATTTCTATTGATTTCATAGAGGAAGGGAGAGGGAGAGAGATAGGAACATCAATGATGAGAGAGAACCACTGATTGGCTGCCTCCTGAACATCACCAGTAGAGGAACCAAGCCTGCAACCTGGGCATGTGCCCTTGACTAGAATCAAACCTGGGGCCCTTCAGTCCGTAGGCCGATTCTCTATCCAGTGAGCCAAACCAACTAGGACACTTGTGTATGCATTTTAATGCTTTTGTCTGAATACTTAAGTTGATGGCATTTTCAAATTATAAATACTAATTTTGAGGAATGTTAAAAACAATTTTAGGTAAATTTGTAGAGCATTTAGTATGTGCTTTACCTGCATCTTCTCATTAGTGTTCTTTTCTTTTTATGGACATGGAAGTGAGGATCAGAAAAGTTAAGTGATATGGCGAAGAAGCTGGGATTTGAACCAGACAGTCTGACTCCAGAGCTCACACTCTTAAGCAGTACAGCATAGTTGTTAGGTGATAAAAGCATTTGGGTTAATAAATTTAGAAATACAGGGTAAACCAAATTTTAAAAATTCCTTTCTTTTAGGATTTCTTAGTCTTCAATATGCCAGTGGACTCTAAGATAAGATATAATATATAATATTTCCCAAACTTACTGAACCCTGTTGATATCTCAAGTGCTTGAGCCTGGGCAGCTAGTCTTAGATGCTGGTTCTACATTCAATATGATTGTAGCTCTGAGCAAGGGATTTTACCTCTTATTAAGTTACTTAACCAGTGAAAAAAAATTTAATTTTATTTAGTAAATTGCATGTACCAAGACAGAAGAATGGCCAATATGCTTTTGTGTAAGCTGACACAGGATTTATCATTAACATTCTGTTAATGAGAAACATTTAACTAACCAGAGTATCTTATTTCTTTAAACACTTTTATTAATCAGTGTTTGTCTTTCTTCTGAGACTTTCTTAATTTAAAGTTTTCATACCTTGCCCAGTTAGTGTAGCTCAATGGTTGAGAGTTGACCTATGAACTAGGAGGTTATGGTTTGATTCCCAGGTCAGAGCACATGCCCAGGTAGTGGGATAGATCCCCAAGAAAGAGTTACGGGGATGTCCTTGTTATCCTCTCCTCAAGATACATATCCAACATGCTTTCAAAATAAAAACACTCATAAAACTATGAGTAGAAGGAAATTTCTTCAACATTATAAAGGGCATTAATGAAAAAAACCACAGCTAACATATTTACTGATGAAAGACTAACGGCTTTCCACCTAAGGTCAGGAACAAGATAAAAATATCCTGCTATTTTTTTCAACATTTTACTGGAAGTTTTAGAGCAATTAGACAGGAAAAAGGAAATTCAAGGCATCGAAATTGGAAAGAAAGAAGTACAACTATTTCTATTCACAGATGACATGAGCCTATGCACAGAAAATCACAACATTTACACAAGAAAACGACTAAAGCTGCAGAGTACAAAACCAACTCACAAAAAATCAGGTGTGTTTGTATACAATAGAAATAAAGAGCCCGACTGGCATGGTTCAGTGGTTGAGCATCAACCTATGGACCAAGAGGTCACGGTTTGATTCCTGGTTGGAGCATATGCCTGGATAGGTTCTGGGCTTGATTCCCAGTGTGGGACATGCAGGAAGCAGCTGGTCAATGATTCCCTCTCATCATTGATGTTTCTCTCTCCCTTTCCCTTCTTCTATGAAATCAATAAAAATATATTTATTAAAAAAATAAATAATCTAAAACAAAAAATGACTTAGGAATAAATTTAACCAAGGAAATGAAACACATATGCTAAAAACTATAAGGAAATTAAAGAAGATCTAAATAAATGGAAAGACCCCATATTACTGGTAAGACAATGTTGCTAATATTCAAAGCTACTTATGGTCTTTTCTCCGCAGAATTGGAAATCTCAATCCTCAAATTTATATGGAGAAAGGATTCCAAATAGCCAAAACAGTCTTGGACAAGTCATGTTTCCTAACTTCAAAATTTACCATAAATCTACAGTAATCAAAACAGGATGACACAGAAAAGTTTTGGAAATAGATAGTGGTGATGTTTATATAACATTGTGAATGTAATTAATACTAATAAGTTATACATTTAAAATCACAAACAAGGTGTTTCCCAAATTCAGTATCCTGAATGTAGATAAAATCTGGGTCTGAATATTACATTTCAGGGTTAATTTCTAGAGGGAAAAGACATTAGATAATTTTATAAAACATCATCTATAAGTTATTGGTTGCTTAGCTTGGATCTCATTTCCCCTAAAATATAATCTTTCTAAAAATACTCAACTACAGCACAGATTTTATGTTATTTATATTTTACCACAATAAGAAATATACAAAAAATTGGGCAATATTATTTAGGGAAGCTGAGGGAACAGATAAGTACCAGGAAAATTATTCTGCGTTTTAGGATCTTGGAATTCTTAATATGGGAAAATCTGAATAAGTCACTCAGTCAAAAACCTCACAAACCATTAGTATATATCATTCATGTATCAAACATTAGTTTTAGACTGCCACTTTCTTCTTTTTTCATTAGTCTAAGCATATCTTTTTTCATTAGTCTAAGCATTCTCTATATTGTAAGTAATCTGGGCATCAGCTTCAAAGACCTGGGAAGCACTCTGGCCATTTATATTGACAGTGATGGCATCTATGACTACATTGATGGGTCTTATTGGACAGGTCACATTGTTCTTTTTGTTGTTGTTGTAAAATTAAACAGAAAACTAGGTAGCTTTTGGACAAAGATTTTCCACAAAATAGTTGCAAGCATTATCTGTCCCATTCAATAATGTGAAATATTTATTTCTGAGCAAAATCAACATGGACTTGGTATGACTTCCTTGAGAATATTAACAATCATCATTTACAGTTTTTATTATTTTCTCCCAAGAGGGTCTGTGAAAGAGAGTCTGGTCAAGAGTTCCTTAGAACAGATTGTGATATAGGAGATCTGGTTGTCTGGGACCTGGAAGTTGGGATAAAGGGTTTTGGAAATCAATAAGACAAGCTCTAGGCCAGTGGTTCTCAACCTTCCTAATGCTGCGTCCCTTTAATACAGTTCCTCATTTTGTGGTGACCCCCAACCATAACATTATTTTTGCTGCTACTTCATAACTGCTAGCGGTCACCTAAGACCATCAGAAAACACAGATATTTACATTACGATTCATAACAGTAGCAAAATTACAGTTATGAAGTAGCAACGAAAAATAATTTTATGATTGGGGTCACCACAACATGAGGAACTGTGTTAAAAGGTTGCGGCTTTAGTAAGGTTGAGAACCACTGCTCTAGGCAATGGCAGTGAGGGAGTGTTGTAGGAGGGAGCTGAAACAATGGGGTCAGATCCAGTCACTAGGTGTCTGAGCAATAGGTCATTTGCTAGGGGTGTCCTAGGGTGATAAGGAGTAGAGCTAATATTGATATTCAGTCTCTTATTATCTGAAATCCTTCTTAAGGAAATAAATGAGTTTAAATAAACAATTCATACTTATGCTTAGGGTTGAACATAAACACAGCTGAACATATAGGTGGGGCAAGGAGACAGCTTGGCAAAAGGAAAATGGTACAGGAAGAACCATAAGTGCTCTGATGTATGAAAATATGTATTATCAGTGTTGAAGCACTAATCAAATTGTGGTGCTTTGATTATTCGTGGATGTGAAATTTAAGAGATATTCCTCAGTAGTAGGATATGATCATTGTGGGAGCTCAATAGTAAAATAAAAATAAAAATAACCCCCTTTGTCATTCTATCACTGCAACATGGTAAGAATTAGAGTCTTAGAGGAAAATGCAAAGGTTCAAATGGTCATGCTTTTAAGGAGAGAGAAAGAAGAGAGAGAGGGGGGGTGTCTTTCTAGTTTTAATCACAATTTTAAAAAAAGAATAAAAAATGAATCTATCATCTGCATTTTGGGGATGAAAATTCCATACAAAATAAAAATGTCCTGTATGGTATAACCCAAACTAGATTTGGAGTCATTCTAGTAAAGAAAGGTATTTATTTGGTATAACTGCTTACTTGCCTTAGTAACCAGGAACTAGTATTGAGAGTTTACCATATGCTAGGACATGTTCTAGGTAATTGCAATGTATAAAGTTATTTAATGCTCACAGCAATACTCTCTTAGCTAGGTACTACTGTGATGCCCACCCTGGAGATGAAGAAACAGGCAAGGAGAGTTCCAGTAACTTGCCTGTGTCCACAACAAGTCATAGAGTTTAAACACCACCAGTCTGGCTCCAGGCTCCATACTCCTCACCATTGTATTTTCCTCCCAGGGTTCTTAGAAACTTCAAATGAGTTAATATATGTAAGTCAGTGCCTGACTGTGGCAGACACATTATGGGTTTATCATCCTTGGCATGGAGTTAAACTATATTTCCCAGCTCGGTAAGGTCATATGACTAATCTCACTGATGGAATGTAGAGAAGTGATAGGTTATTAGTAGGCAGGGTGCAGGTAAAAGTCCTCTCTACTTCACCCACATTGCTAGAAATGAGAGGTCCTGAGATGGCAAATTTGCACAATGGAAGAAAGGTGTGTCTTTGAATTATCACTTAGAGGAAAGTCGCAAAGAGCCACCTGACCCATATCAGATGCTACTGATATCAGATATTGTTTTTTATTAAGAATTTGGATTTGGGGGCTGACTGTACTAGCTAGAGTTATATACTTTGCATTATACTAGCACATGGTAAACACTTAAGAAATAAAAGCTACTACCATTATTATTATTCACAATCAAATAGAATAGTCAATGTCAGCTTTAGATTAGCATCATACTTAATATTCCTTGGCCAGATTGACTAAGACAATTTTCTTCTGACTCTGAAAACTTGTTCCCTTACTAACTTAATAAAAATGCATAATCCTCAGGAGGCTGTTTCATACGAAGCATAAAAAAGTACAGCAACTATTTTATATTTTAATATAATCAGCTTCATTTCTTTAAGATCTCTACCTAACCTGAACTCCTTAAAGCCACTTATTCATCTGAATGATTGCTTGTATGAAATAGAAATTAATACAATATGTTGGTAGAAGGTGCTGATTAGTAAGTACAGTTTGAATTATAGTTGTAAATCTGTTTAGACTAATGTTGGGTATTTACAGACTAACAAACTTAAGTATATGGATATGTGATCCTGTTAAAGTAATTTATTCACAGACAATGAATAGATGTAAAATGTGTAAAGTAATACTTGGTAGAACAATTTAACTTTATTTTAAAAAGCCCCACATATTCCATATACATATTTAAGGGAATGAGAAACAATTTCGAAGTGCTCTAACATGAAGTATTTTAACATTTTTTTAAAAAAGCTTTACAATAGGAACCCATTCAGTGGCCAGCGTCTTGTGAGTCTGACAGGGGCAGCTGGAAAGAGAAGTGCTGAAATGGTGAGTTCTGGTGGATTCTCCTACCTTTCTCTTCAACCTGTATTTCTTCCCCTTCTCATCTGCTCTTCCTTTTCCTCTTTCTCAGATTTTTCACAAGGGAAACATGGCCCAAAGATCTCTGCTGTATAATTAGGTGTCAGCAGTTTGAAATCTTTGTTGTTCCTTTCTATAAATCAGTAATCTATATATATAAAACCCTAATATGCAAATACACCAAATGGTGGAACAACTGAACAACCGAACAACCAAACAACTAGTTGCTATGACATGCACTGACCACCAGGGGGCAGATGCTCAATACAAGGGCTGTTCCCAGCCACAGGCTCCAATTGGCTAATGGCAAACAGGGAACTGGGGATGGGTGGCAGCAGGGTTGGGGCCAAGCGAGCAGGTGGAATGGCCAACCTCTCAGTCCCTCCCCTGGCTGGCTGGCATTCTTTGAGACCCAGGCTGCCCACAGCTGCAGACAATTGCTCCTCACTCCTACCCATCTGCTCCCTGCGGGGGAGGGAGAAGCCATCAGCAAGGTAGGTGGCATTGGTTAAATGGGTTGTTGAGAAACCTGTCTTCTGATGCTGCTGAATTCTAACTCTGTTCAGAATTCCATGTTCTCTGCTTAAAGCACCTCATCTTACCCTTTTCAGTGGTGATGCGACCTGAAATCTAATGGGATGGGTTGTCATGCCCTGGAACTCTGCAAGTAGAATCATCCAGTGAATAAACACAGTGAATGTTCAGGGGTGACCAGAATGACTCTGATAGTGCCACTGTCCCCTGGAACTCTCTCAGGCATTGGGCCCACACCTCATCTCTTACCTGAAAGAAATCCCACAAAAAGCATCTCCCATGAATGAGCCTCCACCAGAGGGATAACAGACACCTACACAGGCTCAAAGTATATCCTGGACCGGGCCACCTCGGGTGTAAGATGGCAAATGAGAAACCAGGGTTAGGTGGTGGTGGTGGGTGGGGCAGGCAGTCAATAGCAGGTGAAGATGGCCCAGATTGCAGACCAGGCCTACGGATCATATCAATGCTCGAATTTTGTGCAGCAGGCCTCTACTGAAGACTTAACAGGCCTAAAAGTTTCTACAGGTTGATCATGACTGACTATGAAAATGGGAGTGAGGAGGAGCTCTCATCAGCAAATGAGGCATATTTGGGGTCAACGACTTTCCTAAATACCAAAAGGCACACCAAGCTTAATGTAAAAAGGCAACACAATTAGTCAAGGAGTACTCACATTTTCATATTACTATCTCATTTGATCCTCAGAGCAGTCTTCCCTGTGAGATGAGAAGAAAATAGTATTATCCTTCTTTGTTGAAGAGACTACATGTTGGAGATGCTAAGGTGGTGAGAGCCAATATGTGTTGCTTAAAACTATCTCCTGTATCTACTATGCTAAAATTCAGATGTACCCCAAATTATGGAGAATCTACTATGGTCACGTGCCACTTTAACTGCTGTGTGACCTTTGCTAAGATACCAATCTTTCTGTGCCTTAGTTTCCTTATCTTTAAAGTGGGGAGAATAATGTTGACATCATCAAGTTGTTGGAGGATTGAGTTAACCTAAATAGAATACTGAGAACTATGTGCCTGGCACATAGGATGTATTCAGTAAGTGTAAGCTATTATAATATAATGTGGTAATTACTAGTCATATATCTAATTAGTAAGTGGAGGAATTGGTTTTTAAAACAGTCTTCTTTTAATCATAGCACAGTTGTTTTAGATTAACCTCATTATTCCCTAAAAGTCAATTATGTGTCATATGGCATCACAGAAACACACAAAGGAGTAAAATTAGTATTACATAAGTATCATTAATTTAGTGCTAGGTGCTAAATAGCTGTTTAAAAATTGTAAGCATACATTACCATATATAGTATTCTTACTTTTGAAAAATTTATATGTAGTAAAATTCATGCTTTTTTTTCAATCCTCACCTGTGTTATTTTTTCATTGATTTTTTTTTAGAGAGAATGGAAGAGAAAGGGAGAGACAGAGGGAGAGAAACATTGATTGGTTGCCTCCAGAATGATCATGCCCTTGACCAGAATTGAACCCAGGATTCTTCAGTCCACAGGCTGAAGCTCTATCCAGTGAGTCAAACCAGGTAGGCAAAATTCACCCTCTGAAGTATACAGTTTTATAACTAATGTATTATTTTTGCTAATGTATTTTTTAAATAACTATAGTTATTTCATGAAAAAAGTAGCATTACTTTACATTTTTTCAAATCCTATAATATCTGGCTTAATAGAAGACAGCTGAATGCTCACATCTGCTTCTGCTCTTAATCTGTTGTGACTTTAATGTATATAAAGAAAATCTGGTCTCTTACAAATGTGTAGTTGGAAAAGGAAGGGGTGTTTTGATAGCCTTTCATACAATTATTGGTATTATTCTTTGATTCAAAACCAGAACTTGAAGTATACAGTTTTGAGTTTTGACAAACTCATCCTGCTGTACAAGACTACCACAATCAAGGTGCAGGATAGTTCTTAGAGTTTGTTACTGAATAGGATTTTATGTGAACATTCCAGAACAGTGGTTCTCAACTTTTCTAATGCCATGACCCTTTAATACAGTTCCTCATTTTGCTATTGCTATGAATGGTAATGTAAATATCTGTGTTTTCCAATGGCCTTAGGTGAACCCTGCTGTAGAGTACTTACTGAATTTTTCCTACATGTACAGAATTATGTTATTGTCTATGAAGATGAGAAAGAAGTGCCACCAACTTTTCTACACTCAGAAGGAGAAACTATAACAGTTTTATTTTACACTCTTACCCTGGTGCTAATAGATAAATCAGGAAAGGAAAGTAATAAGGCTTTTCCTAAATTCATTTGAAAAAGAAGGCATGATATAGTGTCAGTGCTTCCCTAAGTAGCATGCATATACAAAATAATGTCCTCTCTCTTTAGAAAACCTACAACTCCATTTAATTCCTCAAATATTTCTTGCAGCAAGCACATCAGCTGGTGGACATGACCACTGTCCTCAAGGAGCTTGTAGGGTAGTAGAGCAGGTAATTACAATGTGAGACCGAAAATGATCAAGGGTAAAAAATGATATGTATTTAGAGAGATGGGGAAATGTGAAGGTTTACAAAAGAGGCCCTATTTAAGGAGGGTCTTGAAAGAGAGGTAGAATTATGACAAGTACAATTGATGAAGGAAGGAGAAAAGTTTAGTATGCTATAAAGCTTTGGCACTGTCCAATATGGTAGCCACTAGCCACATATTGGCTATTAAAATTAAAGTCAAATAAAAATGCAGCTCCTGAAGCACCTTAGTCACATTCCAAATGCTCAATAGCCACATGTGGCCAGTACTGGACAGGGCAGAGAACATTTCCATCACAACAGGAAGTTGTACTGGATAGTATTTCTCTAGAAGAAATAGCAATGAACGGTCAAGAGGTGAAAACAAAAAAATCATCCAACTTTTTGTTGAAGCCATTGGACAAAATCTCAGAAATAGTGGTATATCTATATATGTCCTCCCCAAATATAAATTGGAAACATATGCCTATGTATAAATCGATAACTCAATTGTTTAGCTGGCTGGTCTGGTTCAATAATCATGCTGAGTTCATACTATAAATCAATAATGAAGACATAAGACTTAACAGGCCTATCTAATTGCTTCATCTATCTGAGCACACCACAGATCGCGGTGGCCGAAAGCCAGGCCCAAGGGCCCAGCCAAGTGTGGGTGCTGCTGTTTCTTCTGGCAAGGACTTGTTAGCTGACCAGGTCCAATGGGAATGGCTTAGGCCTATCATAGTCGCAGTCTCCTAAGAACATGCACATTCTTAAGACATTTGCTTCTTTAGAAGTAGTGAAAGTATCCCTTGCAAACCTAAAGGCAGGTAGAGCTTCGAGGAAAAAATAACATAAAGAAACAAGTCTTGTCCTAATTGGTTTGGCTCAGTGGATAGACTGTTAGCCTGCAAACTCCAGGGTCCCAGGTTTAATTCCAGTCAAAGGTATGTACATTGGTTGCAGGCACATCCCCAGTGCAGGAGGAAGCTGATTGATGTTTCTCTCTCATCAATGTTTGTAACTCTCTATCCCTCCCTCTTTCTCTCTGTAAAAAAATCAATAAAATATATTAAAAACAAAACAAAACCCACAAGTCCTGCTACATGAACTGAGCAATGTATGACAGCAGTCATTGATAAATTTGTGAAGGTGCAGACTTTGGCTATGATACGAGCTGCTGTCTGCACTGCCTGAGGGGAGTTTAGCTAAATCACTCAGAGTTGCAGTGGTGTTGTTACAGAGCCAGCAAGGTCATCACTTTCCTGGGGTCCAAAAGGACAGAGGTGGACAGGGCCAGGGAACCATGTATCGAGGTTTTCTAAATCTATGAGTTTAAAATGTGTTCCTTCTTTGCTTTTTTTTTTTTATTAAAAAAAAAAGCCTAGAAAATTAATCATCTGGGAAAATCAATGGCAGCCCCAAATCCATACCTTTTGATTGGGTTGTCCCTCTTCATTTTAGATCCAATCATTACTTGCAGCTTGATTTTGAGTCATTTAAAATGTTACTCAATAATAATTGACTTTTAATGTGCAAATAGCTTTGTTTCAGACATCACATTTGGCATTTTATTTATATACACTCATTGAAAACAGATAATTGCCTTCTCTTAATAGGACTTAAGATCACCAGGAAAAACTAGGAAAACAATCGTGAGATATTAACTTTAAGTAATTATTTTTTAAAAGTAAGACATACTATATGGATAATATACATCCTATAGATACATATGCACTTACTTTGCTTTTCTTTTAAAGGATGCTTGTTGAACCATATTCTTCTCCCCCTTCTCCCAGCAACCACTCCCCCAAGTGGCATTTAGAAGAGTCATCTAAGTGTGTTTTTAATGCCATCTGTATATATAAATGCTCAAGCAACTGTTATAACTGAACGACCGGAACGACTGGGATAGGAAATCAGGGGTGGGTGATGGCAAATGCTGGCCCTTTCCCAAAGGGGCCAGGGGCTGGCTCTCTCCTTGGGGCTGGCAGCCAAACTCCTGCGGTCCCGTCCCTAGTCCCTCCCTCAGGTCAGCTGGCCCCATTGGCGGCACAGTGGTGAGGGAAGGAGGAGGGATGGGCAGAGAATCATGTGGTGGTGGAGCACCAAGGGCAGTGTCAGGGTCTGGTGTCCATTCCTTCTGCTCCCAGTGACCATTGCCTCCTCTCCTGGCCCTGCTGGGGCTTTTAGGTACCTATCAGCCCAGCTCCAATCAGCCCTGATTGCCGGCCAGCCCTAGGAATCCCACCTGTGCATGAATTTTGTGCACTGAGCCTCTAGTATACCAAAGAATGGTGTATTAGAAAGAAAGCAACTGCTATGCCATGAAAAGTATTTTTGCAAACCTACTAATATGTAAACACCTGTTTTAATATAATGTTAACTAAGAGAGTATCAAGGGAAAGCATAAAAGTAAATCTACACACAACAAAACCTAGACAAGCACAGATTTAATATTTTTCAGTTCATTAGATTTTTTGGAAAAGGCTGCTAATGATATGTGGATTTCAATTATTTTATGCTTCTTGACTTCGCATTTATTTAGGACTGTTCCCTCAATAAACTCAGCACTCTCAAGATAGAAATTTTTCTTTTCTGAATGGTAAAAGGAGGAAGAAATTACTGATTTCAGTTTTTTGTTTTGTTTTCAGAAGGCTTCTGTGTTTCAGAGATAGAGAAATCATACTGATGACTCAGCCATCCATAGTATTATTTTGCTGGCTCATGCTACCTCAGTGGAAAATAACAAGTCTGATATTTCCCCCTGCATGGTAAAAATCTATTGCATTTATTGAGGAACCTACCGGTCTGTAGGAACTCATTTATTTCAGGATAATATAGCCCCTGAAATATTATTGATGACATTTACTTCTAACTGGATTGCAAAAACAGAACGCATAATTCAATTGACTCCTGGTTTCATAATTTTGGTATTCGTACATTATTTAGACAAGCTTAGGCTGCCTTCACTTTGCTATGATAGACATTTTAGAATCTCCCTGACTCATGAATATAAATAGTTGTGCAAAATAAATTTTATAAAACCAGAGCTGGTAACAAAAATCACCTAGAGATCAACAACTCTGAAAGAATCTAGTGTCACATTCCTTAGAATGTCAGATTAAACTAACATGTGCCAGTCAATATTGCTACACTGCGACCCTTGATGCCTCCTAAGCAAAACTATTAAGTCCAACATTCTCTTCTGTAAGCACTTATCTGTAAGGATGGCTAACATGTCCTCTGAAGCAGATATTGAAACTGATTGGACAATAGGTAGATACCAGACAGGGACCTGGGGGCCGACCTCTAGAAATAGAGGGAGAAAATCTTAATCTGCAACACAATGCCGTTCTCTTGAAACCCTATCATTTTCACTTCCCATGTGTCTGCTGCCTGACTGTGAATGGATTTGAAAAGGAATGGTTAGTGCTGAAAATTGGATCAGAGCTAACATTCTCTCATTTTTATCAGCAGCTGCCAAAGGTCATCTGACATAATAGCTGATGAATTCAAGCCCAGTGGATTTCATTTGCAATTTTCAATTTACTGAGGCCTCCAAACCCCACGGTGATAAAAGCTTCCCCTATGGTGGCCTGTCACAAACATCAAGAAACTGCACAAACCCAAGAGAAAGAAAAAAGAGAAAGCTGTGCATCCTCGAAGGTACAGATAAGGAGAACAGGAAGAAATGGTATCATGCAGGAAGGACAGCACGGCGGCTTGTGTGGCTAGTTCTCTACATGCCAATTGAAAGGAAAAGACTATGAAGAATGATCAAATAACTCCCACAAAATAACATCCTGCTTCATTGAAGCTTTTGAGAGAAAATTGCGTTCTAATCTCTTGATATGTCCCAAACAAAAATGTGAATGTAAATAAATATGTAAATAAATAAATGCATTAATAATCTTTGCTTATGTGGTCATTGGGAAGAAAGCATGCTCTGAGTGTGGTATTTACCATAGTTTTGATTTACAAAACACACGTTCTGTAAAGGATCTTTTATTGTGGGAGTGTCCGTCAGCACTAAGAAACCATTTGTTTTGTTACCGTAAAATGGTAGATCCTTTGACTGATTTGCAAGGGTATTCAAAGGACAGACATGACAACTACTTGTAGGTAGATAGAGACTTGGTGTATTCTGAGATGTATTAGCAAGAGGGAAAAAAAAGCCATTTTTCCCCCTTGTCAAACTATTTACAGTGGACTTAGGACACAGACTGAATTCTGCTCCCAGTGGCTGCTCATACTGAGGAGTCTATCCGCATGTTCCTTGGAGAATGGAGAGTTTAAAAGGCGAGCAGTCCATCTTCATCCTATCCTACTCAATTCAAACCACAGCCAGAAAAGCAGAAAAGATGACTGCTGTTTGAGAGATAACTGCTGGGAAAATTTCATTTCAGACATGGATGTCTGGATCCTATTTCTACCGAATAGATTCAGAGAGGCTTATGAAATTGGTCTAATGAGGCAAGAGAACTTGGCAGTGGGCACCTACCAACCTGCCTAACAAGAAAATTTCTCATGACAGTTGACAAGAAAACCCAAGAAGGATATTAACTTCAGTTGTGTGTTTGTAATGTGAGACAATCACAGTTTGGGAAGGAAAAGAGAGTAACACCTGGTTAAACTGATGTAATTGTGCAAGATATTCAATTGTAGAATTATTCTTTAAATTGTCATAGCAAAAAATAAAAATACAGTTGTTCATTATAATGAATTTTTAATGAAATTAAACTATTTCTTACGATTTTTTATTAGTAAACATTTAATGGCTTTTTAATTCTTCAAAGTCTCCAAATAGAAAATAGTTCCTCTTTTGTGGCTAAAGATGGCAGGAATTAACATTTTGAAATAAGGGAAATAAAATTTTATTCTTAAGTTGCAGGAAATATGGAAGGTAGCCAATATTTTATCATTTTGATGTTTTTTCCTTCTGCACAAAATGGTCAGGATTTAATTTTTCAAAGGTTGCTCCCCTTTTTTTTAGTTTCTATAGATTCAAAGAGAACTGTCTATAATTTATAGTTTCTGGATTGTTAGCATAATGTTAAGACCCTAGTAGTAGTAAAAGATTACTTAATGGGGTCTTAATTTAATTTTTCCTCTACAAAATACACATGATTTGGTGAGGGTTTTTCATTATCTCCGTTCTTCCATGGCAGTGATATAAGGTAAGCTGTACCAATTGATCTATATATAGCAGAAAAAGAAAGGTTAATCTCTTTTTTGTTCCTTCTATTAGCAAGGCAGATCTCAGATCTTCATGCAGTGTCCTAAATTGTTCTTGTAGACTAGTTTGGAGAGACTGTTCCTTTTCTCAGCCCTATGGCTAATTACATTCAGTCAGGCCAGAGAATTCACTGGAGTTTGAATGGTGCAACTGAGCATTTCTCATTTCATTCATTAATTATTTCATTCCTTCACTGAGTATTTATTTAGTACCTGCCAAGTGCAGGACACTATGTTGAGAACTATGAATAAGATAAGATTTTCCCTACATTCCGGTAGTTTATAAAAGTGTGGCATACAGGATTTTTGAATCTGTTTTCTTCCTCTTCCTTTGCATTAACTTTATGTCATATATTTAGAAAACTTTAAAATCATAAAAAGTTTATCTTTAAAATTTTGGCCATGGAATGACACTGTTGCTCTTATTTTAGGCAAAAGCTGTTTTCCTCTGTGTGTGTGTGTGTGTGTGTGTGTGTGTGTGTGTGTGTAATATGTGCATCACCATAACATTTTTTTTCCAAGCCTACATATAATTGATACTTATTTACTAAGTACTTTTCTGTGACTGAACTTAGCTTTTTAAAATTAAATAAATTTAATTAGGAAGAGATCATCTATACCAACACAAATGGAAAATCTGTATCATAAATAAAATATAATCATAAATAGAAGTGCTAACTATTAATATATTAGTTTATACACAACCGACATAATCCATATTTCACTAGTAGTCTGAGTTCCATCCTTTTGAGAATCTTGGTTTGGGGCATGGTACTCATAGGACCAGTGCTGCAGGTTTGACCTCCATAAGAATGGAAACTCTGTGACGAACAGATACTTGGACTGTTTTTTTGCTGTACTTCCAATTCCCAAAACAATGTCTAGCACATGTTAGGCAACAAAAAATTTGTTAAATAAATGAACAAGGACCAGTTAATTTCTCAGAGATCCCCTCTAGTTATACTCATGTACTTTATCTTAATTACTTGACTAATGCTCCTATTTTTCACCTTTGTTATAATCATCAATGCCTAGACCAATGTTTGGCATATAGTCATTGCTCAATAAGTATTTAATGAAGGAAGGGACAATACCATTCCAAGGTCATACAGCTGTTTCTATAATTTTACTGGTCATTTTTATAAAAGAAGTTTAATCCGTCAACATTGGCTTAAAGCTATTAATCTGGCACATTAAACAACAACAAATCTTTGTTGAATAAATGAATGAATGAACATTGTTATAAAATGAGAAAAAGTTAGTCAACTTCAAATATGAAAGTCATAACTTTAAGGAAGAATAGATGATCCTTTTTCAAAGTGTAAATGTAGTGCCAATATTCAGCTTCTGAATATGTCACCCCTGCCAAGCCTTTCTTACAATTTTACAAATTAAGATTACACTAAAATTTGTGTGTTTTTCGAAAAACTGACAAATATTAAGGTCAGAAAATTACAACAAAAGTACCAGTCAGTGACCTGATTGTATAGTTTCTTTAGACTGCTTTTGTGAATTCCTCAACTCACTTAAGAATCAAACATTCTGACAAGACAAGTGATATTTACAAAATTTAAGTTCATGCTTTTCAATTATGAGGATACCCATAAAAAGAAATAGTGAAGAATTAGCTGCATTTCCCTGGTCATCATCTCCAAAAGAGTACTGTCAATCACTGCCCCAAACCTAAGCTTTTGTAGGTTTTGAATGCTTTGAACTGGAAAACCACTATTTTAGTGGATAATTAAAGGGTGTTAAAACTGATTGAGCTTGTGTGGAATCAGGAAAATTGGTGGGATTGGAATGGACATATAGGTCACACCGCTTTTCTTTTGTAATATTTTCTACTACAAATGATTTTCAGTTGAGAATCAAACCTTGAACTAATGTATTACAAATGAGTAGATAAGGTATGACTGAAAAATCAAACACAGGGAGAACTGTGTTTATCATTTGAGAAATCAGACTCAGCTTAAACAAAGGGATGATTTCTTTAATAGCCTAATTTTTTCCTCCTCATTTATTTAGTGACAGAATTATCTATATCATAATCATGTTTTATTTGAGCAAATTGGCACTTATCTAATATGTGCTACATGGAATAAGGTTCAGTAAGATATCAATGAGTATTATATTAAAAATATAAAGCAGATTTACAGCTGTTCATACGGAAAATATATAATACAATAATAAATTATATTGCAAGAATAAACTCTGTGTTTCATGTACTCACAGCTGTGAACCTACTTTTTCCTCACCCTGTACATAGTAACCAGTCAAGAGTCAGTTTATTCAAACATGAAGATGTTTTTTTCCTCATAAAATATCTATTGGAATCCTCCAGAACACAGGTTGGGAAACTCTCAGAGCACCTTCACCATTTTTTTTAAACAATAATGCTCATGACTACCTATAAAGTATCTTCTGTGGCAGATAAATATGAAGGTTATACCTATTCTTTCTTATAAAAATATTTATTATAAAATGTGAGAAAAAATAGAAAATCATAAAGACTAATATTATAAAAATGTGGGTGCATACTACTCAACTCTAATCAATCATGTCCCATTTTAAAATATTATTGAAATAATTACATTCCCCCATATGCCCTTTTCCAGTCCTATTCTCTTCTTATTTTCCCCAAATGTAACCAATATTCTGAATTTGATACATTCTCACATATACTATTACTATATGCATTTGTATGGTTTTGTATATAGTAAACATATTTTTTTAAATCCTCTCCCAAAGGATATTTTTCCATTGATTTTTAGAGAGAGTGGAAGAGAGAGGGAAAGACAGAGAGAAATATCTCTATGAGAGAAAACACATCAATTGGTTACATCCTGCATGGGCCCCAACCAGGGTCCAGGTCAGGGAGAAGCCTACAACCTAGGTATGCGCCCTTAATCAGAATTGAACCTGAGACCCTTCAGTCCACAGGCTGATGCTCTATGTACTAAGCCAAACCGACTAGGGCTGGTTTTATATATTTTTAAAGTTATTACAAGTTATATAATACAGTATAATATTTCTGCAATTTACTAAAAATTATATTTTAAAACATGTCTATGTTGTTACATGTAGGACCAGTTTATTTGAACTCTATATGGAACTGTTTATGAATATATTTTATTTATGTACTAGAGGCCTGGTGCACGACGTGCATGGGTGGGTTCTGGCCAGCCTGCCCCAATGGGGATGAATTGGGGTTGGGCTGGCAGGGGGAGGAGATGCAGGATATTGGCTGGCTGGCCCTACCCCCCATCTGGCTAGTTGGCTGGCTGCAATGGGATCATAACGACTGGTCATGCTGGTCATTCCAGCGTTCCAGTTGCTGGCTTTTTATATATATAGATTCCACTACTGTTTTTCAGTCCTTTGATCATAAAAACAAGGTGGCAATGAGCAGTTTTAAACCTGTTTCCTTCTGGGGTCTAGTGTGCTTTTTTTCCTTCCTGCTATGGTGCTGCTCAATGGGTACTTTGTACACTCAGTAAATTTCAGAAACCCCTCTCCCTTGATGTGAGGTGTCTGGGGAGTTAAACCCTGATGTTATCTTCCTTCCCTACTATTTTGCATGGCTTGGTGATGCCCTTCTCAGGCTACTCTGATAATCCTGCATTTCACTGAATACATACAATGAGCAGACACTGCTGATGGTCTGACTTGCAACATCTCATGTAACCCTTACAGAAATCCCAAAAATTCTACTTTCAAGATTAGAAACAGGCTTAAAGAGGTAAAGTAACTTATCCAAAGCCACTTAAAGAATAGATGGTGGAATTGAGGTCCCTGATAAAGGACCATGTAGACACTGAGTTATCACTTCCAGTGACAGGTGAGCCATCATGTCATTTGAAAAAAACTTTTTGGGGGTTGGGTCTTCTTTTTTTAAAAAATATTGAACTGAAATGTGTAGCTCTCAGCTCTTGGTCCTAATTCTGTATTCTAAGTAAATATATGGAAAGGTTCATTCTTGCTTCTTATGTTAGCCCTACTAATATTAAAAGGATGTTGCTATTTTTTTTAATTAAGTATTCCTCTTTTTAGACCAAGTAACTTCAGCTCTTTGGCTGTCCCTCAGATGCCTTGGCCTCAGATCTCACACCTTCTGGTTGGTCTTCTTTGGACAAGCTCCAGTTGTGTCAATCAATGTTCCTCTTAAAGCCCAGTGAAGCCCAGAGCTGACCACAATGCCCCAGATGCTTTCTAACTGTACAGTCTGCAGCAAAACTATCACCTCCTTTGTTCAGACACTTTACTGCTATTAATTTAGTCTGAAATTGCATCATGTTTCTTGGCAACTAAGCACTTGTTGGTTACTTTATACTTGCTGTCAATTGAAACCCTGAGTGTTTTTTTTCCCTTTGCATGAATTATGAAATTTATAAATGTGAAAAGAATTTATCGATTATAAACTACTATACTAATGTGATTTATTAGGGCAGCATAAATGGCAGATATGACCTACAGTTAGAGCAAAATAGTTCATAGATTAAATTTTAATTGGTGGATACTCTTACTTCCTTTTAAAATCTCCATACTATTGCTAAAAAACAAGTTAAACTAATCTGCCTGCAAATAATAGAGGCAAATCTCTGTAAGTAGGAACTTTATCACCAGTGGACTTTATTTCTAAAACACTCCAGGACTCAACTTCAATCTAGGGACCAGGCAACAATTTTTGTTACACCGGCTGCTTTGGACAACTACTACAAGTTCAGAATGTTTATACTTAAGGCAGTCTCTTTATTAAACACACACTGTAAATTATAAAATTTGATAGCTGCTTGAAGGAAAATAGCCATCCTGTTTTCAGAAAGCTGAAAGTATCCTGCCTAAGACTGGAATTAACTATTCACTTCAGTTCACAAATTTTTACTAAGCACATGGCATGAGCACAGCATTATAGTAGGTGCTCTGAAGGATGCAATGGCAATGGGATTCCTGCCTTCAGTCTGGAGAGGGGACAGGTATTTGGATTTATAAAAAGACAAAAGTACACTTAATACATAAAACCATCATTAACAAACCCACTTTCATATTTACTCAACACTCTATAGAATCATAAAGACCACTGAAGAACAACATCCATTATCATTAGTTATCTGGAATTTTCAGCCAACTCAGGAGGCTTCACGTTTTCTATATACCCAGTAACAGCATAGAGGCAATTCTACATTAATTCATTCAACAAACACATAAAATTCAGGAAATACTAGTAATTGGGTCTGGCTAGAGTTAGTGCCTTATTTTAGAGCTAATAGGGATAGGCTGATGCGCAGGTGTTAGATAAAAGGATCTTGTATGTTGAAGTGGAGTGTATGTTGTTTTGGTCTAGCCGCTATCCTTCTCCACATTCTCTTGGTAACAAAACTCTCTTTTCTGAGAGAGACTTTCTTCATGTGGCTGGGGAGGCAGAATGACCCTGGCCCCTTCATTGTTCACCCAGATACAGATGGGTATATGACCTAAGCCTAGGCAATTAGAGGACCCTGTCCCTCAGGCCACAGTGATTGTTACAGGACAGCCAGGCTGATCAGGGTGCTGCCCAGGGATTTTCTGTTGGAGATACTGAAGAAGAATTCTCCCCAGAGGGGTTGCTGACTGAAAGTGGTGATGCAGGGGGAGGGAGGCTTTTCTGCATCTTGCTGCCAAGTGAGGACAGTCTGAGAAAGAAACCAAGATAGAGCTCTCATGACATCACTTGCTACTGAATGAAGCCAACTCTGTCCCTGGACTTTATAGTATGCTAGCTAATACACATCCCATTGTTGTTTAGGTTAATTTGAATTGGTTTTTGTTGTTTA
Source organism: Lasiurus cinereus (assembly GCA_011751065.1). Taxonomy (NCBI): domain Eukaryota; kingdom Metazoa; phylum Chordata; class Mammalia; order Chiroptera; family Vespertilionidae; genus Lasiurus; species Lasiurus cinereus. Next base: position 31,963,887 of record JAAGEH010000045.1, on the reverse strand, counting down.
CAATTAACTTTATTACAACTAAAATTTCTGTTATCATAAAGAATTTGATATCATGACATTTATATAAAGATCTACATTATAGGCATTATATATATATTTGGTATATGTGTATGTTTGGTCTATGTCAGTGGTTGGCAAACTCATTAGTCAACAGGTCTATGTATATCTAGCATTTATCTATCCTCTATCTATCTATCTATCTATCTATCTATCTATCTATCTATCTATCTATCTATCTATCATCTATCTCAAACAGGCTACAATATTGGGCTCAGTACACTGTTTTAAACGTCAAACAATTTCAACCTCACCTCCAGCAAGCATATTCTCTGCTTCTGCATTCCATATGTAAAATATTCTTATTAGTATTCTTAGTTATGCCTGTTGAAAGCAGGCTTATGAGGCCTCCACACACCCATGCACACCCAGTGCTTCTTTAGCTTCTAATTTTGGATGAATATTTAAATTCTGAAATTTACTATCTTGTGCTCTATTCACTAAAATAGAGAACATTGCAATCTTAAAACTTGCTTCAAAATTGTTCTCCACAAAATTTTATGACGTATGAAAATAAGTCATGCTTGAAGTAAAAGTTCTAATTTTATTTAGATGGTACTTTTTCCATAAAAAATACATTAATATGGAATCATTTCCAATATACTTACTGATAAAGATGTATCCCAAAAGTGGAAAGTAATTTGCAAGTCTTTTTTTTTCTGACTTACCGAGGCCTCTAAAAACAAATACTTACCTATAATGCATGGAGTTTATTTATTTTGTTAATCCTCACCCAAGGATATTTTTCCATTGATTTTTAGAGAGAGTGGGAGGGAAAGGGAGAGATAGAGAGAGGGGGAGAATATTGATTGGTTGTACATACACATAGGTTGTATATACACACATACATACCACCCCGACCTAGCCTACAATCTAGGTACATGCCCTTGACCAGAATAGAACCCAGGCCCTTCAATCTGTGGGCCAACACTCTATCCACTGAGCCAAACTGGCTAGGGCGACGTGGAGTTTATTTTAAAACAAAAGTTTTGTTATATTTTGCTATGAGTAAATAACTATATTTTCCACTTTCTTTCTTCTTCTCTCCAGGCCTAGTAATATCTGAATTGATGTACAGAAATATTACATTGAATTTTTTCCATTTAACAAAATACAAGAGTAGCAATAATATTGCAGATAGTTTACACACGCAATCTACCTCTGACATGCAAAGTTGAAACTTCATGGTGTGAAGATACTTGATACCTACAGCAAACAGGCACCAGAATTCAAATATTTGCTTTGTTTTAGTTCCTTAACAAGCTCCATGTAGAATTGGGTTAGGTCAAACTCACTTCAAAAGTAAATCATTAAATAAGTGCATTGTTTCCTATTTTGTAATATCAAATGTGTTCAACTATGTTTTCATGGACACAGCTAATAAAAGTCAGAATTAAGCACAAACTGGAAATCATCTTGTCTTTTGATATCTAAACTAGGGGTTTGTATTCCTGGCTATATGATAAAATCAGCTGAGAAACTTAAAGAAAAATTACTCATGCCACCTCAAGAGATTCTGATTTATTTAAACCTAGGATGGGGCCCACACATTTTTTTTCAAGCTTCTCAGGTGATTCTAATATGAAGCTACATTTAAGAAAGACTGGTTTAAAGTTTTCTAACCCTTAAAGTATTATTTACAGAGAAAGGTAATAAAGAGCATGATGGTCTATTTCTATATGAACAATTCTGCAAATTACCTAATCTCCCAGAGCTTCGGTTTATTTGTCTGCAAAATGTGAATATGCTACTGTTTCTTGTAATAGTTTCAAGGATTACAAGATAAAAGATTCGGCCCAGAGTAATTCTTAGCTTATCAGGGATTGAACCCTCAAAAGCCACCAAGAGATTCTGTAGGTAACCACTCTGGGCATAATATGGGAGGGGCTGGTGGGGCGTGTGGCAAAATAGGAGAGATTCAATCTAAAGAGCACATCCATACTTATTCTTGCAATTGTCATGTAGGAATGTAGATCAGTATTTCCAGATCTCTTTTGGGGTTTGTTTGTTTTTGTTTTTTAAGAAAAGAAAGACACCTGGAGATTTTAAGTGAAAAATATCCCTACTATTAACGCAGCTGAACAAAATATATTTTCATTACCAATTTTTTTATTCTGGAGAGGTTTAATTCTCTTTTACCATATAAATGTACTTTTGTCATATGGTCATGAATGGTTGAGATCTATACGTGTTTTAGGTTGGTTTTAATTAAAAATTAAGTATTAATTTATATTTTGAGTAACTATTTCTTCCTAAATAGAGCAAGGATTTCTAGCTTTGCATGATATGACTTTATATAATACTAGAGGCCTGGTGCATGAATTAATGCATGGGTGGGGGTCTCTAGGACTAACCAGCAATAAGGGCCTGCCAGCTGGGGAAGGCGGGGGAGGGAGGTTGGCTGCCGGCCCCAAGGATGGAGCTGGCCCTCGGGTCTTCTGGGAAAGGAGCTGCATCCGCTGCCACCCATCCTTGGTTCCCTGTCCCAGCCTGGGACCCAAAGGCCCTGGCAGGGTCAGGAGAGGAGGCAATGAGGGAGGTTGGCTGTGGGAGTGTATGCATCATAGTGATGGGTCATTCTGGTTGTTTGGTCATAATGGTGGCTTATGCTTTTATATATATAGATAAGAATATAATAAATCTATTACTATTCAGATCTAGTGCAGTTAAAGTTTTCCCATGATGCACTTTTTCGCATGTTATTAGTGGCATGATTTATCTTGCTCTATTCATATCTCTCCTCCCCTTACCAAGATTAAATCTGATGTATGATTTTAGAATTCTTTCTTCAATTTCAACTGAGTGATTAGAATCATCACTTAATATTTTTAAATTTTGGTTTTTCTTTTTTGGGACAAAACGATGTTATCTCTAGTCATTTGAATTGTACCAATAAAGCTTAGTTTCATCTTAACAATACAATTTCTTATTTTACTCTATCCAATAATACCACTCAGTTTCACTGTTGCTAATACATAAAGTATAAACATAAATGAAAACAGTACTTTTGCTTTTCTAAGAAATTTAAAAATCTTATGTTATACCAACACCCTTTGTTTACATAAAATGGATAAAGTACTTTGAATCCTTCCAATAAGAGCACTGAAGTTTTCATTTCCTTTTGTAGCAGATAAACATGGAGGTGACAGGTCTGTGGGTGGAATTGCTCAGAACTCTGTTACCATTAAAAGTCATGAAAATTATAGGTGACACAAAAACTTCCCCTATGGATTAGGAACTAAAAAAAATGTTTAAAAATTACCTTATGACAGAACTGTGTGTATGATTGAAGTTTTTCTTGGCGAGATTAAAAGTTTAGCTCTGAATTAGAGTCTTTGAAAGCAAGCAGAGGTCTTAAGAGTGATCTTGAAGACCTCCTTATGTGAATGCAAGCTTAAACAAATCAATTAGAAAATCTCCAAATGCCGGCAAGAGTAGTTGAGAATTTATGATATTTGACTTAACAGTGATACATAATATAGTTATAGTTATAAGGATAAGCAGTTACAAACTCAGTCAATTCATGATTGTTTCATAAAGCTGATCCTGTTCGCAGAACAGGAGAACTAGATAAATAGACCTTTCTGTAGAACTCCAGTATTTGTGGAACCCATCGCTTCCTTAGAGAAAGGATGCCATAAGCTGCTGGGAATATGAACTTGTTGAAGGGGAATATTTTCCTCATTCTTCTCTGGCATGAAAAAAATCATCAAACTTAAAGAAGTCAATATGATCACTTGTGTATATGTAACACAAATGTTATGCTTCATGCTATATATGTGAATATGTAACATGCATGTACCCATATATGTATATTCTTCCTTCCTCTAATAAAATAAGCAAACATTCAGTGTTGAATTGCAGTCAACTTTTTGTAGAAAGGCAACACTTAATAATTACCATTTACCTAAGTTCTGCCTCAATGTATTATTTTAAAACAAATAACTTTATTTTTTTATTTTTTGGTGGGACAGGATTCAGGAAGTTCGAGCTTTTCAAATATTTATGTACTGTATTTGAAATAGAACCCTTGCTAGTTGTTTTTCATAGAATCATAAAAAGATAATCTTTGAAGCAACCTAAGATTAAATCCCTCATTTTACAGACAAGAAGATTGAAGCCCTTACTAGCTAAGTATCTTCCACAGATAGCCAGGATTTAAACCGAGGTCTTTTGACTCCAAGTCAAGAAGCTCTTTCAATTCTACCAGACAGTCCATTTAAACAAAATAGAAGAAAAACTCAGGCCACAATTCTCAGCACAAGGGTAACTAAAAGAAAAAAAGATCTTGTCCATTTGGTGAAAAAGTCAGAGTAGAAACATATAGCTAAAAAGACTATATTTTTGTTCATTTGTTTATATTATCAACCAGTAGGTTTTTTTTAAATAGTAGAATTATTATTCCTTTTCTTTTTTACTCTTTTTTAAAAATATATATATATTTAATTAAATCTTTATTATTCAGATTATTACATTTGTTTCTCTTTTTTCCCCTCCATAGCACCCCTCCACCCAGCTCCCACCCCTCCCTCTGCCCTTAGCTCCCTCCCATTGATCTCATCCATAGGTGTATGATTTTTGTCCAGTCTCTCCCTGTACACCCCTCACCCCTTTCCCCCTGAGAATTATCAGTCCACTCCCTTTCTGTGCTCCTGATTCTATTATATTCACCAGTTTATTCTGTTGATCAAACTTTTAATTCACTTAATTTTTAGATTCACTTGTTGATAGATACGTATTTGTTGCTCATAATTTTTTATCTTTTACCTTTTTCTTCTTCCTCTTCTAAAAGAGTACCTTTCAACATTTCATATAATACTGGTTTGGAGTTGATGAACTCCTTTAGCATTTTCTTATCTGTGAAGCTCTTTATCTGCCCTTCAATTCTGAATGATAGCTTTGCTGGATAGAGTATTCTTGGTTGTAGGTTCTTGCTATTCATCACGTTGAATATTCCTTGCCACTCCCGTCTAGCCTGCATCGTTTCTGTTGAGAAATCAGCTGACAGTCGTATGGGTGCTCCCTTGTACGTAATGAACTGTTTTTCTCTTGCTGTTTTTAATATTCCTTGTCTTTTGCTCTTGGTATTTTAATTATGATGTGTCTTGGTGTGGTTGTCTTTGGATTCCTTTTGTTTGGTATTCTGTGTGCTTCCTGGACTTGTAAGTCTATTTCTTTTACCAGATGTGGGAAGTTTTCAGTCATTATTTCTTTAAATAGGTTTTCAGTATCTTGCTCTCTCTCTTCCTCTGGAACCCCAAAATTCTGATGTTGGTATACTTGAAGCTGTCCCAGAGGCTCCTTACATTATCTTCACATTTTTGTATTCTTTTCTCTTCTTGCTTTTCCAGTTGAGTGTTTTCTGATTCTTTATATTTCAAATTTTCGACTTGATTCTTGCCTTTCTCTAGTCTGCTGTTAGGTCTCTGTATAATATTTTTTATTTCAGTCAGTGTACGTTTAATTTCTAGTTGGTATTTTCAATCTCTAGTTGGATCTTTTCCAATTCTAGTTGGTTCTTTTTCATCTCCTCTTGGGTCTCGCTAACTTTATCCAACTTTTCTAGGATATTCTTGAAAAACCTTATAAGCGTGGTTTTGAACTCCATATCCAGTTGTTTGTTTTCCTCCATATCTTTTGTTTGTGATCCCTTCCCTTGTCTCGGCATTTTCACTATGCTGGGAGAACTTCTGTGTTGGATTCAGTCTTATGATACCAGACTTGCAACTCTGCAGAAGCCTCTCTGTTGAGCTTGGGATGGGTGGAGTCTCAGGTCTTAAGGGATCACCTTGCCTTGAAGTCGGCCCTGCCCTCCACGGCCCCTGAGCCTCACTTGACTGGGTAATCGCTGGAGCTGTCCCTGTACACGTGCAGTGCAGTGCCTCTAGACTGCTGCCCCTCCGGCTCCCCTGCACTCCGGGACCATATGATTCTAGGTCCCCAGGGTTTCGCCTGAAACTGGGGTTTAGTGGAGTTAGAAGTGGTGCAGTTGGGAGGGTCTGTCTTCGCTCACTGGTGAAAGCCGGTGGCACAATCAACAGTGGGTCCTCTGCACTCAGTTCCATGTGCATCACCAGACTTCTGATCTTTTGCGACTCCTCTAAATTTCCGTGCACTTCTCCCTTTTCACAGTCCAAACTCCTCCTGTATGAGTTTTGGCTGGATCTGGGGTTTAGTGTCGTAGGATAAGGGGTTCAATGCCGATAAGAGTCTCCATCTCCATCCTGCCAGAGAAACCCAGTCAGGTACTCTGGCACCTGTTCTCTCCACGAGCTCGTCTCCATACCTCAGCTTTTTGCAGCTCCTCTGGGTCTCTGTGAGCCCCTCTCTTTGTAGAATTTCCACTCAGCCAGCTTTGCTGTGGTTCTGGATGATGTCCATTCTGTCTTTTAGTTGTAGTTTTAAAATTGTTGTGCAAGGCAGCAGTGTAGGTGTTTACCTACGCCGCCATCTTGGATTCTCCAAGTTTTGATCCAATATACACCATTTAACCCATATCTCTCACCACAATAAAGAAATTCTTACTAGAAAATATTGTTCTTGCTCAAAATGATTAGCTCTAATTATGTAATTTAGTTTTGATATTCAAGTTCATTGCCACAAAATAGATTATGGTAGGATATTAAATGCTTTTACAGAGAGAAAGGGAGAGGGATAGAGACTTAGAAACATCAATGAGAGAGACTGATCAGCTGCCTCTTGCATGATCCCTACTGGGGATGTGCCTGCAACCAAGGTACATGCCTCAACCGGAATAGAACCTGGGACCTTTCAGTCCGCAGGCCAATGCTCTATCCATTGAGCCAAACCGGTTTTGGCCATAGCTAAGATTTGGAAACAGCCTAAGTGCCCATCATAAGATGAGTGGATTAATAAATTGTGGTACATATACACAATGGAATACTACACTACGGTAAAAAAGAAGGAGTTCTTACCATTTGCAAGAGCATGGATGGAACTGGAGAGCATTATGCTAAGTATAATAGGCCATTCTGAGAAAGATAAATCTCAAACGATCTCACTCATTTATGAAACATAATGAACAACATACACTGATGAACAAAAGCAGATCCAGAGACAGAGAAGCATCAATCAGACCATCAAACCTCAGAGGGAAGGTAGGGGAGGGTGGGGTAAGGGGGAGAGATCAACCAAAGAACTTGTATGCATGCATGTAAGCCTAAACAATGGACACAGAGAATGAGGACATGAGTGGGGGGTTGGAAGGTAATGTGGGGGATAAAGACACATATGTAATACCTTAATCAATAAAGAAATTAAGAAAACTAAATACAAGAACTGCAAATTCAACACATATTTGGCAGCAGAAAACTCTGAGTTCCAACCCTACCCAGCTGTGACCTCAGGAAACATAAACTCTCTGAGCCCCAGTTTCCTTATCAGCAAGTCCAGTGTGGTAACACCTCTGAGTATTAGGTAAGGTGATGCACCCAAAGTGCTTGGTTGGCTCTGATGCTCACCACGGTCCAATGTCTACTCCCTAAATTTTTAAAAAAATGTTTTTATTGATTTTTAGAGAGAGGGAGAGGGAAAGATAGAAACATTGATGAGAAATATCATCAATCAACTGCCTCCTGCACACCCACTACTGGGGATTGAACCCATAGTGTAGGCATGTGCCTTGACTGGGAATTGAACTGGTGATCTGTGGATGCATGTGTCAATGCCCAACCACTGAACCACACCAGTGTGTTCATCCCTAAAATTTTAACAGTACTTGATAAGAAGGGGGTTGGTGAATATACTGAGTTAACTGGTTGATGTCTGAAACTACTTGGATGATTGAACACCCATAAAGGAATACCTTCCTATTTTTAAGTTTTGTTTTACATAAGGTATTCGGTTATTTAGAGGCCTTTAGTATTATTATTATTATTATTATTATTATTATTATTATTATTTGTACTCATGGTTTGTAGTTTCCTAGGTAAACTTTATACCTATCCCCTTTCTCTTTCCTAGTCTTGTACACTAAGGTGTTTATTCAATAAACACTTTTGAATGAATGTCAGTGAGCTTCCCATTAAGCTTGTGCTTGGTGCATATATTCACACAGAGGAGCATGTGTGAATATAAACTCAGGGGCAGGCACTTGACCCTTTTGTTTGCAGCTGTATCTCCAGTGCTTAGAGTAGTACTTGGTACATAGTTTTCAAAAAATGTTTGTTGAATAAATTAATGAAAATGCATGTGTATTCCATCCCATCCTAGACCCCATATCAAACAACCTGTTAATGGTTCTGCTTCTTAAAAACCTTTACTTATACCATTGCCTCCAATGAAAAATTGATTAAATTAAAAATAATCTGTACTTCCTTTGTTCAAATATTCAAATTTGTATGGTGTTTTTACTTGTTTTGTTTTTTAATGTTCACCCAAAGATATGTTTTCATAAATTTTTAGAGAGAAAGGGGGGAGGGGAAGAAGGGAGAGAGAGAGTGGGAAAGAGAAAGTGAGGGAGGAACATCAATGTAAGAGTGAAACATCAATTGATTGCCTCTTGTATGCGCTGTGCCCAACTGGGGATCAACCCAGAATCGAACCTGCAATAGAGGCATGTGCCCTGGCTGGGAATCAAAGCAACAATCTTTTGGTGCATGGACAATGCTCCTACCAACCAGGCCACACTTGCCAGGGCAAATTGTAGATTGTCTTTTAACTATGTTCATTAGGAAAAGAAAAGTGAGATCATTTCCAAAATTCAACTAAACTAAAAAATTCTGTTCTTAAAGACTTTCCTAAAGAGAGATGATACCACATGTCCTTACTGTCATATCAAAAGGTGGTTTTACACATCTGTAACCTTTCCTAAGTTCAACAATAAGAAAGAAAATGTTATTCATGTTTTGTTTGTCTGTCTCCCTTGTTCAATTGCAGATTCATTGAGATTAGGGACTGTGACTAGTTTCTGTCTGTATCTGCATCACCTGACATTGATACAAATATAGGTGACCAATAAATGTTTGAAGGAGGGAGATATTTGCTTAAATTACATATACCTAAATACTAACAGAAACCTCTATTTATGGACACAATTTGAATGTCTCTTTTATGTCTCCTTTACATGCCCTCTAAATTTGAGTCCAGAAATTTCCCTCTTTTTAAAAATATATGATTACATTTGGACTGCATTTGGCCATTTGATGACAACTGAAATAGATGAAGGCATATAGCAGTGTCTATAACAAGAACAGGATTCATTTGAGTGACCAGAGCACCACATTGCCATCAAGTGCACAGTGGAGAGGACTAGCAGGCTCTCTTTCCAGTTCTTCTCTTATTCTGTGCCAACTGGGCCCGGTCTTATTGGTATCCAATAATCAGCCCGATTACAGCTAGCCCTGGAGACATGACAGAAAGAGAGTCCTCATCTTGCATTAATTGCTCCTATTGAAACTATGCCACATCTCTCCAAGTTAGCTGTTGCTTAGTATCCCTTTGATATGATAATGACATGCTTCTCAGCAGATGAATATGCAAATTAAAAGCAGTAATTTGGTGGCATGCACCTGCTGACACTGCACGGCTATGCTTATGTGCTCCGCTGTAACACTGCAGCCACACAAAAGCATCATAGAGGTAAAATTAAATTCTAATGCCGTATATATTAAACAGATGCTTCCACTTTTCTTTGTATATCGACTTTTTACAGATTTTGCCGTTGGAATTTTGGTTCTCTTCATGCAATTAATGGACATTGATGTGTCACACACAGAAGCGTACTCAGTGCCATTTGAGGGGGCCGATTTTAAAGTGAGGGCTTACATATATGCACATTAGAAGATGAACATTTCTTCTCATAGCATAGGCGCTGATGACTTGACTCTTGTTGCACAAAGACTCCTATTCATACATGAAACACATACTTGGGCTGCAAAAGCTGAAGATCACGTTTCTATAGCAAAGATGTGCACTGAAATATAGAGCTACTTCATATCGCCTGAAAAGAACTCCAAAATGATTTGAAGAGGGCAGCAAAATGCACAGAATCAATAAACTACATTTCTCTGCTTCATAGGGCGAGTCACAACGAATGAGAAAGCCCGAATGGTGATTGCTTAGATGCAACTTATAATTACCCTGGGAACCTAAAAGTCTTTATTAATGTGTCATGACAGAATTAAGCATTCTGAAGAAAAAAAAAATTAAAATGGTACTACTTATCGGTTTGTGTTTTTTTCTCTATCCTTAAGCCCAGGTATGAACATGATAATAACTGAACTGATTGAGATTGAACTGTTGAATGAAACACACACAGATTCAGTGCACATTTTTACACAGTGAACATTTTATACTATGCATTTAATGATTACGTGGTATATTAAGTGGATAGACTCCAATTTAATTAAACATCCCCCTGTTGTTGGACTCCTAGATTTTATCCTAATTCTACAATTATATAAATAACACTGCAATGAACATCTTCAAACAGGTGGCATTTTCCTTCCTTTTTATTATCTCCCTGTAGTAACTTTCCAGAAGGGAAATTAGTAGGTCAAAAATGAGGCCACTTTTAAGATGAAAAAAAAAATCTCTGGCACACTATTTGTCTTATTTCACAATGGTATGCTTTTTTTATAAGCTTAGCAAGAAAGACACTTCTATGGTTACATGATTGGAGAGAACCAATTTTTAACTTCCATATATAGACACATTACATGTCTCCAATTATGTTGATTTAGGCATACTTTGTGTATTTTTGTAGAAACACTCCAGCAATCTCTCTATAATTAACTGGAGACTTTTATGAATTAGCTTCATTTTATAGTTCCTAGCCATTCTAAAAATATTTCTCCAACTCTAGCTAGTTATGATTTTTAACAGAACTATTAAACAGCTGTAAAGTTTATTTAATAAAGGTAAAAGTACAATTAATCCTCTTCTAGTGGGTCAAAATTCCAATTTAATTATATGAATGTGAAAAACTGCTATTTTTAAACATGGTGTGAAAGATATATATTTTCCCCCTCAAAATGTACACAAACTTTAAATAATTATAAAGGCAGTCTTTGTTAAAATACATTGCACCTTCAAAACGTAATAGAATCAGCTGTTAAAGTGTGTATACATTTTTCCGTGTGTGTGTATGTGTGTGTGTGTGTGTGTGTGTGTTTCAATATACAGTGAAAGTTTTATGCATGAATAAAGTGAGTCATCGCTACTTAATAATGTCACTAAACGTCCAGGAGTAAATACTATAGAGAAATACAATTCTTTTCTTAACTTTTCAATCTTATGCTCTATATATCATTAAACTGAGGAATAAGACATTCAAAATAATTTCTAATTGCATTAAAGGCACTATTACTGGTGAGCTTTGTAGACGTATCAGCCACATTTATATATAATTTAATTTTATGCCTCAAGGAATCCTATTTACAACTTTTTAATTATTTGCAGTTCTTGCAAGTACATAGAGAGCATGTGCAATAGGAACACAGTCAAGATTTATAATAATTTTCAAAAATTTTGTTTTCATTTGTACTGTTTAACAAATGATTAGTTTTGTTAGATTGTTTATGATTTTTTTCAAGACTTTTAAGCTTTAATTATTTAAGAACCACATTAACAAAATTCAACTTTTCAACATAATGAAAATAGTGTTTGCAATGACATAAAATAATCTTGAAAAGAAATGGGACGTTCCATTTTTTTTCTGCTTCATTTCAGCCTTTTAAATAGCTTGCCCTGGATTGTGTGGCTCAGTTGGTTGAGCAATGTCCTGTGCACGAAAGATCATTGGTTTGATTTCTGATCAGGGCATGTGCCCTGATAACCAATTGATGTTCCTCTCACATATATGTCTCTCTTTCTCTCTTACTCTCCCTAATCACTCTCCTCTCTCACTTTCTTCCCCTCCCTCTAAAATCAATAAAAAAATAAATAGCTGTAATTTTATTTAATACTATTCTGAAGAGTAGGTGTAAATTCTGAAACTCAGGTTTTCCTAATTCTGGAATGTTCACTATACTGGGAACAAGGATAAGGAGCTGGGCAAGCAGTTTATTTAATTTTTCTGGGTCTCAAATTTTCACTGGAAATGGGCTTCAATTTAATAAATATTTATTAAATGCCTATTGAGTGCTAGGTACTGTTCCAGGTGATAGACATATATCAGGGAATGAAACAAGAGCCTTTTCTTATGGACTTACATATGTGAGACATGTTACTAACTAATAACTACTATAATGAGAGGTGCCGTGTTCAGTGCCTGCAAAGGATTCCACACTCCTCCATTTTCCCTGTCATGAGCAAGCATTCAAACCAACTCTGCTGAGGCCATGCTCTGATTCAGGTATATTAAAAAACAAACACACTATCTAAGACAGTGGTTCTCAACCTTATTTTTTCTGGTTCTAATACAATTTATTAATTAGAATACACCAAGGTGAGCAAAGTTTCCAATATTTTTCTTAGACATGACAGAAACTAATAATAGAAAAGATTTTCAAGATAAAAGCCATGCAAATTAAGGTAACTTGTAATTCAATATTTTGTATTCTGAAGAATCCAGTACTGGTCCCAAAGTTCAGTAATATGGTTGTCACATAAAGTAGTAGTATAATGTAATAAGTAGAAGTAATAGTGTTACATTTAAGCTTATTTTTGTCACTTGGGCTGTCTGAGATACTTGATATGATAATATTTTTCATGTAACAAAAAAAGAACCATCAATAGATAAAGAACCTCAGGAACATATATTCAGTTAGTCTTCTCTGGCTGCCCTATTTTTTTTATTTAATAAATCTTCATTGTTCAGATTATTACAGTGGTTCCTCTTCCACCCTCCCCCATAGCTCCCCTCCACCCAGTTCCCACCCCTCCCTGTGCCCTTACCTCCACCCCATTGTCCTCATCCATAGGTGTATGATTTTTGTCCAGTTTCTCCTTGCACCTCCCTCACCCCTTAACCCCTGAGAATTGTCAGTCCACTCCCTTTCTATGCCCCTGATTCTATGATATTCACCAGTTTATTCTGTTCATCAGATTTTTAATTCACTTGATTTTTAGATGCACTTGTTGATAGATATGTATATGCTGTTCATAATTTTTACCTTTACCTTTTTCTTCTCCTTACTCTTCTTAAAGAGTACTTTTCAGCATTTCATATAATACTGGTTTGGTGTTGATGAACACCTTTAGCTTTTTCTTATCTGTGAAGCTCTTTATCTGCTCTTCAATTCTGAATGATAGCTTTGCTGGGTAGAGCAATATTGATTGCAGGTTCTTGCTGTTCATCACTTTGAATATTTCTTGCCACTCCCATCTGGCCTGCATAGTTTCTGTTGAGAAATCAGCTGAGAATCGTATGGGTGCTCCCTTGTAGGTATTCAACTGTTTTTCTCTTGCTCCTTTTAATATTCTCTTTGTCTTTTGCTCTTGGTATTTTAATTATGATGTGTCTTGTTGTGGTCCTCTTTGGATTCCTCTTGTTTGGGGTTCTGTGCACTTCCTGGACTTGTAAGTTTATTTCTTTCACCAGGTGGGGGAACTTATCAGTCATTATTTCTTCAAATAGGTTTTTATTATCTTGTTCTCTCTCTTCTTTTGATGTTGGTACACTTGAAATTGTTCCAGAGGTTCCTTACACTATCTTCACATTTTTGGATTCTTTTTTCTTTTTTCTTTTCCAGTTGAGTGTTTTCTGCTTCTTTATATTTCAAATCTTTGACTTGATTCTTGTGTTCCTCTAGTCTGCTGTTAGGTCTCTGTATAATATTTTTTATTTCAGTCAGTGTATGTTTAATTTCTAGCTGGTCCTTTTTCATCTCTTGGGTCTCACTAAATATATCCATCTTTTCTAGGAAATTCTTGAAAAACCTTATAACCGTGGTTTCGAACTCTATATCCAGTCATTTGTTTTCCTCCATTTCTTTCATTTGTGGATATGTTCCTTTGTCTCCACATTTTTGCTGCTTCCCTGAGTTGGTGGAGTTTTGTGTGCTAGGGGTCCTGTATGGCCCCGTAGCTCCACCTCTCCAGCTACCTGAGGTGGACATTCTTGGTGCCTCCCTTTGTGGACTGTGTGTACAGTATTATTGTAGTTAAGTCTTGATTGTTGTTGGTATCACTGAGGGGAATTGACCTCCAAGCCAATTGGTTGTGAGGATCAGCTGTGTCTACGCTGGGAGAACTTCTGTGCTGGAGTCAGCCTCATGATACAAGACTTGCAAAATTGCAAAAGCCTCTGTGTTTAGCTTGTATGGGGCAGAGTCTCAGGGATGAGCAGAGAGCCTTGGCTTCCCGTAAGCCCTGCCCTATGAGGACCCTGGGTCTGTGTACCTTGGTAACTGCTGCAGCCCTCTCTGTGCACACTCGTGCACTCGCACTCGCATGCCTCCAGACCTCTGCCTTTCTGGCTCCTCTGAGTTTCCGTGTGCTCTAGGGACCCATATGAGTCTGGGTCCCCAGGGTCTTACCCAAAACTGGGGTAAGGTGCAGTCAGAATTAGATTTCAGTGCAACTTGGAGGTTCTGTCTTCCTCCTGCTAGAGAAAGGCAGTGGCACAATCAGCAATCAGTCCTCTCTGTGCACCCTTGTGCGTGCCTCCAGACCTCTGCCTTTCACGGCTCCCTGAGTTTCTGTGCACTTATCACTTTTCACAACAGTCCAGACTCCCCCCATATCAGTATCACCCAGAACTAAGGTTCAATGCAGTCGGAACTGGGGTTCAGTGCAGTTCGGAGTTTCTGTCTCCTTCTCACTAGAGGAAGCCAGCCAGGCCCTCTGCCGCCCATCCTCTCCACCCGTTTGTCTCCATACATCAGCTTTTTGCAGCTCTTCTGAGTCTCCGTGAGCTCCTCTCTTTTCTTCTAATTGTAGAATTTCCACTTAGCCAGCTTTCCTGTGGTTCTGCATGATGTCTGTTCTGTCTTTTAGCTGTAGTTTTGAAATTGTTGTGCAAGGCAGCAGTTTAGGTGTTCACCTATGCTGCCATCTTGGTTTCTCTCTCCGTTCTCAATTTTTCTAATACTGAGACCTTTTAATACAGTTTCTCATGTTTTGGTGACCCCCATCCATAAAATTATTTCTGTTGCTACTTCATAACTGTAATTTTGCTACTGTTATGATTGTAATGTAAATATCTGTGTTTTTCAATGGTCTTTGGCGACCCTGCTAGCAGTTTTCAACCTGTGGGTTGCAATGCACAGGTTGAGAACTGCTGCTATAGAGCCTAAGACCATCAGAAAAAACACAGATATTTACATTCTGAAAATATACTTATATTTTCAGAATGTAAATATTTATATTTATATTTGAAAGTTCTTAAGAAAATAGATCCCAAGAGTTCTTGTCACACACACTCACAGAAAACAAACACACACATGTTTTTCTTTTGGTGTGTGTGTGTGTGTGTGTGTGTGTGTGTGTGTGTGTGTGTATCTCTATGAGATGATGGATACTAAAAAAACTTACTGTGGTAATCATTTGACAATATGTGTGAGACAAGCTATTATGCTGTACACCTTAAACTTAAACAGTGCTATGTGTCAATTACATCTCAATAAAACTGGAGGAAAATTTAATAAAAATGTCCAACAAAAAATAATAATGATAGCTGCCATTAAAACTGGCACTTACTGTACTCCAGGCACTATTCTTGATGTGTTAAATGAATTTAGACACTTAAGCCTCACCATTCTATCTAATAAAAGAGTAATACACAGATTGACCATCACTCCAACACACAAGATGACTGCTCCCATGTGGACACAAGATGGCTAGAAGGGGAAGGCAGTTGGCAGGGACCAGGACTGCAGAGAGGGCAGTTGTAGGTGATCAGGCCAGTAAGGAAGGATAGTTGGAAGGGACCAAGCCTGCAAGGGAGGGCAGTTGGGAGTGATCAAGCCTGCAGGAGAGGGTAATTAGGGGTGACCAGGCCACCAGAGGAGGGAAGTTGGGGGTGACTGGGTCTGCAGAAAACGACAGCTGCAGGGAAACCAGGTCTGCAAGGGAGAGCAGTTAGGGGTGACCAGGCCCACAAGGTAAGGCAGTTAGGGGCAAACAGGCTGGCAGGTGAGCAGTTAGGCATCAATCAGGCTGGCAGGGGAGTGGTTAGGGCGTGATCAGGCTGGCAGGCAGAAGCCTTTAGGGGCAATCAAGAAGGCAGGCAGGTGAGCAGTTGGGAGCCAGCAGTCCTGGATTGTGAGAGGGCAGTTGGACATCCCTCAAGGAGCCCCAGATTGGAGAGGGAGCAGACTGGGCTGAAGGACGCCCCCCCCCCGCAACCTCTACCATGCACAAATTTCATACACCAGGCCTCTAGTCACCATATGAAATAGGAACGATCATAATACCCCTTTACAGATGAAGGAGACACAAGAGGTGCAGTTCCCTTTTCAAAGTCACACAGCAAATACCTGGCAGAATGGTTTCAGAGCCTTTATCAGCTACTATGTTACCCGACTTATTGGCAGCATTTGACTCAGTTGATTGCTCCCTCCTACTTAAAACACTTTCTTCACTTGGTTTTTAGGACACCATGCTTCCCAAATTCTTTTCTTATCTATACAATCTCCCCCCCCCCCCGCCCCCCCCCACCTTCCTTGGCTGGCCTTCCTAACTAAATCTTAATATTGGAATGCCCCAGAACTAAATCCTTTCATCACTTCTATTCACTCTCTTGGTGACCTCATCAAAATGCTCATGGCATAGGTGCTAAGTTAATTTTGACAAATCCCAAATTTTTACCTCCAAACCTATCTTTCCACAAAACTTGGTATCTCCACATTGAGACATGAGTATCTCAAACTTAACAAAATCAAACCAAACCTCTGATCTCTCCCCACTTCTATCCCAAACCAGCTTTCCTTCTCAGTTAAGGGCAACTCCATTTTTAGGAGTAGCTTAGGCTCAAAACATTGACTTTCCTCTTTTTGTCACACCTCATATTTTGTCCACCAACAAATCTTGTTGCCCTAACTTCAAAATACATCTAGAATTCAACTATTTTCTGCCACCCCCACTGAACCATCCTGGTCCAAGGCACAGTCAGTGCTCCCTGGATTACCACAGTAAACTCTTCATAATTACTATCCCTACTTCTGTCCTTGTCCTTTTACATCCCAGCCAACCCAGCAATAAGAGTTATCTTGCTAAATGGAACTAAGACTGTGGTGCCCCTCTAAACCTTCAATGGCTTCTCATTTCATTCAGAGCAAAAAACTGAAGCCATTATAATGTTCTTCAAAGCCCCACACATCTAGCCCCTTCTTATTTCTCTGACCTATCACTTACTCTTCCATTCCTTGTTCACTCTGATCCCACAGGGCCTTTTGCTTTCCTTGAGCTTGTCAGACACACTTGTGTCTCTGTGCTTTGGCACTGACTTTTTCCGATTTCTGAAATATTTTCCTTTCACATGTGAACATGGCTTTCTTCTTCCCTCCTTTAAGAATTTCCTCAAACAACCCCTTTTCAGGGAGGCTTCCCTTGACTATCCTATCTACATTACAATATTTCCAATCCCCTTTCCCCTGCTTTAGTATTGGTTAGACTATATAGATTTATTCTTTTTATGTCTATTTTCCCAAGTAGGATGTCTTAGGAGCAGTGAGTTTTGTCTGTTTTATAAACTATGTGCTCCTACCAGCTAGAACATTATCTGGCACATGGTAGGAAAATAATTAGTTCATACAAGAGGAATTTCAGAGGTGGGAGAAGCTTCAGTGCTATTTTCTTCCTTGCGCATGTCTTGTAGGAAAAAGTAAGACTGGCTTCTCGATGTTCTCCTTAAGAGTGAGGAAGAACTTCTCTGTAACCTTTTGGCAAAATTCTCTTTGCTTCTCTCATTGCCCAGAATTTTGGCCAGTCATTGATTGAGAGACCAGGAGCTGCAATAACCATTGGTCCATTCAGCCCTATCCTAGAGGTAAAGTCGAAATCAAATTCCTTTGAGACATAAGGGCAATGGGGGGTGGGCAATACTGAAGGAATTAGGATTTTAGAGGGAGAAAATACTAGCTAGGAAGTGTCCACTTGACATCTCAGAGTGGAAGTGATGGCTATAAGGATATTAGATTACATAAATTACTCATTTCCTCAACTTCTACTGATTACACTAGAATTCAGTAATCTAAAAAGAATTACCAGTAGGATTACTGAAAAATTATATTTCATTTTTGTTTTAATTTTCATTTCTCTAACTACTCTTGAGGTGAAACACGTTTTTTATTTGTTAATTAAGCACTTGTGTTTCTTCTTTTAAAAACTGCCTGGTAATATTCTTTGCCCATTAGGTTATTTTCCCCTGTTAATTATCAGTTCATCATGTATTCTGTATATACATTACAAATATTTTCTCTCAATCTATTGCTTGTTACAACACTGTGGACTTTTTATAGTATTCAAATGTTTAATTATTTGATTTTTAGCTTTTATGTTTTGTCTTACTCTAATATTATAAAAATATTTTCCTATATTTAATGGTTTAAAACACAATCTTTATGACATTTTAAATTCATTTCCTGGGCTCTCTATTTATCTATTTTCCCCAATATCAACCTCTTTAAATTTCATAACAGTTATGATATCTTAGAAGGTTTTGGAAGACATTTTACTATCATTGACTTTCCTTTATTTGAGCCTTCTCACTTCCAGATATATTGAGCAACACTGCCAATCCTATATAATAAAAGCCTACTATGCAAATCAACCAAATGGTGGAATGACCAGTCGCTATGATGTGCACTGACCTCCAGGGGACAGATGCTCAAGGCAGGAGCTGCCCTCTGGTGGTCAGTGTGCACCGCTTAGCCAGAAGACGGGCTCATGGCTGGTGAGCACAGTGGCAGTGGGGTGGCGGGAGCCTCTTCTGCCTCAGGTGGGGTGGCAGGAGCCTCTTCTGCCTTTGGGGCAGCGCTAAGGAGCAGCAAGCAGGCGGGCAGTAAGGAATGAAGGCTCCCAGACATCTCAAGGAGTCCCAGACTGCAAGAGGTTGCAGGCCAGGCTGAGGAGCCTTCCAAATGCATGAATTTTCATGTACTGGGACTCTAGTTTTACTATACTGTACTGAGTAATTCCATCCATTACTAAGGTTATGTTTCACTAATTTCTTCATATAAGTCTTCTATATTAATGTCTCACATATTTTGTGGGGTTTTCCCTTTTGTAATTGTGAACAATATTCAAGATATTTTATAATTGGTTATCATTGGTGTATAGGAAAACTATGCTTTTTTTTTCAAGCTTGTTATTGTATTAAGTTTTTTTCTTTTTTAACAGTTCTAATAAGTTTTTGTTATTTCTTTTGGATTTTCAAATTCAAGATCACATTATTTATAGATCATATTTTTTCTTATTTTCTAACTTTTATAGTTGTCATTTAATATTATTATTAGAACTATTTTTTATTACTTTTTGTAGTATTGCTTAGGACAGTACAATCTTGAACACCAAGACTTATAGTTGACTTTAATGGGAACACTTCTAGTGTTTCATTATAGATTTGGAGTATGTGAGATGTAAGCATAAGTATTCATTTTTTTGTTTTGTTATTCCTCATCTAAGGATATTTTTCCATGGATTTTTAGAGAGAGTGGAAGAGAGAGAGAAAGGCAGAGAGAAACATCGATGTGAGGGAAATACATCGATTGGTTGCCTCTTGCACTTGCTCTGACCAGGGGAGGAGCTTACAATCAAGGAACCTGCCCTGGACCAGATTGACCCTGGGATCTTTTGGTCCACTGAGCCAAACCCACCAGGGCAATATTCATTATTAAAGTGTGGAGGTTTACCTCTTTTCCTAGCTTGCTAAAATTTTTAACAAAAAATGTTGAATTTTATTTTTTAAAATTTTAGAATGTATTGAGATGACCATATTTTCTTCCTTTAGTGTTACTAGAATGAATTACATAGATTTCTATTTGTTTAGTGATCTTTTCTTGAAATACTATTCTTTAATATTTTGCTACATACTTACCTCTGAATATACAACACATTTTTAATATATTGTCTTTACTATATTCATTTGTAAATATTTTGTTATTTCTTCTTAATCTAGAAATTACTTAAAATATTTTAAAAACTCTAGCTAAGTGGTTAGTCTGTTTCTGGTTCACAGTTATTGATTTCTGATTTTGTTGAAGTCAGCATATTTAAATGTATATACTTTTCCCAAATAAAAGATAATAAACTGTAGCATGCTATCATTTCCCCCTTAACTGACATTGGCTTCATCTTCAAGTTTTATGTTGAACTTATTTGGAGTTTAATTCCAAATTATTAGTGTTTTTAAAAATTTACAGGATTTTAAGGATCTATCCCTAGTCCTATATATTACTGGTCTCTTTTCTTCACTTATTTTTGGTATTCAATGTCTTTCATTCTCCTAAAACTTTTTTGCTTTTTTTGAATACTTCCTTGACTGAATGGATTTTTTTTAAAACAAGCTATTAGCTCATCCTCACATTTTTAAAATAAATCTTTATTGTTCAGATTACTACAATTGTTCCTTATTTTCCCCCAATAGCTCCCCTCCACCCAGTTCCCATTCCAACCCCATGTTCTTACCCCCACCCCTCCGCCACTGTCCTCATCCATACGTGTACAATTTTTGTCCAGTCTCTTCCTGCACTCCCACATCCCTTTCCCCCTGAGAATTGTCAGTCCAATCCCTTTTTATGCCCCTAATGCTATTATATTCACCAGTTTATTCTGTTCATCAGATTTTTTATTCACTTGATTTTTAGATTCACTTGTTGATAGATATGTATTTGTTGTTCATAATTTTTATCTTTACCTTTTTCTTCTTCTTCCTCTTCTTAAAAAATCCCTTTCAGCATTTCATGTAATACTGGTTTGGCAGTGATGAATGCCTTTAGCTTTTTCTTATCTGTGAAGCTCTTTATCTGCCTTCCAATTCTGAATGATAGCTTTGCTGGGTAGAGTAATCTTGGGTTGTAGGTTCTTGCTATTCATCACTTTAAATATTTCTTGCCACTCCTGTCTGGCCTGCATAGTTTCTGTTGAGAAATCAGCTGACAATTATATGGGTACTCCTTTTTAGATAACTGTTTTTCTCTTGCTGTTTTTAATATTCTCTCTTTGTCTTTTGCCTTTGGCATTTTAATGATGATGTGTCTTGGTGTAGTCCTCTTTGTATTCCTTTTGTTTGGGGTTCTGTGCACTTCCTGGACTTGTAAATTTATTTCTTTCAACAGGTGGAAGAAATTTTCTGTTATTGTTTCTTCAAATAGGTTTTTAGTATCTTGCTCTCTCTCTTCTTCTGACACCCCCATAATATGGATATTGGTATTCTTGAAGTTGTCCCAGAGGCTCCTTACACTATATTTATGTTTTTGGATTCCTTTTTCTATTTGCTTTTCTGGTTGGGTGTTTTTTGCTTCTTTGTATTTCAGATCTTTGACTTGATTCTTGCGATCCTCTAGTCTGCTGGTGGATCTCTGTACAGTGGTACCTTGAGATATGAGTTTAATTCATTCCGTAACCTTGAGGTGTGGGAAACTATGAGTTGCGGTAAACTGGTGGGTCCTGTGCAGCCGGCAGATCCGCGCGATTACTCCTATCTCAAATGTTGCTTGTATTTCAAAGCAAAAATTGCTCGCTGGACGGCTCGTATCTCAAAAATCTCGTATGTTAGGGCACTCGTATCTCGAGGTACCACTGTATATTATTTTTTATTTCAGTCAGTGTATGCTTAATTTCTAGTTGGTCCTTTTTCATATCCTCAAGGGTCTCGCTAAGTTTATTGGCCTTTTCTATAAAATTCTTGAAAAAAAACATATAATCATGGTTTTGAACTCTATATCTAGTAGTTTGCTTTCCTCCATTTCTATCATTTGTGACCTGTTTCTTTGTCTCTGCATTTTGGCTGCTTCCTGAGTTGATAGAGTGGCTTTGTGTGATAGGTGTCCTATAGGGTCCAGTGGCTCAGCCTCTCCAGTTACCTAAGGTGGACACTCTTGGTGCACCCCTTTGTGTGCTGTATGCACAGTCTTGTTGTAGTTAAGCCTTGATTGTTGTTGGTATCACTGGGAGGAATTGACCTCTACAATGGGAGAACTTCTGTGCTGGAGACACTTTATGAGACAAGTGGTCCTTTGCTGCTCACTGAGTCTTCCCCCTGAATGTGTCCCTTTTGGATCTGAGGAGTGGTAATCTGGATGGTCCTACTCTAACCACTGGGTACACTGGCTCTTGGATTTCCAAGAAGGTGCTAATTTAACCTCTGCCTGAGGCCACCTAGCAGGAACTATGTAGAGATCTGCAGATTCCTCTTCTTTGTTTGGGTTTTGTAGGTGCCCAGATGAGGCCCAGCTGTGAAGCAATTCAAGCTGCTGTGGGGCCTTGGGCTTTCTTTTGGATGTTCTGGGTCTCAGTGATTCAGCTCCAGTTTGTTAGTTAAGTTTAGAATTCAAAGGACCAGGCTATTCATATGCAAAAGTCTCTTCACACAGCTTGGGTGGGGTGGAGTCTCAGGATGGAGCAAATAGCAATGGTTTCATGGGGCGGGATCTCAGGGCAGAGAAAACAGCAATAGCTTCCCATCAGTCCTGCCCTAAGAGGCCCCTGGATATCAATGTCCCATGGTAATTGCTTCAAGCACTTCTGAGAGAAAGCCACCCTGGAGTTCCGCCCAATGCCAGATAGTCCAGTTTCTCCCCATATGAGTCTGGGTCCCCAGCGTCTTGCCTGGAACTGTAGTTCAGAGCAGTTGGGTGCTTTTGTGTTCCTCCCAATTGAGAAAGCCAGCTGCATACTCAGTTGCCAGGCCTCTCTAGGTGTGTGCCTCTGTACCTCTGCCTTTACTTCTGCAGCTCCTGTGAGGCTCAGTGTGCTTTTCTCTTTTCTTTTAGTTGTAAAATTTCCACTTAAGCCAGTCTTCCTGTGGTTCTAGAAGATGTCTTGTTTTGTCTTTTAATTGTAGTTTTGAAATTGTTGTTTACCTATGGTGCCATCTTGGTTTTTCACATCCTCACATTTGATGCTCATTTGGCTGAGTTTAGAATTATGCACTGTTCAACTGAGAAGGTGACATTTGAGTAGAGACGTGAAGATAGTAAGGGAGTGAGCTATGTGGATATCTGCGGAAGTGTAGTCAAATCAAAGGCAACAGCAAGTACAAATACCCCAAAGCGGGAGCATGCCTGGTATGTTTGTGGAATGCATATATATGTGATGGTTTTTAATGTCTTATTTTATTATATAATGCTTTACTTTCAATTGCAGACCCAAAATGTATCATAATTAAGCATATAGCATTTGTTCAATATTGGTTGAGTGAGTATAACCCAATGTTTAAAATCAAATCCCTAGATCATGCCATCCAAAGTCCACAATTGTATTTTAGTGTTGATAATAAGAATAAAGAGCACATAGCCATTTGTACACCCTTTATCATTCTTGAAATACCAGACATTTAATTATATTTGTCAATGAATATTAATATAAAATACATTTTTTCAAGACAAAATTAAAATGGGGTTTTAAGGAATTTGATTGCAATTTCCTTTTATAATTGAACTAGAGGCCTGATGCACAATATTCGTGCAAGGGTCTAGGCCATGGCAGCTGTGGAAGCTTGCCTCATTTTCCAGATTTTTAGGTTATTATTTAACACTAGAGGCTCAGGCTCAGGGCACAAAATTCGTGCATGGTGGTGGTGGGGGGTGGTCCTCTCAGCTCAGCTTGCACCCTCTCTAGTCTGGGACCCCTTGGGGGATGTCTGACTGCCAGTGTAAACCAGCAATTGGACATCCCTTTCACAATCCTGGACTGCTGGCTGCTAATTGCTCACCTGCCTGCCTGCCTGGTCACCCCTAACTGCCCCCATCCCTGCTGGCCTGGTTGCCCCTAACTGCCCCCATTGCCAGCCAGGTCATCCCCATATGCCCCCCCCCCTCTGCCAGCCTGGTCACCCCTCGCAGCCTGCTTGTCCAGTTGTTTGGTCACCCCCTCTATAACCCCCCTGCCAGCCTGGTTGCCCTACACAGCCCGCTTGTTCAGTCATTTGGTTGTCCCTCATTAACCCCCTTGCTGGCCTGGCTGCCCCATGCAGTCTGTTTGTTCAATTGTTTGGTCATTCCTCAGGCTGGCCCTGGACAGCTGGGCAGCTGCAATCTGAGGCTTGACTGTGCCTCAGGATGGTCCTGGTGGCTGGGGGATAAAAGGATTGGGGGACTCCAGAGGCAGGTGCGTGGAGCAGCCGGACCTGCCTGGGGGCAGGCCCAGCCATGCCGTGCATGCTGCCTTGGTGGGGCCAGAGGAACTGGGTGCTGCCATCTTTTGACTGTGGGTGATGCCATGTTTGAGGGTGTGGTAATCAATTAGCATATTCCCTCCTTATTGGCTGTGGGTGCCACCATCTTTGTGAGGGTGTGATGGTCAATTAGCATATTCTCTCTTTATTAGATAGGATGTTTATGTGTATATTTCCTTACAAGTATTCAATAGAATTTTATTACTTCCAAAGTGCCTTTACTTAACTCTTTTTATACGTGTTGAAAAGAATAACTTAAATCCCTGCCACTCTGCTACCAACACACACACACCAGAAATTATTTCTTAAAAATTCAACTATTTTTGATAATCTACATTTTTCACTTCCCCAACTCACTTTAAAAAATAATTTTATTAATTGTAGAGAAAGAGGAAGGGAGAGGGAGAGAGAAAAGTTGATGGGAGAGAAAAATATCAATTGGCTGCTTCCAGCACTGGGATCAAGCTGCAACCCTGGCAGATGTCCTGACCAGGAATCAACCAGCGACCTCTCTGTGCATAGGAAGACACCCAGCCAACTGAGTCAGTCACACAGGCCAGGGCTCCCAGGTCACTATCGATGTTTATTACTAGAAATTACATATATCTATATTTTGCTTCTCTTTTACTTAGTAATGAAATTCTGTACAAATAAAAATGACCTAAAATCATGCACAAGGAAAATGAGAACTAATGTTGCAGTAAGAATTATTTTGTGGGATCATTTTAGAGATACAATACTCTGTATAGAAATAGTACTTGGTATATCAGAAGGTCTGAATGGAAAGCTTTATGTGACAAATGAAAAGCTTAGCAGGGATTTCAGATTGGCCTTGTTTGATAGACACTTGATTGGCAAACAAAAACAAATACATTTTAAAGGAAAAATGAAGAGTAGACAAATCATCAATTTTTTTTCCCCATTTCTAAGCACTGATACTCTATCTCTTAAGTTTTTAGTTTAGATCATATGAGCTACAGTGTTGCTTGTACTTAACATAGTTTACAATCCCAAGAACTCTAAAATTCTCCTCAGGGAGCTGTAACACTTAAGGCATGGCCTCTACATTAAAAGAGTACTACGTAGTTACTGCTCACTGATTTCATATCCAACCACTAAAATCACCAGGCAGATGTCTTCATTTCTACCAGGTACCATTTTCTCATATAAGTTTATGGCATTTTCTCTTTAAATAAAAGTAAAGAAAAATATCCCCAGATTCTGTAACTTCTAAATTTCAAAGAAGCAAGGCCTAATGATAAAAAAAAGGATCTCAAAAGCAAGACCAATTTATGAGTAAATTTATGAACAAAAAGTACATTTTTAAGTGTCATAATATTATCAAACAGTTTACCAACCCCCTCTCTCAGCTCCTCAGCTCTAGTCCCCAGCTCTCCCATTCTCCCATCTTTGAAAGTGTTTGAAGACAGAAATGGTCTCTATGTTGGGTACCTGTAGAAAGGCTTCATTTGTGAAATGGCAGCAGTTCTGATGTGGGGTAGAGGTTTAGTGATCCCGGATAGGCCAGGAAAGAGCTTGAACCCTTGGAATTTCAACCCAAGGCAGTCAGAGATAGTGCTTCATATAAGAAAGGAAGCAAGTTCAAAGTACAGCAGGGGACATAGAGGTTCTATCAGTGTGGGCAGCAGGCCTGGTGTCAGAAAAACTTGTTCCTCTGGCCTATTTTCATTTCCTTGCTTTGACAGAGAAAACATGACAGAAATATCTCTTTCCTCTTCACTCTGATTTCAGAAAAATAACACAAAAAATGCAACCAAGCAGCAATTTGCATTCAGCCTTAGGAAAATGGCGTGTGGCAAGACCCTGTGACTGGAGAACCCCTAACAGGCCAGAACCAGCGGACTGTTCTCAGGAGGGGTTGTGAGCAGTGATGCCTGATTTTTCAATTTTTAAAAAGAAACTGGAAATATAGATTTAAAAAATGTAAACATTCCTGTCAACATTTTTAACTCTGCAGGTCAATAGTGAGTGTGTCCAATGCACAAATTTTGGACTAAATCCTGCACTTGGGTCAGAGTTTTGCAGCCTCTGTAGGGCCAGCAATTCTGTCTCCATCTGGGGTAAAGTGGGGGTCAACCTTCCTCAACAAGAAAATTGTAACTGTAACATTATCTCCTTCCCAACTAACTAGTATCCTTACACAGAATTTTAAACAGAAGACAGGATCACTCACTTAATAAAACAGACATGGATTTAGGAAGCCAAAAAATAATCTTAGACTTGTTGCATGGGAATATATCAAGGTCTAATACAAATACTCTCTAATGATTACTTTATAAATGTACTAGAGGCCCGGTGCATGGATTCAGGCACCAGTGGGGTCCCTCAGCCTGGCCTGCAGGGATTGGGCCAAAACTGGCTTTCTGACATCCCCTGAGGGGTCCCAGATTGCGAGAGGGTAGTTCTCATGTGACACATCCCAGAATTCGGCTCGCTTCTCTCTGGTTCTGGGTGTGTCACTTAAGAAATGCAGCTGCCAAGTCACTGCAGCTCAGAGTGTATGCCCCTAGTGGTCATTGCACATCATAGCTACCAGTCGGACAGTCAAATGGTTGGACAGTCACTTGGGCTTCTATATGTAAATAGACTAGAGGCCTGGTGCACAAAATTTGTGCAGGGGGGGAGTTTCCTCAGCCTGGCCTACACCCTCTCCAATCTGGGATCCCTCACACAATCCAGGAGCACTGGCTCCTAACCGCTCACCTGCCTGCCTGTTGATAGCCTCTAACCCCTCTGCCTGCTAACCTGATCACCTCTAATCACCCTCCCCTGCTGGCCTGATCACCCCTAACTGCCCTCCCCTGCTGGCCTGATCGCCCCTAACTGCCTCTGCCTTGGCCCCCGCCACCATGGCTTTGTCCGGAAGGAGGACTGGATGATTAGAAGATGTCTGGTCGACTGGTCTAATTAGCACGTTACCCTTTTATTAATATAGACCCCTCATTGCTTACATGTCAGATATGGCCCACATTATGTTTACTGTGCTGAAATTTGTCCAAGAGAGATACTCAATTTAGTGAGACAATTTCCTGCCTTTGCTCTGTTTGGTCAAATGTTAAGGTCATAATGAAATGCCAATATTTTTGTGTTAAATTCCTGTTGCAGGAAAATAAAGGTAAAACAAAACCATAAAACAGTTGCATTTTGCCGCAAGTGTAAAATCACAAAACTAACTGATTTGACACTTAGTGACTGCCAGCTACAAGAAAAGATTTTAAAATAGAAAATCCCCAATTCTATAATAACATTATCAAACATCAAGCAGATCTTCTGTCACAGAGCATTCACTGGGGTCCTGTTAGTAATTCACTCATGGGATGAGCTGTAAACCCAGAATCTCTTAGTCTATTTCTTTCTGAAAAACGGGATCACTCAGCAGATAGGAACATGTTTGTCCAGCACTATGTCACATTCTCTTTTCATCTTCTTTACTGAGCCCCCTTTTCCTCTCACCCATTTTTCAGGGCTCCTGCTGCTATGCCTTGTGATTCACTGTCAATTTTATTGGCTTGGATTCCCCCCCCCTCTTACTTTCAAAAGAGCCTGGTGACAAGGGGGTGAGAGGTAAACAAGGAGACAGCCCACCCAGCTTCACAGACCCCTCAGTTTTTCAGCGTGTGGCTTCCTACGCACCAGCTCCACCTGACTGCTTCTTACCTAGTGCGTGACCTTCAGTTGAAAATTCCAGCAGCGTGCAACTTGTCTTTGGCAAATGAATTGTAAGTATGCCAGCTGCCAGATGTCTTCATTTTTAAAACACCTTCAAAACTGCTTCTGGCACAGTTCCATAAGCAAAACAGGCTAAGCTGTAACTCTTGTTGCCATGCTGTGAGCAAAAGGAGAGGGGGCGAGCGAAGCAGATGGAAGCGAGATAAAAATGTATTGCCTTCGCATCTTGAAAAAGAGTATAAATGAAAGTGAAAACAAACTCCAACTACTCTTTTCAGTAAATACGTGGATGAAGAGTTATCTATGACCTATGGCATGCATAGCATGCACACAATCACTTTAAATAATATAGTAATTTAAAATACTACAGTTTGATGAGTCCAACAAAATAATAATACTTTTTTTTTTAAATGAGGACTATGGCTCCGAAGAAACATTTTCTGGGTCTTTCAGAGTTCTCAATCCATAACAGAACAAATACACGCAGAGCTAGGTGTACAAATACATAAAGAAAAGTAATAGTAAAGTAATAGTAATAGGAAAGGAAAGAGTAATAAAAAATAAGCTACAAAGAAAATGAATGAAAGATTAAATGCATACCAAATACATATGTTTCAGCAATGCAAATTTTCTTGCTATTAATGTGGAATTTTGAAGTTGGAAGTAAAAAAGGAGCTCCCAGATGCCAAAGGGTGGCCCTCAATTCCTATCCTGTCCAAAGTTTCCTTCAAAACCTTCCATTGGGTTAAATAATTAAGTAAGATACGAAAAGAGAACACATTTAAAGAAGAAGGCACTTCACATATATTGAGAATGCCTGGCATTGCTAAAAACCCATGCCATCCACATGGTCTTGGGAGTAACTAAAGCCCAGAGAATGGACACACTTAGATCTGGTGACACAGGTCAGTTGGAATTATTGAGTAACTAATAATACTGAATTTGAACCTGACAGTGTTTACAGGACACAAGAAGGTATTCACAGTTGAGCCTGGAGAGAAGTCAGAATATGGCAATTTAATTCAAAGATAATTCTTTCAACTAGTATTGATTGAAATTTTAATAGCTCTCATAATAGAAGTGGAAACATTCTATATAAACTACAAGAATAAAAGTAAACTGAACAAAAAAAGACATGTCAATGACTTATATTCTCCTATCACTAAGCCTGAACTAAATAAATTGTGCTATCAATCTCATATTCACAATATAAGCTTATCTTTAAGTGACTTAGATGTCTACACTCTGAAAAGTGATGAGGGACTATATGTAAGAAACACATTGCTCTGAAGCTCCAGGGGTAGGGGAACCCCTTCTTCCTTATATCTATCTTTGAATATAAATTATTGATTTTGATTTTCAATAAAGAGGCCTATGAAAAGGAAGTGTGCTTACAAAAAGCAAGAGGCATTGGTCTTGGAGGATATATGATATATGACACTGGTCATACATCCTCTAAGACCAATGCCTCCCGCTTTTTTGTAAAGTTATTAAATTATAGAGGTAAAATTATTAAAATTATAGAGGTAAAATTATTAATTTTTATAAAATTATTAAATTATAGAGTTAAGATTATTAAAAGGGGGGTTTGCTTTTTCTATCTTCCAGTTTAACAATTTCTCATGAACATTTTTTAACCAATCACATCATTCCCTGTCCATGCCTGTCACTTTCCCACTTCTGTGGATGATAATAGCATAAGCTATTCTTACCATTCCTTCATGTTTATGGAATTGCTGAGTGTCCTTTAAGTTTTGACACATATGCAGTAATCTCCGGGAATTTACCCCAAACTCCTCTACTTTCATTGAAAGGAATCTCTTTCCTATGTTATTATCCTAGCGTTACTCTCTGCTTTTTATGTTCTGATCTATTTTCCCGTCCAGACTGTGAGCATGTTGAGGACTGAAATCATGTCTTGTATGTTCTTATAACCCAGGCCACCTAGAACAGCACACACATTCTTACTCCTGCTAAATGTCTGACTAGAACTGGATGCCTTCTAGCCAGTGGGTCAGTCAACAGTGCCCTTGCCCTGCCCTGTCATCTTCCTACAGTGAATTACTCAGTAGGTCCTTTTTTTTCCCATAAGCCTAACTCCTCAGATATCCCATTGGTTCTAGCTGGCCCACCACTAACTGTGTAAATTGGTTACACTGGCATTATAGTGGGTATAATATAAATTGATTTTAAAAGAAGTGAAGGCCTTTTTTTAAAATAGCATTACAGTATGTTAGAAGAATAATCTGTCTGGTCTTCCAAGGCTCTCAATTCATAACAGAACAAATACACACAGAGTTATATGTAACCATATAAAGAAAAGTAATAGTAATAGAAAAGGAAGGGATAATAAAAAATAAACTAAAGAAAATTAAAGATTAAATAGATACCAAAACAACTTAAAAATTAAGAAGTATTAAAAATCCAAATCTAAAAAGTTTTCCCCAAGCTGAGGAATAAATTCTGGCTTCTTGAAACTGGTGCCCCCCCTCCCCCTTTTTAAAAGTCAACCTATGTTTTAGTTTGGCTCTAAGTTTCCCAGGAGGGTTTGAGCCCATCATCCTCAAACCTCATAACAACTCCTCATAACAACTGCCAAAGGGAGCCTGGCCTGAGCTTCATGAACGCTGTTCTAACTGATGGGACTGAAGGAGAACCTTGGCAGCAGCTAGTAGAAAACAGACACCCAGAAATTAAAATTGAAGTTAATTATAGTGCTTGCAGATTTTCCCCCAGACCTGATTCTTGATGTTCAACAAAGAAGAAAAGCTCTCAATACAACTTCAATATGACAATGCCATCACCACACCTAAGCCTGTTTTTGGGGGGTTGAGGAGGGGGGAGACTTGAAGTTGCCTTGTCATTACAGCTGTTTGCAGAGCTGAGGTTGGTGAGAATATTTTTTTTATCTATAGCTAGACACAGAAATTAATTAAGAATGATTTTTGTTGTGTCCAATAAGTACTTTTGTTTTTCCAAATACCCAGAAATTTTAAGTTTTATTCTCCCAGACTATAAGGGTGATCTGTGCTTGGAATATTGGCTTATGTGATTCATAGACAAGCAATTCTTGTCTTAGGAATCCTCACCAGATGTTTTTCCTTTTAATCCTGTGAAGCTCAGACTCTGATGATCAATTCCAAATTAGAAAGGCAGCACTTACTACTCACTCACCAACTGTTTGACTTGGGCCACATATATGTTATCTCTGAACCTGCTTTTCTTTATCTACAAAATGAAGGTAATTATACCTGCCTTATACTGCTGCTATGTGTAGCTCTATAACATTGTGTCAGTATCTTAAAGAGTATAAAATGGGCACACTGACAAAATATATTTATGATAGGCAATTTTAATTATATGGACATATATTTCACTAATCACTTATCAGAGCCTTTGATAAATTATTCATTTGGTTTATTTCTACTATATCCACTTGCAAAAGCTTAGGAAGTAACATAATTCTGGGATTTCGTCTGTCCCAAAAGGAAGAAGTGATTGGTAAAGTGTCATGAAGCAAAGTGACCTGAGCAATGTAGCACTAGATAGAATACTGTAGACTTCTGTAACACAAAGTATGGAGTGAGGACTAGTAGTATTGCATAATCTGGAAGCTTGTTAGAAATGCAGAAACTCAGGCCCCACGCAGACCTACAGAAACATAATCTACATTTTAACAAGATCACTTCACTGATTTGTGTGAACATTAACATTTGAGAAGCACAGAATATGCAGAGAATTTGAATAGACATTTCTCCAAAGAGGACATACAGATGGCCAATAGGCATATGAAAAGATGTTCAACATCACCGATCATTAGGGAAATGCAAATCAAAACCACAATGAGATATCACCTCACACCTGTCAGAATGGCTATAATCAATAAATCAACAAATAACAAATTTAGAATGAAGAAAATCCTCATACACTGTTGGTAGTATGGTAAATTGGTATAGCAATTATGTAAACAGAATATAAGTTACTAAAAAATTAAAAATAGAACTAACATATGAATAATTACACTTCAGGTATTTATCCAAATAAATCAAAAGCTCTAATTTAAAAAGATATATGCACTCTTTGCTCATCGCACCATTATAGAAGCAACTTAGGTGAATAGATAAAGATGTGGTATATATACACAATGGAATAATATTCAGCCTTGAAAAAGAATGAAATCTCACCATTTGCAACATCATGGATGGTCCTAGATGGTATCATGTTAAATGAAATAAGTCAGACAGAGAAAGATAAATACCATATGATTTCACTTTTATGTGGAATCTAATTTTTTTTTAACAAAATAGAAATAAGCTTATAGATTCAGAAAACAAAACTGAGGGTTTCCAGATGGGAGGAGTATGGAGGGGAGAGGTAAAAAAAGGTGAAAGGGAGTAAGATACAAATTGGCAATGTCAGATGGGTACTAGTTATTGGGGTATCACTGCGAAAGGTATATAAATGTGTAATCACTATGTTGTATACCTGAAACTAATATAATACTGAATTTAAACTGAAATTGGAAAATAAATTTAAAAAGTTGAGCTTTGCCTTTCTTATTGATCATAAATTTGTAAGTAAAAAGAACATAGACCTTGTAAGAGTAAGATCCCATTAACTTATTATTTTGGGGCACTGTAAAAGTCTTCCCAAAATCCAAATGTTTGATTTAGAAAAGTCTGCATTACTCAGACTCATGAATTAGGGAGCAATCTATAATAATAAAAGTGTAATATACTAATTAGACCAGACATCCTTCCATACATCCTTCTGGATGGCCTTCTGGACTAAGGGCTGCAAGGGAAGCCTGAATCCCAGGTATCTGCTGGTGGCTGGTGGGAAGCTGGTGCTGTAGCTGGGGGAAGGAAGGCCTACTCTTACTCAAATTTCATGCATTGAGCATCTAGTTATTTATATTTTAATAGGATTCTTGGGTGTAAAGTAAAATTCATACAAGATTTTCTTTAAAGAGTAATTTCTTTCCTAATATATTTAAAAAGTGTTTGATTTGCAAAATGCATTTATGCAGAACTCAGTTGTGAAAATTCTGTGGCACATGTGTGACTATTGCATAGAACACGTGTGAATATTGCATAGAACACAGGTGACTATTGCATAGAACACATCCTCCTGCCTCAATGTGCTGCTGAGACATATCAGATAGCCAGGTGGTTACCACAGGTTTGGACAAGCAGTTCACTCACTTTAATTCTTCTTAGGTCATGGTGTTGTTTTCCACAGACAACACGGCAAATGCGCTTTTAAAATGGTGAAAGGTCACTAGGAACCTGGAGCCTATTTCCAGGGAACTTCAGAAACCTGACACAACATGTTTACTAGACAAAGTGAAGTTTAGAACAATACACACACACACACACAAATATTTTTGCATATATTCTGTGTGCATGTGTGTGTGTGTGTGTGTGTGTGTGTGTGCTCCCAAACACAACAAAAAGGAAAATACAAAAAGAAATGAGACTGACAATAGGAATAGGGAGTCATTTTTTACATTTTACGGTATACTTTATTTGCTTCTGTTGTACTTGTAAGTTTTTAAAGTACACATTGTGAGAATAAACAAGTCATCTTTTCTGTCAAAGAAGGGTGGTTAGGCACCTGCCATTTTGGCTTGTGTGACTTGGCAGCTGCCATTTTGGTTCACAGCTCAAAATGATGGGAGCCATCATTTTGAAATGGCAAAGGTCAACTCCTCCCTTTTTCCTTTAAATTAGCCAATTGCACAAGACTGTAAGCCTAAGCTCTGACCAATCAAGAGTGGACAGATGACTTTCATCAGACAAAACCCTGAGTGGGCTGCTGCTCAGTGTGCACATCCTTCTGCAGAAGTGAAGATATTTGCCTTGCTGCCTGGCTCTCGAATGTCCTTTGAGTTCTGCCAGGAAACCCCTGGATCTGGGGCTCGCCTTATTTCTGACAATATGTTGCTTTAATAATTTAAAAGCATATAAAAACAAACTGAAAAATAACAGTGAAACAGAGACCAGGCTGATCTTACTAAGTCATTTACTTAAATGTATGACAACAGAGTTGAATTGTTTGAGTTTGTGCTTTTCTAAAGATAGAGACATTTAAGTTAGGACCCTTTTTTAAAAAAAATCTTTATTATTAAATGTCTTATATATGTCCGCTTTTCCCACCATTAACCCCACCCCCTTCCAGGGCCTTCACCACACCTTTGTCTGTGTCCATGGGTTATGCATATATGCATACAAGTTCTTTGGTTGATTTCTTCCTACTCACCCAACTCAGCCTTCCCTCTGAGATTCAGTGGTCTGTTCCATGCTTCTGTGTTTCTGGATCCACTCCATTCATTAGTTTATTTTGTTCATGACACATATGAGTGAGATCATGTGATACTTGTCTTTCTCTAACTGGCTTATTTCATTTAGCACAATACTCTCCAGGTCTCTACATGCTGTCTCAAAGGGTAAGAGATCCTTCTTTTTTCCTGCTGCATAGTATTCCATGGTACAAAAGTACTACAGCTTTTTTTTTAACCACTTATCTACTGATGGGCAGTTAGGCTGGTTCCAGATTTTAGCTATTGTAAATTGTGCTGCTATGAGCATAGGGGTGCATACCCTCTTTCCGAGTAGTATTTTGAGTTTCTTAGGATATATTCCTAGAAGTGGGATCACTGGCAATTCCATTTTTAATATTTTGAGGAAACTCCATATTGTTTTCCATAATGGTTGCACCAATCTGCATTTCCACCAGCAGTGTGCTAGAGTTCCCTTTTGTCCACATCTCTGCCATTTGTTGACTTGTTGATGGTTTTAATTATGTAAAAAAATGTCATTGTCATATCCACTTTTTCTGAAGGCACTTTTTAAGATAATAGATATTCTTTAAAGAAAGGGTATGGGTAAATATGTGGGTAAATAATTTTGGAAAATGCTGGATTTAGTAATATCAAATAAATTTCTTTATGGCAGGGCTTCTCTAATATGCGAGAGCAGGGAGGATAAAGTATACAAGTCTCCCAAACTATTTGACAATAGTCTTGTATGCCAGGCCAGCCTAGTGGCTATGCATTGTAGAAGTTTCAGTTAATGTCTGTTGAATGAAGTAAAGGGCAGGAGGAAGTTAACTCGAGAAAACGGGGATAGAGGAAAATAGAATATGGAATATATCATTACCATTGTCCTATTTCCCTGAAGCTTTATGCTCTCTGTCTAAAATCTAAATCATTATAATGAGCATTGATTTCAGAATCTACATTTTGAGCAAATGAAATTAGTTTCCACCACAAATCACTGGATGGGTCTGTAAAAAGAAAGACAGCCTCTTCAGGCTCTGACCTCAGAGAGTTTGATTCAGATGATCTAAAGTGGGATCCAGGAAGTATATTTTTTAACAAGCAGGTAATTCTAGGCCTTGTGATTTAAGGATCAGGTTGAGAAACACTGAGTTGTAAAAATAAAATTCAGGTATTTTATACACAGGAGAAACATGAAATGGAACAAATTAATTTACTTCTGAGTGATCAGGATTTTCAAAGTGGAACACAAAAATAGGAATCAATATCATTGCGAGAATGGTTTACACAAGCACATGATATAATTTCAAATGAAAAATCCAGTCTTGAAGACCTCTCCTTTGTAGTAAAATTTCTCACTCTAATCTCATTATGTCCTGAGAAACCAGCCTGGACACAAAGCGTTGGTCTGTGCTTTCTCTTTTCTTTTGGTCTTGGATTTTAGTTCTTACAACTGTGAATCCATGGCACTTGAAAGTTAGTTAAAGCCTTTAACAAGCTTGAACTGAAGTGGTCCAGGCTCATTAAGAATCACATTTAGATGTGCCACCTGGCTCTGCCACTTATTACTTGTATGATTGTGATAGAGTTAGTAAACCCCTCTGCTTCTCAGTTTTCTCATCTGTAAAATAGTATATTATCTATATTTATATCAAACAGTTATTGCAAGGATTAAATTAAATGAGATAATTTAGTTAAAGTGCATAAAGTAGCTATTTTTTTACTACATATGCACTGATAGAATGCTTACTCCGTGGGGAATATTGTGTTTTTAGTGTTTGTCAAAAATGCTAATGAACACATACCTTTGACCAACACAGGTAAGCAATTTAGTATGTTACACCATATTCCTTATTTATTTATTATATTGGTAATTATATTAACAAATTATTTCTATTATTAAAATTATTAATAAAAATTTAACAAATGACTTTGAACCAAGTCCACTCTTGGAATAAACCTGGAGAACCATTTGATTTCAAATATCTTCTTCGTTATCTCCATGACCTTTGAAAATGCCCTGTGCAATCCAGTAATTTAGTGTATATATATAACATTTCCCACGCTTCTCCTAGTTGAAAGTAGGGCCCAAGTTGTTTGTTAGACTTTTTTGTCCTTATCTGAAAAATGAGCCACTATATTCCTTGTTGTCTTTTTAGCATCAAGACAGAAATACCAACTGGCCATTTTATGGTTATGTCATCACTTAACTATTCCTAAACCCTTTTCCTCAGTGGAGCCCAGCACACAATTGATCTCCAATCTTGGGAAATAGAAATAACCAGTAGAAATTCATTAATAATCCAAATATTCATTCAATGGAGTGAAATATAATCTCAACTCTGTTTCTTCTTTTTTTTTAGGAGTAATAATCTGGAGTTATATATGTGTATATATATCTGAAAAAGAATCATGATTATGCCATAGCTAAAGGTCTTGCTTCAGTGACTGTATGAATATTAATTCAATTTCCAAATATCAACCAAAATAAGCCTTCTTAAATCACCAGATCCTTGTAGCCATGCAGAAAGGTCAACTTTAAGTGAAGACATAGAAAGTAATCATAGACAGGAATTATTTTGGATTCAAATAAATCCATGTAATGCACCACTAAGCCAGTTTCAATTCCAGAATATTGAATTATATTCAGTACCAGTGATTTATAGCTCAAACAGTATGTGAGATGTACTGAATTTTCACTATTGTGGGAAAAATTTTAAAAAAAGTATTTTTTTAAAATTTATGTACTCAGCATATACAAGATTCATCTATAGAGTTATATAACTAAATCATTAGTGTTTGAACTTGATAATTTTAGAATAGGTTGTCTTCATCCTGTCCTCTTGACTATAGCATCTAAAGGTAATCTAAACTAACAAATATTGAGCCATTAAAATATGCATTCTCCTAGATATTCTCATCTGCCTCTCAACAAAGTCGAAGCCAGATTGGTGAAACTGAGGCACCTTCATATTTCCAGACCATGGCCCCATGGGCCTTCAAAAATAAAACAAAATATCTAAATAAGAGGTTCTCAACCTTGCTTGCACACTGGAATCATTTGGAGAGCTTTAAAAGTACCTGAGACCTATGAGCCCTCCCCAAATATTTAATTTACTTGGGCTTGGGGTGCATCCTAGGCTTTTGCATTTTAAAAAGCTCCCAAGCCAAGGCAAAGAACCACTATTCTCTCAAATGAAAAATAGCTCCCTATTCTTCCCTGAGTTTTGGGGATGTGGTAAGCTGAATAATGACCTTAAAGATGCCCACAACCTGCCGAAACTGGTTTGGCTCAGTGGATAGAGTGTCAGCTTGCGGACTGAAAGGTCCCAGGTTCGATTCCGGTCAAGGGCATGTACCTTGGTTGTGGGCACATCCATAGTAGGAGGCGTGCAGGAGGCAGCTGATTGATGTCTCTCTCTCATTGATGTTCCTAACTTTCTATCCCTCTCCCTCACTCTCTGTAAAAAATCAATAAAATATATATATTTTTTAAAAAGATGCCCACACCCTAATCTCTAGAATCTGTGCCTGTTACCTTGGATGACAAAGGGACTTTGAAGAGGTGATCAGGTTAAGGACTTTTGAGATGAAGACTTTATCTTGGTTTATCCAGTGAGTCTAATGCAATGGCAGGGTTCTTTATGAGAGAAATGCAGGAGGAGTCAGAGTCAGACAGAGGTGTTTGACAAGAAGCCAAGGGATAATGAGAAAGATGTGAATATGCTATTTATTGGCTTTGAAGATGAAGGAAAGGTGCCACAAACCAAAGGATGTATGTGGTCTCAGGAAGCTAGAAAGGTCCAGGAAAGCTTCTCCCCTGGAGCCTCCAAAATGAATGCAGCTCGGTGGACTCATTTTCCATGTCTGACTCCTATACTGGAAGTTAATAAATCTGTGTTATTTTAAGCCACTAAGGTTGTGATAGTTTATTCCCATAGCCATAGGAAAGTAGTGTAGAGGAGGATGAATTCTGCCCAAAACTAATTTGAAATGGTCTGGTGGGGAGTTCTGAGCCTCTTAAGTATGCAAATACCAGGAAAAGCAGCAAGAAAAGCCAAGACCAAATTGGTATGATCTACATTTTTGTGAAATTTTAAATATATTTCTCAAGCATTTTCTAATCCTTATTTTCTTTATGTGCAACAATACTTTTGTTGTGCAGGAACTTTCTAAATATAAACTAAATCTTATGTTATTATTGCCTAGCAAAACATCATATTAAAGCAAATATATAAAAATCTGGCCAATTCTGAAAAACTGCCCACTGTGGGGAGATTGACTAGCTTCTCAGGTTTGTAGGTCCTGGCTTGGTCATGGTAACTGTAAAGTTCTCATTTGGTAGAATGGAAGAGTATGGACATTTGCGATATGAAGATACCCTTAGGGGAACTGAATATTTCCTATGTGTAGACTGTATTGTCTTATCATCCACCACCAGCCACTTTTGATGAACAAAGGAGAGCTAAAAAATCACAAGCACCCCGTCAGAGTTTCAGCTTTCAGGCATTAACTGGACTGTCTTCTGACCATCTCTGGTGTTAAACCCAGAATACAGTTTGAACATTGAGAGCTTAAAAAAAAAGCAGCTTTTGACTTAGAGTTCTATTGTGATTCTTTTTCATTAGCTTAGACTATTAACCCTACAACTAATTTTGATCACTTATATAAAGTATGTAAGGAGATGGCCCATTTATAATAATTATTTAATAAGTCTTAGTTCTCTTTATTGTAGGATATAAATAAAAACATTAAGAGATGAGAAGTCCTGGATTAGAAGACAAATAAACCATTACAATTTGTGCATTTATGGCCAACTTTAACTTCTTCTAGTTGTTCTTTTTCAATTCACAAATAAGTATAAGACAGTATAAAAACATACATCCACAGGATTTTTGAGCATGCATATTTTCTAATATTACAAGTATTAGTGACATTATTATGAGAGGTCAATCTGGGGTTGTGGGCCCGTTCCAACAGAGGCACAATCTTCATTAATGACTCAATACTATGAGCAACTCCTACCAAAATAATCACCTGCCAACCACAGAAAAAGGTTTTCTAGCATATTCTTCTAGGAAAACATACATACTGCTTAGCCAAATAATCTTCTCACTGATAGTATTTTATTTTGTAATATTCAATCTCTGTGGACTCATAATGAAAGAAATATCACTAGAATCTCCTCTAATGTTTCTAAACTAAACCTTCCAATGAGGTTTTGGGTCTATCAACAAAGATAAGCAAGGACTTGCTGCATAGTGACAGAGTTAGGGACAGTAGGAGGTGGGTGAGGCTGAGCTGCTGAGACAGATCTGCTGCAAGAACTTCTGGCTCACCAATGACCCCAAGAGTGTTACAAAATTAAACAAAAACAAACAAGCAAGGCACAGTTATTTATTCTCTCTAAATATATTTATATAGGAGTTCCAGAATGCTGTAAAAGGGTGGGATGAAAATCTAACAGGCAACAGAATGTTGAAGTTCCATTCATTGATCTGGGCAGTTAACTGGGACAAAATAAATAAAAAAAATAATAAAATGCACACATACCTATTTCTAAAGTAGATGCACCTTCACCCTCCTACCTCAAAAAATTCAGCTTCAGAAAAACCTAAAAACCATATGATTTCACTCATATGTGGGGCATAAAACTATAACTCATGAACATAAACAGCAGTGTGGTGGTTGTCAGTGAGTGTGGGTTTGAGTGGGATATAGAGGAGGTCCTAATATATGGTGGGAGAAGATCTGACTTTGGGTGGGCACATGGTGCAATACACAGATCATGTATCATAGAAACCCACACCTGAAACCTGTATGTTTGTGTCGACCAATATCACCCCAATAAATTTAATTTTTTAAAAAACTTCAGTTTCTCCAGATTAGTCCAATCTGTTGGGTAACACTAACATATGTTTATTGTATGACAACTTGTGTTCTGAAGCACTATGGGAACTTGGACTGTTCAGCCACTATTCCCAGGCTTCTACAACTAGAACCCTTTATTTTACCGGGGGAAGTTTTAACCCAATAACA
The DNA here is from genome assembly GCA_011751065.1 of Lasiurus cinereus. Classification (NCBI taxonomy): domain Eukaryota; kingdom Metazoa; phylum Chordata; class Mammalia; order Chiroptera; family Vespertilionidae; genus Lasiurus; species Lasiurus cinereus. The sequence continues at coordinate 31,923,580 of JAAGEH010000045.1, read as the reverse complement.
TTTTTTTTTAATTGTTACATGGTATATTTTCTTCCCAGGTGAGTTTACTCCTCAACACTAAGGTCCAGTTACATCAGATTTTTTAGGTGTTCTTATATGTCATTTGTATATGAAGAAAAAGTTCAAGAGATTATGTTCACCATTAATCTTTGCAACTAAGCAAGACGAATATAAACCAGCAGCTTTAAAACCAGAGGTGGGCATTTTACTGGTAATACTTTTTCATAGCTCCTTGATGAAGACGATCAACTAAAGCAAAACTTCTGCATGACCTATTAATAGAGAATGAGGATTAATGAAGGATTATGTCATAATGAGTCTGCCTGCAGTGTAGCTTCAGTTCTGGTCCTTTGCTGCCAAAATACAGTTCTCATTTCCAACAAACAAAGTCTATCTGAGAGAAAGCACAGAGCCCCTTTAGAACTGGAAAGTCCTGTGCATAATAATGACTGTCTAACTCTTCTTTTGCCAAAGAGCTTCAGCACTTTCAATGTCAGAGGTCGGCGCAGTGATTCAGAGAGGGCTTGATCCTTATCTAAGCTTTTGCAACAAAATTAGAATATGCTGTAGTCTTATTAAAGAAATGTTTGTTCCTCCATCAATGAGCTGAAAAGAAAGCAGCTCAATGTACTTTTGCAAATTACAGCAATAAGCTGCTTGAATTAATTGCTTTATTACAAATATTTAATTATTTTGAGGGTTAAATATCTAACATTTTGGAAAGGCAAAATTAGCCATCCACTTGATAATCTATTTCATTTATAATTTCTGTGTCAGTGTATTTTTGTTTTTATTTTTAAACAATTCCATTTTTGAGTTGTCTTCATTGTAAATTCAGCCCATTTTCATTTGGAATGAAAAATAATAATACATACAGCCCTTAATTTTGAAGTAAGTTGTCATAATTTGTGAAAAATTACAAAATGCAGAACTTCTTTTCATTTCCTGGGAGCATGAATCGTTACAAACATAAAATAGGACCTAAAACACCAAGATAAAGTCAGTTACATTTTAAGTAAGACCTATTTCAAGATTTAAATAAAATAACATTATTAATAAACATGGTTGTTGTTTAAATGTTATTTAAAGTACACTCTCCTTTAAAATCAAAAGGAGCCTGAATATAAACTTTACCTTAAAAGAACACTTGACAACATATATATGGAATAACAAGCAAACATTCTCCAAGCAAAGTTTTTACTCTAACAAAATAAAATTCAAGTCACCAATCCAAATCTGTTTTTCGTTTATTAGTTCAGTGGTACAAAAGCAGATGAAAATTATTTTTAAAAAACTGATCATTTTATCTGGGTTATATCCTTTAAAAATAGGAGTAGAGAGCATTTTGCTATAGGGCAAAAAAAAAAAAACCCACACAACTATTACAATAACAGAAAATGGATCAACCAGGATGTGCTTTAACAGAGGGACATATCAAAGCATTATTATAGTCTCTCTCCACTTACTGTTTGGTTTCACTAATCTACATCACTAAATTGACCATTCAGTGCCAGAAAATCTGCCATGTAGGTCTCGACTTTTCATAGCAGCTCTTAAATGTGCATTCGGAAACTACAAAGTGCTGAATATATTTTCAGCCTTTTTATACTACGATTTACAACTAATGACCTTAAGCAATGTCATGCATGTAAAACAAAATTATGAGACCACCCTGGTTTAGAGCCGAATAAAGGTATAGAACCAAATGTCATTATCATTCAAATTTAATAGGGGAGAAGAACAGCAGTCAAAGAAAAATCCACCGTAGTATAAATAAATCTACTTTGCAGTTTTACTTTATGAAAACATCCTCTGCTTGTTTTTTGCTATTACCAGCTCAGGGTAAGTAGACAATTATCTAAGCTTAATGCCAAAAGTAAAAATGCACTGCACACATTCAAAACCCTTGTGCCACATCAGCCAGTGCCTGCAGGGATAAAACATTTTTCAGTCGCTCCTTAGAGCAATAGCAGGTTTGAAAATTTGGCTGCCCAGGCTGACATTTAGTGAAATCATAGTTTTGGCTTGATTCAGGACCCAACACAGGAAACCCTGATACTGGGATGACTCCACTGGCAGCCTGCCCCTTGATACCCACTGAGCTGCGGGCTACTTTCTGTCCCACTACTTCCCATGAAAGAAGTCCTTTTACTTCCCTGCTATAGTTGGCACACTGCCCTTTTCACAGACCCAACGAACCGTCATCTTGGATGTAACAAATTAGTACATTCTCAGAATAATAATAAGTGCAGGCATAAAAACACTATTGTTTTTATTTGGAAATGAAGTAACTCATTTTAGCTGAGTGAATTTTTCGTTGTAACACCACAGGCTAAAAAAATAAATTCTTTTCTGAAAAGAATGGTCAATTTCAGGAGAGATATGACATATCATTTACTGTAAATATCAGGGAAAGGCAAAGAATAGAAAAAATGGCATTTGTTGCAAGGAGTTAAAGAGAAAATAGAAGGTTGGAGGGAAACACAAATGTGAACCAAAGAATGTGTCCATTTCCAAGTATAATGAGAGAAATAAGATTGGGAATGAGTCCAATATAAATTGATTTTTGATATCAGCTTAAGATCTCTTAACTGATTTTTCTGCCTATAATTGCAAAAAATAAATAACTACAAGGTGTGTGTGTGTGTTTTAAATGACCTCCAGGTATGTTAGAAAAAATAAATATAGAGAATCTTAAAAACACTGGAGAATAACAAATATTTTTTTTCATATGTTAATGAACATGTCAAAATTTACTTTCAGTGTTCAAAAAGATCCCTTTTATCACTGTGTGTGTGTGTGTGTGTGTGTGTGTGTGTGTGTATGCATGTGTGTATTTTCATTCTCAGGAATTGTCTACTATATTTTAAAGAAAAGGAAAAAGTTAATATTTACAAGTGTGCACCTAAGTCAAGTTTCCTCCAATCGGAGCCATAAAATATATACAAAAAATACTTTTCCTCATTATTCTGTAAGGATCATTGCTACCTTTCAATGTCAGAAACCCTGAAACATACGACTACAAAAAAGGATTGTTATGATAGTCTTTCTGACAGCTTCAGTGGAGACTTAACTGAGATTTGAATAACAAGTATACCTCTAAGCACACAATAAAATGAAATTAGAACTGCCAAGAAGTATGAAATAATAAAGTAAATAAAGATACATTTTAAGTTTTCTAGATTTTGTCCAAGTTAAAAGATCAGCTCAAAATTATAATCTAGAAATCAAAACAATCATTAATCTACTCTCCCTTTGGTCTAGCCCTGTTTACTTTGAGCAAATCATGATATTTCATGTAAAAATGTACCACAAATTTACTAAACTTTCTGGTTCAAATGAGTTCAAGAATATCTCATTATAAATGGAGACAGTCCTGAAAAGGCAGCCAAGCATGACTAAGAAGATCACTCTTTTACACACACACACACTCACACACAAAATAGCTTTCTTATTTTACCCTTTGTTGAAAAGACATTTGGCCAGCCACAGGGGAAATACATAATCTACTTCTATATTCAAATAACTTATTTGAAAACACTATAGTAACAATAACCCTAAAACAATTCTAGATCGAATATACATCTTACGTGGGTTCATGGTATCTTCATCATTGACTTGTTTTTGTGTATTAGCAATGATTTTGGCAATTCTTTTTTAAAAGAGAAAAAACACATTCAATAAAATAACATTATTTCTGAAATAAAATAGATGGTATTAACATGCTATATAGTTTTGTAACTAGTTTTATACACAATATACAATATTCACTTGATCAATACACATTCCAACACACAATCTAGCTGGTGACAACATGGCAGAAGTTATGCCATCATAATTTGCCTTTCTATAAAGACAAGCAGCAATACTTGCACATTTTAAGATTAAAAAAAAAAAAAACTTTCCACCACCTAGCCTGGCTCTTCTTAATTCTGTGAATTTTTGTTTCTATGTCTTGATAATAAGGTTGCTATTATGAACTTTAAGTTATAGTAAATTTCACTATGAATTATCCTCCTCCACTGCCTTACCAGCCCTGCCCCCAACCCCTAGGAGCCAAAGAAGATGCCAGTAGCAAATGATGTTTGCCCATTTACTTTAAGTGAGACACTGTTTCTTTCATTCAGTTGCTCAATACCCACGATTATATAACAGCAGAGAATAGCATACACTGAGGAGGAAAAGCTTAAAACAATTAGTTTCCTTCTAAGTACTTCGGCCCTCCTGATTTAGGTTTTTAAAGACAGGCAATCATAAAATGAATTTCAAGCAGTCACACAAAGCATTTAAAAGACTGTTTCTCCAGCTTTCCTTTCCTATATCCTTGCACACATAAAAGAGAGGAAGTGGCTCTCATATTCATGCTCTAAAATTGAATGGATAGTCTGGAAAGTTTGCCGTGCTTTCCACCTATGCTTTGTCTCTCGCTTTTCAAGGTGCAAACACGGTGTTTCCAGCTATGATACAGAAGACCCCAAATGGAAAATGTCGAATAGTCTTGCACATTCTGGGTGCTTCCCTAGACTCTGCCACTCTTCCAGCGCAGCAGAATGAATATCTGTGCTAACCACACATTTCAGGACAAAGGGACTAATTCATGGGGGAGGGGAGACCACACACCATTTATAAGGTTTGTGCAGTTTACAAGAAAACTATTGTCAATGCTTTGTTGATTCATTATGAATGACCCCGCGTGACAAATAACAAGCGGCCGCCTCCTTGCTGAGCCTCACCAGGATGCTTCCTGCATTCGAAAGCAGCCCAGGATCTGCTGGGCTAATTGTTATTTAAGGAAACCGGAGCTGCAGGTACATGAGATGGCTCGGATCACAGACACAGCCACCAGGTTGAAGATTTGATGCAACTGTGGCTCTGGTACCCAAAAGATCACGCACAATAGCACAGTGCTTGCTGTTGCTATTACAGAACTCGGATGTGAAGAGCCAGATTCCACTAGAGGGAGTGAAAAGAGCCTGGGATGGATCATAGAGATGCTGACTCTATGCAGGGTCCCACCACTGGGCCATTTCAGTCACCAGGAAATCTTGTCTCCCCACCTACAAAATGAGACTAAAATAATACATTTTTTAAAGGAAAATCACCTTAAAATCTTTTGTTGGAAAATGCTATAGAGTGCACAAGTATTATCTTCATCATCCATTGAACCTTTGTACTTTTTTTCCTCTGTCCCGAGGGAAATAATAAATTGACATATTTTCTATCATCAGAGATCCTTTTAAGACCACAATGTGATTGCACTCCAGTACATCTCACACTTATCCCCATTAAATACACACAAAGGGGGTGGAAGCAGGGAGAGGAATCGGGAGGCATAAAGGGCAGCTCTGATAGACTGTTGTACAACATGGGTGCCCATCCTAACCTGCCCCAGCCGCTGCGATGGGGAGTGATGGGGAGTGCAACCACCGCACAAAGAGGCTGGCAAACGGCCCTGCATAGATTCCAGCTGAAACCGGCTGCTCTGTGGGTAAGAGCACACAGATTGCTCTCCCGAGTGTCATTTGATTGCAGATCAGCTATGTGTTCCCCTACCGCTCCAACAACCCTGATGGGTGCCCGGTATCTTTTTAAGTAGTTGGTTTAAGTTGAAAACACAGGGAAGAAAGCTGTTCCTCTTTGTGGCACCTACATGGTAGCACGGTAGGGTTATCTTTCTCTTTCTTTCTTTAAGGAATAAAAGGACCTTAAAAATAAGCCCAGCCTGCCATGAAGAAGAGTCCCTTGGGGGGCCGAGAGGAAAGGAATCCTTTTTACCTTTACTTCTCCTCTAGTTCCATCAACTGTGGGATTTCCCTGGGCCACCAAGTGGTTTTCAGAGGAGAATAAAGAGAGGGTTTCAAGGTGCTGGGGATACAGGCACTCCTAGAGGTTGCTGATGGAAAGCTACTTGGTAAATATCTGTGGAGGGCAATTTGAATATTTCTGCCAAGCCCTGCCCAGCAGCCATCTGTTCTATGGCTCTGCTCCCACAGGTGGGAAATGATATACTAGTATGTATAAGGTTGTTCATTGTGGTACTGTTTGCAACAGAAAAAGATTGAAAACACCTTAAATGTTCATTGATAGAGGCTGATTATACTATGGTACAACAATACGAAGAAATAGTAGACAATGTAAAAAAGAATGAGCAACTGATGTTAAATCATCTCCAAGACATAGTGCAAAGACGGGGGAAAAAGCATGGTACAAGAGAATATGAACTCTTGAATGTGAGACTCCTTGTGTTTAAGAAGGAAAGATGTGTCTTATAAATTCCATGACAACAGGGTTCATGCTTGTTTTGATTATCCTGTGTCCTTAAAGACAGATAATACTTTATTTCAGAGGTGGAAAGGTCTGAAATAAAGTTGTGGTGAATGAGGGGAGAGCAAGAGAATAAAGCATACATATATATTTAAAAACACACACTAAAATAAAACCCAAATCCAGATTCAAAGCAGTATACAGAACTTGATAGAAAATGTCATGAAAAAATATTGGGAAATATTAAAAGTATCATCAAGAGATATTCCCTGCCCCTCTCCCACACCCTTCTTCTTTATTGTTTTATCTGCCTGTCATTTTTTTCCTATGAGCATATATATATATAAAGCCAGTGTCCTTGATGACTGTAATGACCAAATGACCGGTCACCAAGAGATGCACTGAGCACCTCTTGGTCCCTCATCCTCTCCTCCTGGCCCCCAGGGCAGGGCAGGATTGGGGACTGGTGAGCAGGCTGAATGGCTGACCTCTTGGTCTCTGTCCCCAGCCCGCAGGCTCCGATGGATCAGCAATGGTGAACAGGGGAATTGGGGTGGGTGGCCCGAGGACTGGGCTGGCTGTCAGGCTGTTGGGATCATTAGCTCATCCCTGGCTGCTCTGGTGCTCAGGCCTATGGGAAAACAGGCACCGGCGACTTTACCTCTATGTGCATGATGCCTGCTCGGGGCTGCTCACTCTGGGGCAGGTAGGTCGTGGGCGCGCCCAGCAGCTTCTGTCAGTACCTCAAGCCCCAGTAGCAACAGCAGCAGCAACAGCAGCAGCAGCAGCAGCAGCAGCAGCAGCAGCAGCGGTGGCAGTGGCAGCAGCGCTGCCCACGTAAGCAGCCCCAAGTGGGCAGCGCAATCCAGCAGCAGCCAGCCAGGTGCACAAGCATGGAGGTGAAGTCACTGGCACCTGCTTTCCCACAGGCCTGAGCTCCTGAGCAGCTGGAGATGAGCTGGTGATTCCAATGGCCTGACAGTGCTGCTGTGGAGGCGATGTTCAGCTTGGTGAATGGGCAGAAGATGGCCCTGATTGTAAGAGGCTAGGCCCAAGGGACCCTACCCGCATGATTTCATGCACTGGGCCTCTAGTATACTTAATAATTTAACAATAAAACAAAGTACTGCATTGGAATGAAATCATTTATACTTGGTGAGTCTTTGCATGTATGGTTTGGGAGTGGGAGGAATCAAATATATTTTGGAGATTTCCAACTTGGAAAACTAAGTAGATGTTGTTAAGAGGCGTCAAATTGTAGTGATAGACTTCACTATTAAATGTTTTTCAGGGTTCATGTAGTTAGTTGGCCTAATGGTGCCTAAGATATGTTTCTGGGCATCACTAATCACTGTCTACCAATTTCACTGCAAAGAATGTGCAGCCACACTTCTACTGTGGGATCACCTGGGAGCCAACCAAGTTTGCTAAAGTAACTTACAAAGTAGTAAATTGACTCTCACTAGTGTTGCTTCTATTGACTTGTAAATAAGGGCACTTGTGTAAGACAGAAATCCCTGCACACACTGCCTCTGGCTATACAGAAACAGTCAAGGGTAAACAAGGGTAAACAAGGGCCTAGCAAAATCAGGACCCTCTGGCATCCTCAGGATCTTCCCTCCCTGATTCCCCAGGGTTACAAGGACATCTCCCGTCACTGGCTTCCTCTGTAACTTGGAGCCCATTCTGTGCGCATCTGTCTAGCAGGCCTCCACTCCCAGGTGGGGCTTTCTTCTTCCTCCCTCTCTTGCCCTTTCCCAAGTCTACCTTTGACCTCTATGTTGAGATTCAAATCTATTCTAGTTAGTATAAAATATTATTGGATTCATATCCCACTTCTCCTAAAGCCCTAAGTTTTTCTACCATATAGGATGTTATATAAATTGTTAGAATATACCATTTTTACCTTTATTAACGTCTCTGACCTGAAAGTATATTGTTTGCTAGTAGGAGAATTTTCTATGTTTATGAATAATTTAAGGTATATTCAGGATTTAGTCTAGTAGAAGGTTTCCCAAAGAGTCCCCAGGATTAATGGGTCCCAGAAAAAAAAAATGATCAAATGAATTAGGAGAATTTGTCTTCCTTATTACCAACTTACAGATTCAGCAACAATATTGGCTGTTAAGGGATTAGAAGAGTTCTATAATAAAAATCTGGTTTAATTTTGTTTAAAGCAGAGTTTCCTACATTTACTTTGCTTTTTTACCTTCCTCTTCTTTTCTATAGTGTCCCATTATTATTGCAAAGAACCGGTGATACATGGAGCACAATTTGATAGTGAACTAGTAATGAATTTTATTAAAAGCCAACATCATATTATTATTAGTATTATTATTTACTGAGTAGACTGTGTTAAGTGCTTTATAAGAATAATCTCATTGAATCCTGAGCCTGACTACATGATGTAAATACCATCGTAATCTTCATTTAACAGATAAGGAAAATGAAGTCTTGAGAAATTAAAGAACTTCCCCAAAGTCAAGCCACCGTTAAGAGGAGGAATCAGGTTTTAGCTGTTTCTGTTGGACTCTGGAGACCTGTCTTCCTCTGCTCTGGGACTTTTGTGAGTCTTCCTTGACAGCGTTTGCATCTGTACTTGAATCTGACCTTTAAGGAATGGAATAATAATATCTTGGGGCCTATGAAGTAGAAGCACCAGAGAGAAAGAAAAAATCAGAGAAAACAGGGGCCACTTGCATGGCTACTTCTCCCCACCTGGCCATTCCCCTTTAGGTATTTATGTTCTCTTAAAATGGACCTCAGTTTTCTCATCCGAAAAAAAATGGACATATTGGCACCTCTCAGAATTGTTGTAAGGTTTGAAGTTAAAAATGTGTAAAGTGCTTTTTAGCACAGTGCTTCAACTTGATGATCTTGAGGCACTAGGGCCTGGCACATAGAAGACCCTAAAAAATGGTGACTTTGAAGATCTTGGACAAGTTTCTAAACCTTTCTGTGTCTCAGTTTCTTTACATGTAAAACGGATTAACAATGTTACCTACATCATCGGGGTGACTGTGAACAGTATATAACAGGATAAAATGCAGAGCACATGTGGGTTTGCTGTTAGAATTATTTCCCTCCATGGGGCTAATATCATAGAGCAACTCTAGAGAGCACATCCAGAATGCTGTTACCACAGCAAAAAGCATCAGGCTGTTCAACTCCAAAGATTGATATTATTGAAAAGTAAACCATTATGCCTTCATCCAACCAACTGTCATATGCTTCAAAAAATTTAACTAGACTTCAGGTACCAGTCCCACTTGAGCAAAGAGCCTTAGACTTTAAGGGAAGATACTTTTTTAAACAATTCTTAACCTCTTCTCAGGGAGTGTTGATTCAGCTTGGCAATAGGTGGCCTGTGAAGTTATATGAAAGGCCTACAACCACTGCTACCAGAGAGAAGGAAGAAACAATCTAATTTTCCCACTATCTCTACCCCCATCACAGATAATTCCTACACCTACAATATACACACTGTCATATTACGGCTTCATACCTAATTAGGTTTTGTTTTTGTTTGTTTGTTATTTTTATTTATTTACTTATTTATTTTTCAATAAATCTTTATTGTTCAGTTTATTACAGTTGTTTCTCATTTTCCCCCCATAATTACCCTCTACCCAGTTCCCACCACACCCTCTGCCTTTACCGCTCCCCCCACACTGTTCTCATCCATAAATGAACGATTTTTGTCCAGTCTTTTCTCGCAACCTCCACACCCCATTTCCCCCCAAGAATTGTCAGTCCACTTCTTTTCTATGCCCCTGATTTATTATATTCACCAGTTTATTCTGTTCATCAGATTTTTTATTCACTTGATTTTTAGATTCACTTGTTGATAAATACATATTTGTTGTTCATAATTTTTATCTTTACCTTTTTTTTCTTCTTCCTCTTCTTATAAAACCCTTTTTAGCATTTAATATAATACTGGTTTGGTGGTGATGAATTCCTTTAGCTTTTTCTTATCTGTGAAGCTCTTTATCTGACCTTCAATTCTGAATGATAGCTTTGCTGGGAGAGTAATCTTGGTTATAGGTTCTTGCTATTCATCCCTTTGAATATTTCTTGCCACTTCCCTCTAGCCTGCATAGTTTCTGTTGAGAAATCAGCTGACAATCTTATGGGTGCTCCCTTGTAGGTAATTAACTGTTTTTCTCTTGCTGTTTTTAATATTTTCTCTTTGTCTTTTGCTCTTAGCATTTTAATTATGATGTGTCTTGATGTGGTCCTCCTTGGATTCCGTTTATTTGGGGTTCTGTGTGCTTCCTGGACTTGTAAGTCTATTTCTTTCACCAGGTGGGAGAAATTTTCAGTCATTATTTCTTCAAATAGGTTTTCAGTATCTTGCTCTCTCTCTTCCTCTGGCATCCCCGTAATTCTGATGTTGGTATGCTTGAAGTTGTCCCAGAGGCTCCGTATACTATCTTCACATTTTTGGATTTTTTTTCATTTTGTTTTTCCAGTGGAGTGTTTTCTGCTTCTTTCTATTTCAAATCTTTGACTTGATTATTGTGTTCCTCTAGTCTGCTGTTAGGTCTCTGTCAGTTTATGTTTAATTTCTAGTTGGTCCTTTCTCAGATTCTCAAGAGTCTCACTAAATTTATTGGCCTTTTCTATAAAATTATTGAAAAAAACTTATAAGCATGTCTTTGAACTCTATATCCAGTAGTTTGCTTTCCTCCATTTCTGTCATTTGAGACCTGTTGCTTTGTCTCCGCATTTTGACTGCTTTCCTGAGTTGATAGAGTAGCTTTGTGTGCTAGGTGTCCTATAGGGCCCAGTGGCTCAGCCTCCTCAGTTACCTGAGGAGGACACTCTTGGTGCACCCCTTTGTGTGTTGTATGCACAGTCTTGTTGTAGTTAAGCCTTGGTTGTTGTTGGTATCACTAGGAGGAACTGACCTCCAGGCCAGTTGGCTGTGAGGATTAGCTATGTCTACAATGGGAGAACTTCTGTGCTGGAGACACCCTTATGAGACAAGACTTGCTTCAGTGGGCCTTTGGTGTTCACTGAGTCTGTCTCCTGAGTGTGTCCCTTATAGATATGAGGAGTTGTAATCTGGATGGTCCTACTCTGACCACTGGGTACACTGGCTCTTGGATCTCCAAGGAGGTGCTAATTTTGCCTCTGCCTAAGGCCACCTAGCAGGAACTATGCAGAGATCTGCAGACTCCTCTTCTTTGTTTGAGTTTTGTAGGTGCCCAGATGAAGCCCAACTGTGAAACAATGCAAGCTGCTGTGGGGTCTTGGGTCTTCTTTTGGATGTTCTGGGTCTTTCTGAGTCAGCTGCAATTTGATAGGAATGTTTAGATTTCAAAGTACCTGGCCATTCATATGCAAAAGCCTCTGCACACAACTTGGGTGGGGCAGAGTCTTAGGGTGGAGCAAACAGTAATGGCTGACCCTCAGCCCTGCTCTAAATGTCCCCCGGGGTCTCAGTGTCCCACGGTAATCGCTGCAAGCACCTCTGAGAGAAAGCTGCCTTCTGCAGCTCCTGTGAGTCTCAGTGTGCTTTTCTCTTTCCTTCTAGTTGCAGAATTTCCACTCAGCCAGCCTTACTATGGTTCTGGATGATGTCTGTTTTGTCTTTTAATTGTAGTTTTGAAATTGTTGTGTGAGGCAGCAGTTCAGGTGTTTACCTATGCCGCCATCTTGGTTTCTCCTGTACCTCATTGTTAATTTGCATAGTAGTGAGTAATTGCATAGGTATGGAGGCTGAAGCCCAGATAGGTGAGGTCATAAGGAAACACTATTAACCTACATATATTCCTAAATTTCCATGAGGGTTAGTGCCCAGGAAAACATACTCAAAACTTTGGGGTGATATGAAGCATTTGCATTTGTAAAATAAAAGCTTAAACTTCACCAACTGTAATGCACAGAAATGGGGTTTGCCTGTGGACACAGACAATGAAGTGATGAGGTTGGGAGATGGGAGAGGGCTAGAAGAGGTTAATGGGGGAACAACAAGGGCTTATAACATACTGTCAACAATAAAGATTAAAAAGAAAGGAACTCTATTCTAAACAATATATTTTATGACACTTTACAAAATAAAAAATAACATTGGTTCATAGAGAAAGAATGGTAGATCACGGACAAAAATGAAAATCAAGCATTATCCCAACTTGGTATGAGAATCCTGTGTTTCAGTCTTTTTAATACGTATATATAATCATATGCCTTTACTTGTTTCACAAAATTGGAATTATAGTGTTCAATAACTTTGCTTTTAAAATGCAACATTGTATCATGAACATTTCACCTGTCATTAAATATTTTTCTAAAACACTATAATGGTGAAATGTTGTTCTATTAAACAAAGATTTATTGCAAGAAAATCCTATTGCTCAAGATTTTAGCATTATCAACAACTGTGAAAAATAATGGCCTTGTACTTAACTTCTAATGTGCATTTCTGTTTATGAATTTATAATATGAGGAGAGATATTATTGGTTTATAAAGAATATGTAGCTTATAAATATAGCTGACCTTTCTTCTGCCATAGTTTGTATAATGAAAAGAAAAAAAATAAAAACTAGAAAAGCTAAAGGACCCAAATTCCTTAACATTTAATTGTCTCTATAAACTAAACTCAGGGCTAGCTACCTTTTCATCTTTGTCTAAATTCTCTCCCTGCCCACTTTCCTGCCCACCTCCCTCCACATGCTCCCCAAAGGCACTTGCTATTATTGAATAATTCATGAACTTTTACAAATCTGGACTTTTACTCCTTCTGCTTTTTCCACCCAGAATGTCCATTTCAGCCTAGCAAGTGCCTGCCTTCCCCAAGTTCTGTCCAATCTTGAGTAAATGACAATCTAAATGGGCTTCAGCCCCGGTACCTGCCAAATGACATAATAATGTTACTTTCCTCCTCATATTGTTTGAGGATCAAGGAGCTAGTACATATAAAGGCCTTAAATAAGGCTAGCCCAAATTCAGGAAAGACTCAACAAATGTTAGCAATTTAATATTATTGCTATCTGACCTCCTTTGCATTGTGCAACCACTTCATACATAATTCTATATGACCTTTATTTATTTCATGAAGTGACTCCAAGTTTAGAATTTGGAAGGGACCTCAGTGATCATCTAAACCAGGAGTGGGAATGTCCGGCCCACAGGTCTAGCCCTGCCAAGACTTTAGGGGTGAGTTAATTAAATGTTTGACCAAATATAACAAGCTAATTTTTAAGTTGACAGTTTTGTATGGCCCAAAATAAATGTTATAAATATCCAAATGGCCCTTGGCAGAAAAAAGGTTCTCCACCCTAGATAAACACTGTGCTCATCAGAATACAATGAATCACCTGGGGAGCTTGTAAAGCATGCAGATGATTGAGTGCCAACCCTGCTTACTGAACTGGAATCTCTGGTGGTGGAGCCTTGGAAGATGCATTTTTCTTCAAGTTCCCAGGTCACTCACTATTCAGCAGGATAAAGTTTGGGAACTACTCCTTAAAACCCTAAGTCAGCCAATGAGAGAACAAGACCATAAAAGGTTAAGCAATTTTCCATAGATGACAGTGGGGAAAGAGCCTATCTAGTTTGTGGAATGAAAGAATTGCCATATTTCACATTACCAGTGAAACACAAATGATTTCAAGGATGCTTCAGTGATGCTGTGGTTCCAAGCTTTTGTACTGGGATAAAAGAAGAACGTGAGCTCAGATCAGCCTTAAAATTTGATTCCAGGTCTTTTGGCAGGAAGATTGATCGAAGTTCTACCTAATTGTGGTCTCTCATTTATGCTGAAAATGTGAATCTCAATGCAGAATTGATCTCAGTCACTGAACAGAGAGTGACACCACTGTAAGCACACATATACACACCATAGAACAAAGCAGCTTGCTCCCAGTAAAGATGTTTCTATTTTGTCTCATCTATTTAATTTGACATTTGTCTTTTGGCAGAAGATGCATTATTGAGACAGGGAACAGAGATGATGTCTCCTTCCTTTTGGAACCACATGAAGAAGTTTCATTTTATTTTAAGGGTGAACGGATATGTGATTTGAGGGAAGATTTCCTGTATAATTACTTCTGAGATACATATTTCCGTTTGAGGAAAAGCCATACAAGAAAATGAAGCCCATTCTTAATAAATCAGACTATTCATTTCATTCAAGGACAACTTCTATTTATAAAAATGAACATAGTTCCTTCTAAAGTCAAATACAACACTTGTATTAGATTACCACACCCAATGATTAAATCATGTGATCAGGAGCTCCAATTTTAAACAAACAAAATTAAGACCCTTTAAAAATGGTAATGGTACTATATTTCCTGGTGAAGCACATGATATATTTTCTAAATTAAAAAAAGACATTTATCCACAGTTGCTGCTTAGAGAAATAAGGAATTGTAGTATCTACAAGAAACCTCTGAGGCTATTTAATATTGTTTCCATAGTACTATCATTTAAGAGAAAAACAGATTACTAAAGTGTACACAGCGCTAATGGGCCCACTGTCTCAGGAAGGTAATCTTGTGCCTGATCATTCTTGTCCCTGCACACACAGAGGGTCTGGCACACATACATGCACACCACAGGCTTGGCTAAGTGTCTGTATTGTATGGAGAGTTTCCCAGAAAAGGGAAATTGACCACTTTTCTTTGTACTCGCAGGTTGAAAGCAGAATCATGTTGCATCCTCTCCTCAAAACTAGAAGTATATAAGAGTGTCATGGGTCACAAAATGGTGGCTACAATTGGAATATTCATAGGTGACCAAAGGATGGCATCGTGGGGTACACAACCTTTTGGGGATCACCAAGAATACTGGTGTTTTGCATCTCCTTCACTTCTATCTCCACCATTCCTCCCTGCTATCACTCCCTCCTTACCTTGCATTCCTCATTCCATCTTCCTGACAGACTCTGTAGCAACCGGTTTCTGTTTAGATTTGGTTTTGGCTTTGAAATGTTAAGGGGCCAAAAGACTGAAATGAGCAAACACCGTGGCTCTGTTTCCTCATTCAACAGAATTTTATAATTCCATTTTAATCTCAAAAAGCTCCAAGATATAATGGTGGTTGTACAGTTTTCACTAGCTGCTAAATTCATCACACCTACTTCCATAGACAAAGATTTAGATTCTATTTTCTTACAGAAAAGGAAATCTCAAGTCAGCTGGTTCCTTTCACTGTGTTGTGTACTTCTCAGGCAATGAATCCACTTACTGTTTTCACATGTGAGGATAATATCATCAAAGTATGGATCATCTGCGTTTCTTATATTCCTTGCACAATAATCACTTGGGGTAATTCTGTGGCATAGTCTCACCTGATCCAAGAGTGATCAGGATAAAACTGTTCATACTGGAGCCAGGACAAGTAACTCGCAGATACTGAAGGATTTATTGGTGTTTAGCCCATGTAATGCATATCTGATTTTGTTATCTACCACCAGTTTGGTAACAACCAATACTTGAAGTGTGATTTCTATGTATTACACTATTAGGTTTGCTTAGTTTGAAGCTCCTACTAGCTGATTTTCCATGATGACTCAATATTGTTCCTACCATACTGGAAATAGACCACTCCTGTCTATCCTCTATCTATGAATAGAATTGCCTTGAATCTGCTAAACCTTATCTTGCTAATACAACCTATTGTCTGGATATATCAAAACAAGTTTCAATTTTAGTATTTGCCAACAAATTGTCGGTATTATTAAGCTTAACAAACATGTTATTCTGGCATTAATGTCCTATATACAACAATAAATCTTTAGGACAAATTTTTGATATACTATATTTAATGCGCTAAGATTGGCAACACACCAATGTTATTTTGTTTCAGTCAACATCCTAATCGGCTGTGCTTTCCTAAGATTTTACTACTTTTTACATGGCCAAATTGTCAAAATATATTGTGTCCTTTGCTTTTGACTTTAGCATCAGATTAGATTACTATGGAGGTCAATGAGATAAACCTGATAAGAATCAGATAATATTTGTTGTTTATACCCCAATAATATTTGTAATAATATTCTAAATGTTAATAAATTGACATCTTGGCGAAAAATACCTACTTTGCAGATTGTTTGCCAAGTAATTTCAGGTGATTCATTACATTTTATATTATATTGTCATATGATATAGGGCTATATTTGATTATTAATTTAATGACCATATACCTAATTTGAAAACTATAGACAAAATATGCAATAAAGGTTAAGAGAAATGTAACGTTTCTTGGGTATTTAATAATGAGATATGAAATGCTCACGATAAGGAAAAATTAAAAGTAACAATTCCAACCCTTTGAAATGTTATCAATACTTGAATTATAAATAATAAATTTAGAAATAATTTTATTTTCTTTCAAATATTAAATAATCTAAAGGAAAAACTGTATAGTGATTTATTTTTTAATGAAAGGTATTTGTAGTTACTTTATCATGTTTTTTTTCTCAGTAAAAAAGGAATTAAACTATTACAGGACACCTTGTTAAGTAATTATATAGCAACATTACTGTGCAATTAAATAGCCATCAGTCCCTGCAGCTGAGAAATTTCAGGTAATTATTCAAAGATAATTTAATAGGAGAATTGCTGTATTCAAGCAAGCTTTAGCTAGTAATCTACCTCAATTAAAGCATCCAATTAATTTCAGAACCTTGATAACAGTTGCCTTTGGCAAAACTATCCTTTCCCCTCATTTGATCCAACATATATAAGATTTTACTACTTAAACATTGTATACAGTTAATTTACTTCTCCTAAAAGTGCAGTCTATTAATACCGAGAAATTAAACAAATGCAAGTATAAAAAACTTTCTTTTTTTTCCCCTCTCATTTATACCATATCCAACCTCTTATGTCCTAATAGAACAAAGAGGATTTGGATTCTAGAGCACTGACTTTCTCAATTTTCATCACAAAGAGTAGAAAACTTCCCAGCAATGGAAGCTTCCAGAAGGAACTTTTGTTTTCAGATGGATCACCTCTCTGGACAAACTATCATTGGGAAATGTGCCCCTATGAATTTAGTGGTGATGGTGGGGGTGGAGGTAGCAATAAGTATGAAGGGACTCTTTCTAGCGGAATTTCCTTGACTGTGTTCTCACTTGAGTGCTCACGCATGATAGAAAAAGCCTCAGTCTGGAGTCAGGTAGGTTTGGAAATGCAGAGAAATAGTTTTTGGTTATTCTAGAGCAGTGGTTCTCAACCTTTCTAATGCCACGACACTTTAATAGAGCTCCTCATGTTGTGGTGACCCCAACCATAAAATTATTTTCGTTGCTACTTCATAACTGTAATTTTGCTACTGTTAATGAATCTTAATGTAAATATCTGTGTTTTTCAATGGTCTTAGGAAACACTGCTAGCGGTTGAGACGCACAGGTTGAGAACCGCTGTTCTAGAGGCTGCTAATCTTGTTAACTCTTCAAGTTTCCCAACTGTCCCTTAACAGCCTTTCTGGGTTGCATTCGCTCTGTTTTAGCAGTTTCTTGGTTAATTCACCCAGCCGTTTTGAGCTTCAGGTATGAAAGTGCCTGGTCCAGCACAGGACCACTAATTGTGATTGGCCTCCCCACTGGGTGTCTCACAGTAAGGGCCTTCCAGAAAGGAAAACAAATGGCCAATATCTTGAGCGTACTTGCCTCAAGATTGACTTAAAGGTAGTATGAGCTTGGTGATGGGGAAAGTATGTAGGTTTGGCTGTGTATATTGTCAGATGACTGGAAAAACAACACACAAAAGTCGGTGGCCATCACTTTCAAAGCTCCTGGAACTCCCATAGCAGCTATGGAAAGTAGGTAAAAAAAAGACCAATCAAATATCCACAGATGACTCGGAAATTGCAGGTTCATCTCCCCCACATCCACATTCAGCAGCAACCTTTGTTTCTGTCTCTTTAACTTTATATTTTAGTTCCATTTGGAAAAATGACCCAGCATGGACTGTTTATTCTGGTTCTGACCTACCTTTCTCTAGGATTCTACTTTCAGTAGTCCCCTGGGTTGGAACATATTGTATTTCTGGGCAGTACTAGTAAGTTCCCAACCAGCTCAGATTCCTGGGACCCCACCCAACACAACCCTCATTTGTCAGAGGACCAGGATAGAATGGTTGCCAGAGATTTGTGGGCTAGAAATGGGTTTTTCAGGCCTGAATTAGGGTGAGGTGAGTGAGGCTAAGTCATGCAAGTGATTGGTCAGATCCTGTCTGTGTTTTATATAATTTTTATATTGTTGTTGCATTTGTATTTAGTTTATGATAACTAAGTACAGGCACTCCATTCTTCATCTTCATTTCTCCAAATTTCTGATAAATTTAAAGTTTAAATTTTTTCCTTTAAAAGATGAATCATCACATGTTTCGACTTCGGTCATTTTTCTAGGAGGTAAAGAAAAAGTCACTTTGCTACTACAAAATTATAATATCTGCATTATAAACAGCAAAGCTTTTAAAATACTGTTTTATTTTAAGGTAGTTTCATTCTCCACATAGTTAGTGTTTTCCTGATAAAGTTTAAGGTTTGGGAGACATATGAGAGAAAAATGTTTTGATCATCCACTTAATCTTAATTAACATAAAACCCAACAAAAACATTCCTGAATTTTGTGGCTTCCCAGTGAAGACTCAGATTTGAGTTTAGCAACCTCTAGTGTTTAGCTTATAACAAGGTAAGAGAATACACCCAGGGTATCTGGCACCATGTCTGGCACATGCTAGACTTAAACCATATCTATTACATAAATGAATCCTTCTGCTTTTCTTTTCAGCACTAGGCTTTATTACCTATCATCTATTTATCATCTATGTATCTATCATCTATCTACATAATTCTCACTCAAGGATATGTTTTCATTGATTTTTTTTTGAGAGAAAGAGAGAGAGAAACATGAACCAGTTGCCTCTCCTAGGTTCCCTGACCAGGGATCAAACCCGCTACATAGATATGTGTCCTGACTGGGAATGGAACCCATAAGGCTTTGAGGAGATGATGATCCAACCAACTGAACCACCTGGTTATGGCTTCAGTACTAGGCTTTACCTTATATGTATCTTGGATGGTCTAATCAGTGTGTAGTTATTCTGTTAACTTAATAAGTTTGTGTTAATCACTACACCAACACATTATTTCCCTATTATATTAAAATTAACCAACAGGAAAGGGTAGCCTTTTTCAAGTAAATAAGCAGAAAAACAAAAATACAGTTTGAATATTCTACATCTCAGTCCATTTGCTCTGGGAAGAATTAAAAATTAAAAAAATAATAATAAAAAAGAAGAAAGAGAAAATTAAATAAACTCCCAAAGAGAAATCAGTGCTGTTCTTGCCCATAAAGGATTTAATCAGCATAAATATATTGACCAGGTCCAAGTCACTTGTAAAATTGTCCCACTTTGTTATGCTGGTATCATTAGTAACTGGCAATATTTACTATCTAGTGTTGTAATCCTGTTGACATCCAGAGTCAAATTGTACATCTATAAAACCCCTAATCACTAGTGCATTCCCAGCACTAGTGATTAGAATCTGAATGATTAAAGCAGGTAATGATTTTTCCAAAATAACCACAAGATGCCCAAAGGATTTAATTTGTTTTATCTTGGTACCTCTTGCTATTCTAATTATTACTGCTCTTGGAGTTAAGTTACCTCCAATTTTCTTTTAGAATTACAAATGGTATACTTTGCTTTCTTATCATGTCACAGAATTATTTTATTAATCACATTTGGGAAAAAACTTTCAGAAGATTTAATAAAAAATTTTAAAGCCCCAGTGGATTTTCTACTGCTGCAAACTTCCTACATCCCCTAAGTAAAGCAGTCCATAATTGATTAATAAAAAGCTAAGTAATTTTGGTATTAATATGATCCCCTGGGAAGTCCCCATAATCACAACTAGCAGGTCAGTCATAATATTGCTCAATTACATATCCAGGTAAATAATCTGCAAATTGAAAAATCCTGTAAGGGGATTTTCAGTATTTCTAATTTGTTAATCCATGATAATGCCTGTCAGAGGCTAGACAAAGCCCAGGCTCTTATATAATTTGATGCTCCTGATTTGTTAAAATGCTTTAATACAGGATTACCAAAATTGTTTTATATTTAAAGTATAGCATTTAAAATGCTATATTTATAGCACTAATGCCTAACATATTAGTGCTATAAACACACACAATATACAATGTAAATGATTGTCTATATGAAAATATATATTTGTAAGACTGTTAATTTGCAGTGCATTTCGAGGCATGACTTGGTCCCAGGCACTATAGTTCCCTGGTCTCTGACCTGTTAGACTATCTCTATGACTGAACATGTTAGGCTACCAGAGCCTTTGATGAGCATGAGGCCTGAGCTGGGCGCCCAATGTCCTCCTTCAGCTCCACTGGGCTCAGGAGTATTTAGCCACTGCTGACAAAAAAAGAAAAAAACCCTGTCTCTACCCTCCTCTCGTTGCTCTTGTTAAAAACATCTAAGAAAGGTGCATTGAAATTACATAGGAGAACTCAACTCGTTATTTACATCGCTCCTCTGAAAAAGTGTTATTTTCTAAAGCACATTTTTAAAGTTCTCTTTTCAACCTGACCTCATCAAAGATTAGTGATTTCATCTTGTAAAATTTTGAAAGTGTATTGTCACTACCCCCGCCTTAACCTCACCTTCTTGTTGTTAAGTAGCTCGTATTCCTTTGCGTTTCTACTATGGGTCTTAGGCTATTTTTATCCTCTGACTAAACTTCTGAAACATTGAAGTTATTACATTCTGTGCTTGTCATGAAAGACAAATAATGAAATAATGTTATTTATACATGAATACATATGATTGATTTTATCACAGAATAGTGTACAGTAGTTCTCCTGTAAAGAAATAACACCATTTGCCTATCTCTTTACCAGATATTGCAGAAGAAATGGGCTTTCCTGTAATATTCTTAATATAAAAAGAGCTCATAAGTCAATGAGAAACAGCTTAACATGAGAAAAAATGAACCAAGAGCAAGAAGGAAATGTTTTTAAAAGAATAATTATAAGTAAGCGCCCAATTATCATACAAAAAAGTTCACCTTAAAAAATATTCTTCAGTAGTAGTCAACAAAATGTATATCAAACAATAATGACACTATTTTTCTTCTATCAATCTGGCTTTTTTTAAAAAAAACATTAATAGCAGTGATGGTGAGAGTGCCTGGAAATCAATTCTCTATATTACTGGTGGGGGTACAAATAGATAATACCTTTCTTGAGAGTAATTTTATAATATGAATTAAAAGCATTAGCATTCATATGTTTAACATAGTAATCCCACCCCAGGAATTTATCCTAAGGATAAATTATGTGTGGAAATACAGAAATGTTTATGACAACTTTGTTCATAATGGTAGAACTGAAAACAACTTCAATGTCTGAAAATAAGGGGACTGGGGTGAGTCAAGTGTAATATGCTCAAATAAAGGAAACAGTGTTCTCTTAAAAATCATGTTGTAAAGAATATTTAATGACACAGAATTACTTTCTAAAAGTGTTATTAAGTTAAAAATACAGGTTACAAACAATTAGTAATAACATGATACTTTTTTTAAAAGTGTAGAATAAATGTATAGAAAAAAATCTGAAAGGACATATTCTACAATATTTATAGCAGTATATCTGGGTGGAAGAAATGCTAATAATTTTTAAACTTATTTTTTACCTATATTTCCTAAAGTGCTTAAACAAATATTAGTTTTTGTCATTAGAAAAATAAGATTTACAATGGAAAAAAATACACCTTGAGCTCAAAGATTTTAAAATTTCACAGCATATGGTAGCACAACCCTCAAATGGGGTGTTTGATTTATTTACTTAATCTTAAATTTCATTGGGGGTGACATTGGTCAACATGAGCATATAGATTTCATGTGTGGATCTCTAATTTATGAAATATATATATAGCACCATGTGTCCACCACTCAATAAACTTTTTTTCCTGCTGATGACTATAAATCTAGTGGTGTTTTTGATGAAAGCCATACATTTTTATTTAAAGGTATTCATTAAATGTAGACCTAAGTATGATATAATTTTGCATATTTGTAAGCCTTTCCACTTAAATAAGTGCTCATGTTTTTGAAGAAAATCTTTTTATTCAAAATATAATGATTACAAGTATACAGAATCTGATGGAGTTAACCTGTACATGATTTAAGTACAGCTCAGGAAGGTACATGAGTGTCAAAGAAACAAGGATAAATACTTTCATCTCACCTGGTAATGGACCATAATAGGTACAGGGCTTTAATGAAGGTGACCAGTGGAATCAGCAGACTAATTTTCTTTAAATTTGAATCCAGATGTCCAACTAAGGCTTATGTAAACTTTGGTGTATGGGTTGGGCCTCCCAGGCTTCCTGTTATCTGCAGGCTTCACTCCCAGCCCTGAGAGAGACCACCAAGTCCCATGGGGGCAGAGGGACTGCTCTGATTCTTGCTTTCTCTAACTCATGCTCAATACTCTTCCCAGCTAAATATGGCCTCAGGTGCCTCTTAGCACATTAGTTTTTGTTTTAGTAATATTTATTTTTATGTAGCATTTTTGTTGATCATACATTTTCACTGTAGGAAATGAGGATGTATAAAAGATAGAAAAGAATACAAATAATTTATGATCTCAATATGCTAAAAGTATCATTAACTCTTTGGTGTATTTCTTTTCTCACTCAACAACATATTATGAATCCATAGCCTTACTGAAATAAAAATATTCCTTCATTTGGCTGGAATCTAAGATGATTTCTTAGAAAAATTATACAGCTTCCAACAGTGACCTGATTTAATCTTGTAGACATATCAAATGTTGGGGCTATTGGGACTAAAGACCAAATGAGAAATTGATACCTTGCTAAAAAGACTGAATTTTAAGTGCCTCCCAGAACACTGAGAATTGTTTTGGTTCAATTCTCTTAATGTAAAGCCCAAGAAACACAAATAATAGGAAAAGCAGAAAAGTGAAGTGAAGGTAGTCAGAGTCAAATTATACAATATCTTTCATATATATATATATATAAAATTGATTTTTTACAGAGAGGAATAGAGAGTTAGAAACACTGATGAGAGAGAAACATTGATCAGCTGTCCCCTGCATATCCCTTACTGGAGATGTGCCCCCAACCAAGGTACATGCCCTTGACCAGAATCGAACATGGGACCCTTCAGTCCTCAAGCTGCTACTCTATCCACTGAGCCAAACTGGTTTCGGCACAATATCTTTCTTCACTGGTGTAATAAAAAGAATACCTGGCATGGCTTTAGAAGACCTGTCTGCCTTTGAATTCCATCTCTATCATATACTGCTTGTGAGACCTTAAATAGGTCCCTTTACTTTCCTGAGTCTCGGTTTCCTTTTTGTAAAATAAGGATCAAAAAACTCCCTGACAGAGTTGTTGAGGAGATCCAAATGTTTTAATATTGGAAAACTCTATCCCAGTGGTTCTCAAATGAAGGCAGTTTTGTTCCTCAGAAGGCATTTGGCAAAGTCTGGAAACATTTTTTGTTGTTTCAGTTTGGAGAGGGTGAACTTCTGGCATCTAATGGGAAGAGGCCAGGAATGCTGCTAACTCCTAATACACAGACCAGCCTCTCACAACAAAGAAAGATCCAGTCTAGGACATCAACAGTCTTGAAGCTGAGAAATCTGCCCCACACTTTTTTACAAAAATAATAATTATTTATTTTATGCAGTGAGTTACCAGGGTCTTTGACTTTGCTGCTGTGTTCTTTGTTTATAGTCCAGGGTATTACTAAAAGCTTTTTTTCTTCAATCAACCCCCAAGTAATGGACCCATAATAACTGCTTCTCAAAGTACACAGCTTTCTCTAGCATATCTCTCTTCTCTAACCAACATGTCTATAAAGACTAGTAACCTATGAGTTGAATGTGCTAAAATCATGACACCTGACTCTTTAACTATATCATCTACTTCTCATGAAATGGTGAAGAGATGCAGGTATAAACAGGAATGACAGTAGCCTGGCATTCAAGCAATGATTGATAGAATGTCTGTTTGGATTAGGTTGAATACCCACGCAGCTGCTCTGTGAGCAACCATTAATAAGGTGCATCAGAGAATATCTTAGAAAAATCACAGAAGCAAAATGGCTATTTAAATAAGCTGTTTAACATATTAATGTAGGTCCCGCCTCCCATGTCTCAGTTTCTCACTCTGAAAAAAATGAGACTTAGGAAGGGGAGTCACTGTCGTGAAGGAGGATTGAAGCTCTCTGATACCAGCTCTAATCAGTGCTGTTTCCACTGAGGGAACAGCATGTCACTAATTGCTGTCCAAGTAAAGAACCATGAAGAAGAGTGAACATGCATGTTTTCTTCATATGTTCTTGATATGTGATTTCATTGTACATATATAGAAACAAAATAGAAAATACACCAACTCTGAATTACCAATGAAAAGTCTGATTATTTTAGTCAACTCTACTAAAAGAATGGAATAGCTAATTCGATTATTAAACACACGTACACAACCTAGTCACACTAGCCATTTGACTCTGACTAGCACCTTTGAGTCTTAAAACCATAAACTAATCTGACTGGGTAAGTCAATCAATGTTTCAAGAAGCTGGTGAACAGAAATTACTTGAAGAGATGGTGCTCTTTTAGTCTCATGAGATTTAACATTGATATGACTCTAAGTGAATCTCAAAATTATGCATCTCTCTAAAATTATACAAGCAATTAAAAATGCTACAATTAATTTATTTGCTTAATGGACAGAGGTATGAAAAACAAGGAAAAGTGCACTTGCTTCTCACTGGACATATGATTAATTCTTGATGATTCAATCATAAATCCTTACTCAAAGAGAACACTCTTTATCCAAGGAAATTACTCTCTGTGTTTAATTGGTGCAGAAGGTGCTTTAAATTTCCTGCAATATCAAGAAAGTAGATCTTGATGTCCAAATATATACAGAAGGTAGGCATTTTTATAAATTGTTGCCAGATAAGAACTTGGAACACATTTTTTAAAGATCCTTGGGAGGCCACTGAACTTGGATCATTCTTAGCTAAGTCATCTAAAACACTTCAAATACTTTAAAATAAAACTAATCCCTGCACTGGTGGGTTGAAAACTTTTCCTATCCCCAGGGCACTAAAATAATACCCTTTTGAACAGTAGGTGAAGTATTTTAGGCGACAGTTCTCTGGTTTTAACAAGGCAAGTCAATTTTTAGGAATTAGGGATGCTAATCACAGTATTTCAAGATGTGCATTGCTGGGGAGTGAAATACATGACCACAGACTGACACTATGGCAATGTGCTACGCTCCCTCGAAGGAGATGTAAATGGGAGGGAGACTGGGCTTCCTGGTCTTGCCACAGCTTGATCTATCAGAAAGGTCAACATAATTGGCCACATACGGCAAATTCAACACCACTTGCTCTCCCCTAGACGAGCAGATAAGCGTGAAAACGCAGCTTCCTGCAGGGCTAAGTGGTGGCTAGCCCAGATGGAGGAGGAGAAGGTCTGAAAATATGCATGCAAGAACACAAGGCACTGCAATGATGCCATCATATTTAGCATTAAATATATTTTACAATAAATGGCGTTATCATAGGTTGCCCTAAACATGCATAAAATACTTCCAGGGTTTTACTAGACTTCATACCCTTTTATATTTGTACCTTTTTAGTGTTTTTGGACTTTAAAAGCTTTCAACATTACAAATGTATTGTGTTAACAAATGAAATTGCAATAAATGCAATTTGTGGTTCAATGCCATCATTCAAGTGTGAGTATTTGAGAATTCAACTTCCCTGAATCTTCAAGTTAAAGTAGGACTATACATTCAATAAAAATAATTATAAAGAAAATAAAAACAAAGCTAAGGTAAGCATTGACTGAAATGGGGGAGGGAGTGTCAGAAAATTCACATAAAAGTAAATAACTTAGTTGTCAAAAATTGCCAAATAGATTGAGCTTCATATCTAATAGGAACCTATGACAGAGATGATGAAAGACAGGTAGTATTTTTAAAATGTGAAGCCCATGGTTAATCTGCAAAGGGAACAAGACTACCAATTTGTATCACCCCACAATGATAGTATGCAGACTTCAGAGTGTGTGACCTAGGCCATTGCCTAGGGCCCTTATCTGCTGTTTCTGCCTTGGAATTCTAGATACTTTTTTATAAACAGAGATCCCTGCATTTTCCTTTTCACTGGGACCCACGGATAATACAGCTGCTCCTGGCTTGTATGGGTAGATTAATCCCCACAGAAGTGTTCCTGTCTTAGGCTTTCTGGTAAGACTCTTAAGGAGAATTATGAGGATAACCTACACAGGACAGGAGGCAGCTTCCATGGAAAGGGGAAACATTTGGGGAAAGTTGAGAATGTAAAGACAAAAAATAATTATGGATTTTGAAGAAATGACTGAATCTTTCCATTCCCAGAACACAGAGTTAAAATCATAATGTAGGAAAGCAGCCCTTTGATTGCTAACCAGAAGTCACTATGGGGGGAAAAAAAATCCAATGTCTGAACCATAGGACATTGAGAAGCAAATTAATTTGAGTTCTTTTGTGAAGTTCATTTAAAAGGACTAACTGGAACCATTTCAAAGAGAACAGTTAAAGGGCTGCTGACATATGTTCAAGTTGGTCCTAATTAGCACTCGGAGTAGGTTTGTCCTAGTGTTCTGGAGAGTAAGTAGAAGCATAAAACTATGCTCAAGTATTAGCTGCAATTAAAAGTATGCCAGTGGGTGGGAGTGATGAGATTATTTATTTTATAAAATGGAAGAGTTA
>JAAGEH010000045.1:31626758-31891532 GCA_011751065.1 Lasiurus cinereus | reverse complement strand
CCAATGGGGAGATATGTATAAAAATTAATAAAAATTAATAAAAAAAAGAAAAAAGAAAATGACCCAGGTGCACTTGAGAAGAATGTATATTCTGTGGCTTTGGGGTGAAATGTTCTGAAGATATCAATTAATTCCATCTGGTCTAGTGAGTCATTTAGGATTGATGTTTCTTTGCTGATATTTTGTTTAGAGGATTTGTCCAATGATGATAGTGGGGTATTAAAGTCTCCTACTATGATTATATTGCTGTCAATCTCTCCCTTGATATCCTCCAGGAGTTTTTTATGCATTTGGGTGCTCCTGTATTGGGTGTATGTTTACCAGAGTTATTTCTTCTTGTTTGATTGCTCCCTTTAGTATTATGAAATGGCCTTCCATATCTCTTGTTATGTCCTTCACTTTGAGATCTAATTTGTCATATATAAGTATTGCTACCCCAGCTTTTATTTCATTTCCATTCACTTGAAAAACCTTTTTCATCCCTTCATCCTCAGTCTGTGTATGTAGTTTTTTCTGAGGTGGGTTTCCTGTAGACAGCAAATATATGGGTCGTGTTTTATTATCCAATCCATTGCCCTATGTCTTTTGATTGGGGCATTTAATCCATTTACATTTAAAGTTATTATTAGGTACTTATTTGTTGCCATTTTTATTCTTTACCCATGTGTTCCTTCTTCATTTTCTATTTCTCCCTTTCTTTCTTTCTTTCTTTCTTTCTTTCTTTCTTTCTTTCTTCCTTTTTTCTTTCTTTCTTTGCTTCTTTCTTTCTTTCTTTATTTCTTTATTTCCTCCTTTCACAGCAGTCCATTTAGCATTTCTTGCATTGCTGGTTTGGTGGCAATAAATTCCCTTAGTCCTTTTTTGTCTGTGAAGTTCCTGATTTCACCCTCAATTTTGATTGATAGCCTTGCTAGGTACAGAATTCTTGGATTCAAACCCTTCCTTTGCATTTTGTATATTTTATATACAAAATTTGGCCTGATGAGTTTCTGTTGAGAAATTAGTTGTTAGTTTGATGGGGGTTCCTTTGTAGCTAATTTTCTGTCTCTCTCTGGCCACTTTTAAGATTCTTACTTTGTCATTGGTGTTTGACAACTTAATTATAATGTGCCTTGGTGGTGGTCCTTTGGGGTTCATTTTGCTTGGGACTCTGTGAGCTTCTTGGATTTGTGTGGGTTTTTTCTTCCCTATATCAGGGAAGTTTTCTGTCATTATTTCTTCAAACAATTTCCTATCCCTCTGATACCCCTATCATGCGGATGTTGTTTTGTTTCATGTGTCCCAAAATTCCCTTAGGCTCTCCTCCTGCTTTTTAATTTTTTTTTCCTAGAAGCTGCTCAACTTGTGTATTTTTTCCTACCTTGTCTTCTAGCTCACTGATGCAGTCCTCTGCTTCTTCTTGTCTACTCTTGATGCTTTCTATTGAGTTATTTACAGCAGCAATGTCATTTTTTATTTCTTCTTGGTTTTTCATTTCCTCTCGGTTCTTACTCATATTGTCGAATTTGTCTTCCATTATTTTCAGCCACCTTATGACCATTTCTCTGAATTCTTTCTCTGACAGGTTGCTTGCCTCCATTTCGTTTACTTCCTTTTCTGGTGATGCCTGCTTTTCTTTCAAATGATGGCTGTTTCTTTGTTTCCCATGGTCTCTCTTCTCCAGGTGTCTGTTTATGTAGTTCTCTCTTTCCTTATCACAGTTGAAATCTGATCTTTCAATGGTGGAGTGTAGAGCTCCTCTGAATCCGCATGTTTTCGCCAATTGGAGACCAGTGTTCTGGGGTTTGCAACTTTTCGGTGGGTGCTGTAGTTGTAGATTTTCTGGCTTCCGATAACATCCACTTTCCCCTTTAAGATGGTGAGGTCTCTGTGTCCGAGCTGGTGGTTCCAGGAGGGAACCCAGCAGCAGTAAGGTCTGCCCGATCAGGGGAGCCCGTCCAGCAGTCCCTCACCTTCTCCTGGAGTGTAGCTGTTCCTTAACTCACCAACAAACACTCTCCATATGACCCTCAGCTGTTCTTTCTAGGCTGAGGAAACATCCATCTATTCCACTGACTTTTTTTCTATGATCTGAGTTTTACATTTATATCTGAGAAAGGTAAATTAACTCATGAAGCCATTTTAAAAGAAAAATCAAGGCCCTGGCTGGTGTGGCTCATTGGTTGGAGGGTTGTCCTGTAAACCAAAAGGCCACAGGTTTGATTCCATGTTAGGGCACATACCTAGATTGTCAGTTCTATCCCTGGCTGGGGTGCATATGAGAGGCAACCAATCAATGTATCTCTGTCTCCCTCTCTCCCTTTTTTCCTTCATCTCTCTAAAATCAATAATCATATCCTAGGGTAAGGATTTTTAAAAAGTGACTTAAAATGAGTACTCCAGATAATTGATTTGATGCAAACAAAAATCTTAAGGAATCCCAACTTCCTTGTGGTACAAGTGCATTTCATTTTCTCTATAGTCAATTCATTAGCAAAATATTTTACACTAACATGCATTTACTGCGCTTATATCTGTATCTTTGAATGATCATTCATTTGTCAATTCCTCATTTATTAACTAAGTACCAATGTTCCAAGAACCTGCTATGAAATGGATATAATAACACACAGTTAAGAAGAGATTTTGTGTCTGAATAAAGTAGACCCTGGAGAAGGGTAAGTGGAGACCTACTGTATATACATCCAACACTCCTGTGACTCTAGTTTTTAAAGTTTTTATTTGTATGACATATGTTTTGGGTATCAGTTATGCATTTAAAAATTGACATAACAAAAGATTCAAAAAACTTGACCTCAGCCATTCTATTAAAAAAAAAGCTTCTAGTGAAAACAGATGCCAGGAAAAACTGCACTGAGGATAAAGGAAGAGGA
Organism: Lasiurus cinereus; assembly: GCA_011751065.1. NCBI lineage: Eukaryota > Metazoa > Chordata > Mammalia > Chiroptera > Vespertilionidae > Lasiurus > Lasiurus cinereus. The sequence goes on along the minus strand of JAAGEH010000045.1, from coordinate 31,888,659 downwards.
TTGTGGAAACACAACTTTATAACAACTTGAGGCATCCTATCTAATGACATTATAATTTGGCTCTCACATATTGGATAAGGCACTAGACAGCTTTGGCTATCATTTTTCTAGCATCCATTAAGTATTGTCTTCCTTATAATAGTTGGCTTTGTGTATTGGACAATGAATGAGGCGGGGGGGAAACCATCTAAGGCATATGGGAAAGAAACCTTAATGACAACAAACAATTTGTCAGACATTCTTTTCCTTCAGCTTTAACATGTGGGTGCCATATAGTGAATTAAATGACCTAACCCATCTCATTCATCATCCAAACCCTGGAACAAATGGTTAGAGTCAAGCGTCTTTAGGAGATTACCTGACATGTGATATATGAATCCATGGAGGGATTGTATGATTAAGGAACATTAAAGATTACAAGTGATGTGTCAGCCTTCCAGGCTAGCTGCTTTCATTGTGTAATAGGCACACACATATTTCTGGCTAAATGGTGAAGGATAACTAAGTTTGGTTTACATAGTCTACAGGCTTAAGGAACATTTTAAGAGTACACTGAACAAATACATAAAATCTATTTGATGTCATTTTCTGTACCATTTATTTATTCAACAAAAATATACTGAGCATTTACACTGGGATAGCACTGGTGAAGTGTCAGACATTTCTTTGGGGGACTCAGAGTTGATGAATCCTGTTTGGGCTCACCAAGCTAATAAGCAGGAGACTAGGGGCTTGAGGAGAGTTTTTCTGACTATAAAACCAACAGTCTAAGCATTATAGTATGCTGCTTCTCAGCACCCAGTGACAAATGGTTTGGCCCCTGCTCCATTTAACTCCAAGAGTCTGCTCCATTATTCCAGGACCTGGCTGAATTTATCAACTTGAACAGAGAATTTGATAGAAAAGAATCTGCCTCTGAGCTGTAAACTTGACCTTTAATTCTTTTTCAATTTGAAAACAGAACAGAGAAGGCAGAATAAATGGATAAATTATCTTAAGCATTTTACAGAAGTAAAGATTCCAAGCTTTAATTTCAAGACTTGATTTCTGCAGATTAAACTAATTTGGTGTCACTATCCTACTTGTTAGGTGGTCATTTCATTTAAATATTTGCCTCCAGATTTTGGGATGCACACAAAGAGCCCAAACCGGGTTGGCTCAGTGGATAGAGCGTCGGCCTGCGGACTGAAAGGTCCCAGGTTCGATTCCAGTTGGGGGCATGTACCTTGGTTGTGGGCACATCTCCAGTGTGGGACGTGCAGGAGGCAGCTGATCGATGTCTCTCTCTCATCGATGTTTCTAACTCTCTACCCCTCTCCCTCTCCCTTCCTCTCTGTAAAAAATCAATAAAATATATTTAAAAGAAAACAAACAAACAAACAAAAAACAAAGAGCCTATGTGGTGTCAATGAACAGGTATCTTCCTATAAAGGGGCAAACTCAACACTTAAAGTAGGCAAAGGAAGGGCAGAGAGAAAAGTGTTTCCAAAATACCTAAGTTTTAAATTCTGTGGTAGTCCCCTTCATATATATATATTAATATATTTTATTGATTTTTCACAGAGAGGAAGGGAGAGGGATAGAGAGCCAGAAACACCGATGAGAGAGAAACATCGATCAGCTGCCTTCTGCACACCTCCCACTGGGGACATGCCTGCAACCAAGGTACATGCCCTTGACCGCAATCGAAAGCGGGATCTTTCAGTCCGAAGTCCAATGCTCTATCCACTGAGCCAAATCGCTTTCGGCAATAAATATTTTTTATCTATCAAAACAGCCTACAGAGTATTATCTTCATTTTACTAAAGAAACTGAGATTTAGTATGTTTACCTAATATGTCCCAAATTACCAGCTAGTTCATGAGAGAGATAAGGGGGAAAGCCCACATCTAGAAGACACTAAAGCTCTTTCAACATAGCTCTCTGCCTCATGTCTGCAATTTGTCTCTGACAGTGCTACTTCATAAATTACCTTGGTAGATGGAAACAAAGCTCCTTATCACTTATTTAAACCCTCCTCATGCTCACTCTCTTGATCATAATGAGGTTGTGTTTCCTGGTCACTCAAGATAGCACCCTTGTAAAAATCTTATCTCTACATCCTTCAGTGGCTAAGACTTCTTCCTATGTTACCTTTTATATGGAGAAAACTCCTCTTTTCCTTCACTGGCTTTAGGCTAAGCAGATGTGATTTATTCTATTTCTAAAAGATTATTTAGAATCCACCTTATATTTAGAGATCACCAATTTTCAGAGGACTAGTATACATTATAGTGTACTCAATTCTATAAGTATACTGAGCATCATGTAATTTTTCATATCTGTATGCCACAATATTGGCCACCATTGAAGGCTAGTTTACTTATTATTTCCTCTAAGAGGTTTTCCCCGATCTTGCTATAGAACTCTAAATCCTTTCCTTATGGAATTTGCCATTTTTATTTGTATTTGCAGAGCAGGCACTATATGCCAGCCATACGTCAGTAAATGTACCAACATCATCCTTGCCCTCATGGAATGTAAAATCTACCACGGTAATCCCATAACTACACAACTCTAAAAGGTATAATTTCATGTATCATAAGTGCTATAAAAACTTCCTGCTATTATGCAGTGTGTGGAGAAAAATAAAAATACAATAAATGAAGATGCATCTTTTTTTTTTCCTGTTTATACAATTCTAGGTAATAGTGTTCCCTCCCTAAACTAATACATTTCTCACACTTATAGGATGTTCAAAGAACCCAACTTGTAAAAAGAAAGTGTATCTTTCTCAAAAGTTTACCATCAACAAAATATGTTCAAGGAAAAGTACAAAATTCTTATTCATTAAATCAAAGAAAAACTAAATAAATGGAGAGATAGATATTCCAAAGCAATGCAATGGAGTAAAGATAGTCACTTCAGCAAAAGGTACTGAATATCTACATGCAAAAAAATGCATATAAACACAGACCTTACGCCATTCACAAAAATTAATTAAAAATGGCTCACAGACCTAAATTTAAAATGCAAAACTAAAACTCCTAGAAGATGACTTAAGAGAAAACCTTGGTATGGTGATGATTTAAAAAAAATGTTTTTAATTGATTTTTAGAGAGAGAGGAAGAAAGAGAAAAAGAAACATGGATGTGAGAGTGAAACATCCATCAACTGCCTCCTGCATGCCCCCTACTGTGGATTGAGCCTGCAAACCAGAAATTTTCTAGCCTGCCCTGACTAGAAATTGAACTGGTGATCTCTGAGTGTATGGTATGAGGCTCAAGCCACATCGGCCAGAGCTGGTGATGCCTTTTAGTCATAACACCAAGGCAAAATCCATAAAAAAAGTAATAAGCTGGGTTTTATTGAAATAAAAAATTTCTGCTTTGTGAAAGACAACATGAAGAAAATTAGAAGGCAAGCCACAGACTGGGAGAAAATATTTGCAAAAGATTCATCTGACAAAGGACTGTTACCCAAAATATATATATAAAACCCTCATCTTAAAACTCAACAATAAGAAAATAAATAATCCAATTAAAATTAGACCAAAGACTTTAACAGACACTCACCAAATAAAATGTACAGATGGCAAATAAGCATATGAAAAGATACTCAACATCATATGTCATCAGGAAAATGTAAATTAAAACAAGATATGTACATACTTTTTAGAATAGCCAAAATCCAGAACATTGACAAGACCAAATTCTGGTGAGGATGTAGAGCGATAAGAATTCTCATTCATTGATAATCTATAATAATAAAAGCGTAATATGCTAATTAGACTGGATGTCCTTTCAGATGTCCTTCCAGATGACCTTCCGGATGAAACCAGGGCTGCAAGGAGGCAAACCGCCATGGCTGTGAGGACCAAGCCCCTTGCACGAATTTTGTGTATCGGGCCTCTAGTGGGATAATAAAATGGCAACTATACTTTAGGAAGCAATTTGGCAATTTCTTACAAAATTCAACATATTCTTACTATACAATTCAATAATTGTGCACCTTGGCATTTACTAAAAGGAATTGAAAACTTATGTTCACAAAAACCTGTACATGGATATTTATAGCAGATTTATACATAATTGCCAAAAGTTAAAAGCAATCATGAACTTCAGTATATAAATGGATAAATAAACTATGGTACCTTTAGACAAGAGAATATTATTCAGTGCTAAGAAAAAGATATGAGTTATCAAGCCATAAAAAGACAGGGAAGACACTTAAATGCATATTACTAAGTGGAAAAAGCCAATCAGTAAAGACTAGCATACTGTATGATTTCAGCTACATAACATTATAACACTCTGGAAAAGGCAAAGCTATGGAGATAGTATAATGATTACTGGTTGCCAAAGGTAGATTTTTATTGCAGCAAAAATACTCTGCATGCCATATATGTGAAGATTTTTAATTGATTTTGAGAGAGAGAGAAAGAAACATGACCCTATGGGGAATCAAGCCCACAACCTGGGCATGTGTCCTGACTAGGAGTCAAACCAGCAACTTTTGGTACAGGGGACAATGCCCAACCAATTGAGTCACACTGACCAGGGCTCTGCATTATATTTTAACGATATATATAAGTATATATGCCTTTGTACATTTGTCCAAATTCATAGAATGTACAACACTAGGAGTAAAGAGTAAACCGTAGGTTAAACTATGGACTTTGGGTGATTATGATGTATCAATGTAATTCACCTTTGGCAAAAAGTAAATGTATGCTTCTAATAAATAATGTTGATAATGGAGAAGGCTATGCATGTGTGGGTTCAGAGGGAATTTGGAAAATCTTCTGGACCACCCTTGTAATTTTGTTGTAAACCTAAAAGAACTCTAAAAAAAGTCTTAAAAACAAGAAGTCTATGCTTCTGCATTAGTAAAGCAAAGATGTCTGGAAGTCAAACCTGAACAATAAACTGCAGATGTCATTAAGACTATGAGAAGGCTGCTTCTCTAATCCTGAAGTCAAGGAACCATATAAGGGTCCATAATTTTAATGAGTTCTAATTTGAATAATTGAGTGTCAGATGGAGAAAAATCCTTAGAATTAACTAATCCAAAATTTTTATTTTTACAGTTTTTTTATGGGGAAAGATGGAGGTTGCCAGCTTTTAATCTTGCCAAGTTAGGATGTCACATAAAATTCAACTGTCACATCTATTCATCTGTGATTCCATAAATGAATAGGCATTTGGGAACACAGAAGGAAGAAGAGCATTATCTCCTAAGCAAGGACAGGTACAACTTTATAGAAATACTAGAAGCCTGGTGAATGAATTCGTGCACAGGTGGGTCCCTCGGCCTGGCTGGTGATCGGGGCCATTTTGCCCAGTCCTGGCGATTGGGGCCAGGAGGTTGGCTAGCCAGGGGTAAGAGCAGGGGAGTTTGGCCTTGGGAGTGCACTGACCACCAGGTTGAGCATCTGTCCCCTGGTGGTCACTGCACGTCATAGTGACTGGTTGACTGGTCATTCAGTTGACTGGTCATAATGGTCACTTAGACTGATATAGATAGATAGATAGATAGATAGATAGATATAATGCAGGTAAAATGTTATAGCTACATAAAGTATTGACCTTATTTTCCTCATTTCATCTTAGACTGGTCTAAACTGGAGTTTAGGAAACTGATCTCTTCCAAACTCTTCAGAGAGTTAATGACTGACTAAGGTTACAAATTAGTGGCTATTAGAGCCATAACCACTACCCAAGTCTCTGGAACCCACTTCAGTGTTTCTTCTAATCACTGTCTGCTTGGATGTGGGAGTAAGACAAAGTGGCGTAGGTGTAAAGGGAGGTGAATCCTGCCCTGCATAATAGGATTAGAGGTAACACTGGAGTCAGAGAGATAGGTAGAGACAAAGAATAAAAGTAGGGAAAATATTCTGAGGAAAGGAGATTAGTGTATTTTTAGTTTCAAGGAACATTCTCCTCTTAATGTACTCTTCTCTAGATCAACAACTTGGAGGGGGAAGGAGGATCATGCAAACAGTAAGTGCATGATTAGGGTAATTTGTTGAGCATTTAATATATTCTGAGAACTAGCTAAAGTGCTTTATGTCTAAGATAACACTTAATCCTTACAATTGTTTGAGATAGCTCTTCTCAGATGAAACTAAGATCAAGCGAAAAGTATTCTGCCTAAAATAGGTAGCTAGAATTCACATTTAACTCAGTTAACTATGGCCATTAACTATGCAATACTGTCACATATTTTGTTATCCACAAGAGAAAGCATATTTTTTGAGCTCCTACTATGTTCTAGGCCCTGGGTTTATTGTTTTTCATAATTTATTTCATACACTGTTGACTTAAATTTTACTTGTCCTCTTCATTCCACAAATAAGGAAACTAAAGCTAAAGATCACATAGCCAGAAACTTGAGGAGCCAGAAATCAAATACAACAGAATGATTTGTATCAGCCCAAGAAGCTAAAAATAAAAGTCTACTTTTGTATCAAATTCAAATATACCTGTATATAATTGAAAAATCAAGAAACCATACTCTAATTACATTAGGGTATTTTCATAAGTGGATAGGTTGAATCATATTAAGTTGACATTTTTGTAGGTCAAAAGTAGTTGAGTATTACTTTTGTATATAGTCTAATATATATTAAGTTCTACTAATCCAGAATTTCCTATCTGGCAATAAGTTAAGGACTACCAAGCTGATAAAAATAGTGTTAATAGTAATCATAAGAAAAATATAATAACATTTTCAAATATTTCCATAATTAAGAAAAAATACTTTTAATACTTTTTTATATATTTTTATTGTACTAAAAGTACATAACACAAAATTTACCATATTAACTACTTTTAAGTATACAGTTTATTAGAGTTAAGTATATTCACAATGTTGTGAAATAGGTCTCCAGCACTTTCTCATCTTCTAAAACTGAAATTCTCTATCCCATTGAACAACAAGGGGCTCCATAAGGAACCAGGTGGCTGGTGGGGTCAGATTAAAAGACTTTTCCAAAAGAAGTCAATCTGGAATTCTGTGCCAAATTTTCCAAGTTTTAAGTTTAGGGTTTTTTTAATAGCTTTGCTGAGATATACTTTAAGTAACATAGATTTACTCATTTAAAGTATAGATAGTGGTTTTTAGTACACTCACAATGTTGTGCATCTATCACCTCTGTCCAGTTTAAAAACATTTTTTTCAAATCCAAACAACCTTAAATTCACTACTTTTGGTTTCTGTGAATTTAATTGTTTTAATTATCTCATATTTATACCATTTTGAGTATGTGAAATCAGTAAGATGGCTCACACACTTCATTTAAACCTAACAAAACTCTGAATGAAGTGATATTACCCTCAGTTTTAGCCTAGGAAATAAAAAGATAAGCTATATATAAAGTTGCATATAAAACTAATCTACTTCTATATGAGTTCAAAATTATTAAGTCCAAATCAGTTACCAATAAAAGTAATTTCTACCTTAAGAAGATTTCCAATAATTTTTATTACTGAGAAGGGTGGTGTTGGTAGTATTGGTATATTTACAAAACCTCAAGTAATGGAGCTCAATAAATATTTGATTAATAACTAAGTGACTGATGTGACAGAATTTCTTTTTAGAAAAAGACAATATGAAATAGTGAGAAATTTGAAGGAGAACATGCAAAAGCTCATGTAACATTGTGTATATAGCAAAGATTTGTGACTTGTTTTTCACAAACAGCAAAATGAGAGACCACAGACTATGGGCTATATTATACTAAAAAACAGATAACCTTCCTATATAAATACTAGTGGCCTGGTGCACAAATTTGTGTACATTGAAAGGAAGTTAATTAGAAGGAATATTTTAATATTGCTATTTGTTTTTTCTCTATAATAGAAGCATCAATCAATTTCACAATCAGCAATGACAGATGGAAACACACCTGTGCGATTGGTGCCAGCAAGAGCTTTATATGTATCATGCATGCACAAGCCAACTTAGCCTTTTATATATATAGAATAAACTTGTTTAATTAGATCTGCTTTCTGATTTAGCTAAACTTTTTCTAGCCCAGTGAAGCACCCCAACTTCTCTTTCAGGTAATTGTTAGCCACATAGTAATAAATATCAACATGAAGCAGATTATTATTGTAGATTATGCAGGGAGAACAAAAGGTAAAATATTTAACTGAAGCAGTGTTTGACTATATTCTGCGCAGTGAGAAAACCTGTAGTCATTTTCAAGGTCCACCATTTCTTACTTTTTTTCAGTTTGGTCAAGTTTCTATGCTTTCTAAATCTCCATTTTCCAGCTAATGAAAAGAAAATAGGATTCCACCGAGTCTCCTATCTACCTACTCCAGGAATTCTGTGAGGATCAAATGAGAGAGACACAGGAAAACACTTCACAGACATTTGGTTTAAGTGTAAATGTTTCCACCTGCCTATAAAGCAAGTTGTTTTGCTGGGCTGAAGAAATTGCGATGAGGCCAGTCACTAAAGAGAAGGAGCTGGGCATTACTATGCGACATCATTACCTAGCACCCACAGTGACCATTTCTGGACTGGGCTGGGTTTTGGGCTGTATTTTGCACCAGGGTAGTGTAAGTTGTGATTTGCTGGGCTATTGCCCTCGGTGGGGGGCCCTGTGTTCCATTTGGGGGAAGTTAGGTCTGTGCCGCTGTTTCTCTGTAAATGGCCAGTGTGCATCACAGCAGCTCCTGTGTTGAGCATCTGCCCCCTGGTGATCAGTGCATGATATAGTGATCGGTCAGGTGAGCGGAGGGACACAGAACTGAAAAACTAGCGGGGGAGGGAAGACTTAATTGTAAGATTGACAATATTCTATCCTGGAATACCATTGACAAACATTTTTTAATTGAACCCTGAAGGAAACAGGATGGTTTAAAATGGGTTAAAATGTTAGATGGGATATTCTTGAGTGCTTTATTTAGAGTTGGCAGAAAAACAAGAGAAACTGAGTATGGAAGAATAAATGAAACCCTTGTATTTGTAGTACTTGCAAAAGGATGGCCAATCAGTTTGGAGAAAACAGAAGCTTTGTATACACACTTCAACTTCTTATTTTTACAGAAAGATAAAATTGGAGAAAACATTTATACTATAGATTTTGTCATTCACAAACCAAATAAACAGAATTGAGATAGTGACAAAATATTTGCATGAAAGAGCATCCTTATCTTTGTATTTTTGAAATGGGATTTACTTTCAAACTGAGGTCACACACACACACATATATATATATAAATTTCTAAAGGAAAATTGTATAAGTAATTCTTCCTTGAAGAAACAAATTTAATAAAATTAATAAACATATTAAAAAGATAGTCATACAGCTCTGGCTGGTGTGGTTTAGTGTTCAGAGCAAGGTCATGGGTTAATTCCTGGTCAAGGGTATTCCTGGTTCAATACCTGGGTTGAAGGTTCAGCCTGAACCCTGGTTGGGACACATGACAGAGGCAACCAATCAATGTGTCTCTCTTACGTCAATGTTTCTTTCTCTCTTTCTCACTCCTTCCCTTCCACTCTCCCTAAAAATTAATGGAAAAAATATTCTCAGGTAAGCATTAATAAAAACAAGCAAAAAGGATAGTCACACCTAATATGTACTTAAACTATTAAGTATGAATTCCTAATCTAATAAAATGATGCTGATTTATAGAGAATATTAAAAATTACATGTATTTTTACTTTAATTCCCTCCACTCTCTAAATAAATACCTTGCTACTAGTTTTATCTTTTCTGTTAATGCATGAAACTTTATGAAAACTTAATATCTCTAGGCTCCGATATACTAGTAATTTTCTTTAGATATTTTGCCTGAACTTGAGTTTCAAAACCACCAAATATTTGCTATGTGGATTTTGTGGAAAAGCTAATATCCAAATCTGATTTCAGCGAACTTGACCTAATGAGATTTGGGTAGATTTCAACTACCCAGATGTCAAATCTCTCTTTTTTTCCTTTCTGAAAAGAAATTTTATTCAGTTCAATTCAATAAAAATCATTTTGTGATCTTTGAAGGACAAAAGACTGAATGAATGCTGGATCTTAATTTTCACCTATAACTGTCTAAAGTAGTGTTTTAGAAAATTTGAACAACCATAGAATTTCAGTGGACCTTTCAAGATAATTGAACCGATTCCCTTCATTTTACAGAGAAAGAAGGCAAGCAAGTTCCCCAGACATAACGTTAGGTAGGGTTGTAAGTAAAACCCAAACACAGTTTTCTAATAACCATCTAAGTCAAGGCCCAAACTGTTACCTTCCTCGTGCTCTTGTTTAGATCCTAGGCAATGTAAGTTTCTAAGTGAATCAGTTAAATGGTACTATTTTTTTGAGGAGGAAAACTCTAGAAGAGTGAAGTAAAATACTAGTGCTTCCTGTACCTGAAACCTGACTGTACACAAAGGGGAACTGCCGCTGCCTCAGCATTGGCACTGGCACGGTGGCAAGAGCACTGAAGCACTGTATCCCAAACTTGTCATGGAAAGCTGGCTGAGTCATTTAATTGCTTGCATCTCAGTCTGCAAAATGGGAATAACATGCATTCCATGGAGCTGAGAGGATGGACCTAGATAAAGAATGTAAAAGGACGTGTAGGCTCCACACTGCCTGGCACGGGCCCAGCCATGATTTATGCATAGACCTGCTTTAGTAGGTATGTCCTACTTGCACCAACAATAAAGGACCTTGAGACACAGATTAAGGGACTGTGCAGCACAAAACCAAGAAAACTCGGAAAAAAATAAAAGGCAAGCCCACTATGAGGCATGGAATAAAAGGGAGAAACACACCCTGGCATATTTGATGCTAGGAAGAAATAATGTCATTTTGAAATTACAGGTAGATGTATTTCCCTTTTCCCCACCCCCTTGTACTCTTTTCTAGCTCATTTTGGGGAGCTATGGAAAATGAATAGAAGAGACAAAAAAGTACTTTGCCCGGCAGGAATACAAAATTGTAAAAGCACAGACAGCACTACAGAGGCGCGCTGCCATTCACTCACAAAGAATTTTGTGCATGTAGATGGCTGATTAATTGCCGGCCTGCCTAGACGAAGCTGCAACAAGCCAGATACTGTCAGCATGCCATCGGTTACCATGGAAATGCACAAGGTTCCTGTTTCTGACAAACCCTTGAATACTGGATAGATTGTGCCATATGTAAATAAGGCAAATTAGTTTTCCTATATCTTCCAGACAAGGTTAGACGAAAAGAAAATATATCTGTTTAAACATACTCTCTAACCTCTTAGATGTGACAAATGAGAAAGAGGGGCTTCTTAGGAAACTGAACTCAGATTGTTACAGCTGAAAGGCACTTGGAAAAAATGACCAAAAAATTGCAAAATGCATTGCTCATGTATAAGGACTTCCAAGTCAGCCATGCAAAGGTACATTTATTAGACTTTTGTTTTATAACTAGGAGAGGTATTTTGTACCCTGTTATTTACAAAGCTATGAAATATTAAACAGTTCTTTCTATGGGGCTAGTTTAAAAGTGTTTTTGTCATACAATTTTTACTTATTGCACAATCTTTAGATTGCATAAGCTAAATACTGAGTCATAAACCAGCATAATTTAAAATATTTTAACCCCATTACTAGCAACACTTATTTGGGCACTATATTGGTTGCAGCTGCTTCTTCTTCTTCTTCTTCTTCTTCTTCTTCTTCTTCTTCTTCTTCTTCTTCTTCTACAATTTGCAGCATGGGGAGACTTTATAACTTCTTTCCACATTATAATAATAACTTACAATTAACTAAATCTACTGTGATTAAAAAATCTTATGACTAGAATATTTTAAAGTATAGGATGAATCAAATTGCTTGTATATTTCATGACACAGGACTACCCTGATGGTTATGTATAATTATATATTTTTTAAAAATTTTATTTATTTTAACAGTAAAATTATGAAAAAGTGCTGGAGTGCTAATTATAATATAGTTTCTCTGAATAATTTTAAGTGTCCATTTCTCAAAATAAGATGTTATTTCATCTCTTTTAATTCCTAAATATTAAATACAGACACTTTCTTTGTTTTTCATCAGTTTTTCTATGGATGCTTGTATATGACATTTCCACATTTAAACCCGAATACTCATATGCTATTCAAGTAATCCACAACATATGAACACCAAAGAAATCTATAATTATCCAAATTAATGTTCTCTCCCCTTTCTAGGCAAAGGCAAGAAATTTTATTTTCTAGCAAATGATCAGATATGCCCAGAATTTTAATTTGATTATAATATGATATGTTATTCCATATTTTATAATTCAGTGATAAAATCTAACTAATGGCTCACATATTTTAACATATTTCTATACTTGAATATAATTCAATAAAAGTAAAAATAAGGTATTAGCTATATATTTTCACTTAGTGTAAATAATATACATAAACTTAGTATTACTCTATTTGACATATCATTTTCTTGCAAGAAATATTCTTTACATTCTTCAATAAGAATGTGATAAAGTGAATGGTTTTCATAAAAATTTCTAAACAAATTAAAAAATCATATTATGTTTGCACATCAGTAAATAAGAAATCAAAGAAAACTATCTGAAGCATTCTGGCCAGAACAAGAACCTGTGCCTAAAATAAACATGATTTTTGTTTTCTTCATTTTGTTTTACATATGAAGACCCAAACAGGTTGTCATACTTTTTAAGTAATTCCAATACTTCTGCACTGAAATGCATGACCTAGAGATGACATTTCATTTTGCTCTCTCCCCTCCTGTAAAACAGAATGTTATATTTAAAAGCATTAGATTTTTTTGCATGGTCATATCACAATATCCATTTTTTTCATTAGAAATCTTCCCAAGTTCTTTAAATTGTGAACATGTATATGTGAGGGTTTAAATAGTATCTGTATCTTAGAAGCCAAAAGTTTCACAATGGGAAGTGGTTAATTTTTTTCAAGTGTTATTATATTTAAGAAGCTATCTTCCCTGTTACAAGACATGTGCTATACATGCTGGGAATATGTTAGAAACAATGATATTTGCTCTGTGCATGTTTTAAATTCTATAATTTAGAATGGATGATTTGCAAACTGTACACTTTAAGCTGAAAGATAAATATGACAGTTTTTTTACTTTATTACTTAAATATGGTAGAATAGAAATATTATACTCTGACAGATAATCAGAGTAGTATTAAACACAGGATAGTCAGTGAGAGAGCAATCTAATCTTTATGAGAAAGATAAATTCTTTTAGCTAAAACATATGCCTTTGCTACTATAAAGAGGCAGCACTGCAGTATGGGAAGAACATTCATTTGTTCAGTCATTGAGCATTTACTGTATTCTAAGTACTTTGTCAGGCATGAGAAGGTTCTTGCTTTCATGGAGCTTATACTCTAGTCTAGGGAGAGAAAAGCCAGGAAAAAAACAACAACATTTGAATTCTGAATTTTAATTTTTTTCCTCAATCCTGTAACTCCTATAACTTGTATCATTCTTATGATATAAATTATATTCTTTTTATAGTTATTTCCAGGTGTCTTTCTACTCTACTGCCCTATAAATTTCATATGAGTATCAAATATAGTCTGGATCTTTTTCATCTTTGCATCTTACACCATATTCAACATATATTAGGTTATTCAACAACATTTGTTGAGTAATAAATAGATAACTCCCATGGTCACTTGCATAATTTTAGGGAAGGCATCAAACTCTAGGAATTTTTGTTTTTATTTTCTATAAGTAGGAGTATTGAAATAAATTGTCTTTAGGGTTAAATTTTATAATTACATAATATTCCTTACTGCTATATGTCAGTAATAAATTTACTCTTACTATTCTACTGGTTTACCAAATTCTCATCCTAAAAAATTTGTTAGTCTAAAAATTTGTTTTTGCTATTCTGGCTATCCTTTTTCAAGAATGACTTTTAAAACATAATCATTTTATTTTTCATGGAACATTATGCCCTGATCTGATATTAAATCTCAATTTAAGACATTACTTGTTACATGCTAGATGTACAAAACAGGCAGGAAAACCATGCACAGGGAAAAATGTCAGGTTTTGAAGAATTAAATCAAGTGAATGAAGCGAGGCAGAAGCAGGAGTTTCTACAACAGAAAAATGAGAACCTCCTCTAAATCCCCTATACATATGGCTATTTGTCCCAAGTTTGTGTGGATCAAAGATAATTTACAGACAGTGGATGATGTACTATAAAGAAAGTGATGACTCAATGGCCCATCAGTAATTTAAATATGTGACAAGATGTTTAAAAATTTCAAACAATGGTAAAACCCTGGAGACTTAAGAGTTTGAAAGCAAGTGTAGAACATGTTTTTTCTAGTTTATTGGCTTGGATTTGCACCAAACCAAATGGACTTCCGGTGTTTGATTCCTCCTGAAATGCAATATGTGATCTTCCATTGGACATATCACTGGGAAATTAGGAGGAAAGTATTCATTGTTTCTAACCAATATCAATGTACCCAATGCTAATGTTTATAACTGAAAAAAATCAGAAATTTAAGGTCTTGCTTAAGATTTTCATCCATATCGGAAATACTTCACTTATTTTCTTATCAGTACAATGACAGCCCCAATCTCCATACATCAATATTTTGAGATAAAACTTCAAATTATCTTCATGTTGACATTTATGCAACCCATATCTTTGTTGACACAAAACAGACATTTTTAGTGCACAATAGTTATAAAGAAGGCATTTTCATCCAATCTCCAGTTAAAGTATTATTTTAATGATTCTATCAAAGACAAAGAGAAAAGAAAAACAAATAAATGTTAGCAGCTTTTCTATTTGCTCAAAACAAGATCTGAGGAGTGAAAAATGCATTTAGTTAACTGGCTATTAAGGTTATATAACTTCAACCAAAAAGACCCTTAACAGACAGAGGGTAGATTTTGGAGGGAGGCAGGGACTGATCACTAACATATGGAATTTATATAAAGTTAATTATTTAATCAAGGTGAAAATAATAAAATAAGGACTTAGGGTATAATGACAGGAAAATAAAATGCTAAGTAAAAATTGGTGCTATTTTTCCACTCTAAAAAACAACTCATTTCCAAAAGCACATGCTTATCTAAAACTAAAGGCCCAATGCATGAAGATTCATGAAAGAATGGGCCTTCCTTCCCCTGGCTGCTGTCACTGTCTTCACTCTGGTTGGAGCCAATTTTTCACTACAGCTCAGAGCGGCCTTTGAGCCTTCCCACGCTGCCCAGAGGCCTGAAATAACTAGGGTGGAGTGGAACACCTGCATCATTGCTATGGTGATGACCTAAGTGTCCTGCTCTGCCCCCAGCTGCTCAGCACCTGCATATGCAAATCAACCCACCATCTTTGTTGGGTTGATTTGCATACTCACTCCTAATTGGCTGGTGGCATTGTGAAAGTACAGTCAATTAGCATGTTACTCTCATATTAGGTATATAAAGGAAATGTTTTGCTGATATGTGTAGTTGGATTTCGCAAACTGCTTCAGATTGAAATGTATGTTGAAATCTAAAACTGATTTGTTCCATGTAAATCTCATTTAAAATATTTTCAGTTGAAGACATTTCCAGTAAAGCTAATACCTTGAGGATGAGCTCTCTCTTAGATCCCTGAACCTGTTAAATCTTTGATAATATTAAGAATTTTTTTCCTTTCTCTTTATGTAAAATATAAAACATAGGAACCACTTTTTTTCCATTTGAAAGGGATACAAACTCTATTCAATTTTTTTTTGTTATTAATCTGAATTTAAATGAACTTTCCTCCTTTCTTCTTCTGCTTACTCTTGAACCACATTCAAGTAGGAGTTGACTAAGTAGGAAGATATTCTCCAGAGTTTTTCAATTGGACATTTTCTACATATTCTACATATACTTGACTATATTTAATGGAAAAAGTAACATGTTAATATTTTTAAACACATGGACCTGAAAATAGTCTGACAGAGTTAATGTCATAAAAAAGCCAAATACTTTGTTTCCTTTCTTATTATGTAGAATATATGTACTATAACTATATCCTAAAGTTAACCTATAAAGTTAGCTTTGTTTAATTTATTCATAAATATTGTTGCTTATTGATTGAAATGACATTTGGGTGATCAGATTTTGTAATCTGTATCATTATCCCTTATATATCTGGGAAATCTCATCTTTCTTCATGTTAAAAATAAAAGCTTCTTATTGGTAGGCCTGTTGGTCTGTATATTTTAATCACGTTGACCTATTCCCTGTAGTTGTGCTATCCATTCTGCATATTACAATTACTTGGAAACCTAAAAAACATCTTGGAGAAGAACTAAACCATTTTCTTACCCAGAGTGTAATTTAAATGCATGATAACTGGGGTTTATACTTTGATATATATTAAAAACATCTCAGCATTTCCAGAACATTCATACTCAAATGTTTTTCCTTCCAAATTACTCATCAGTGATGTCTGCAAAACCAAAAATAACATTTGGAATTGATCAGTTTGATCAACAAGTGAAGCATATCACTTGTTAAATATTCTGACTCCATTAGTTTGCCCTGCCAGCAAACTATAGTTGTAAACCTATTTGGTGGTAGGGGGGAGAAAGGGACCTCATTTATAATGATTGTGCACTAACAAATTCTTTTTAAAAAATCCTCACTGTGATACAGGGAACTAAGTAGGCATTTCAATATTTTTCTTATCCATATCCTAAGATCTTTGATAAGTCCTCAGTTTATGAACTCTGTCCGATGATAGAGATATGTTGCTGGACCTTTACCTTGGGCTACTCCCTTATGGCAAGGGTCAAATTCATAGAAGACAGTTCATAACCATTGACTTATTTACCTCTCAAGAATTCTTAAGTAATTATAAGTTACTTTAACCTATTAAGGCACATTAAATCTATAAGTACAAAATTCTACTATCTAAATAATTATATTATCCACACTTTAAAGGTCCATGCAGACATTCCTAGATCATATAGTACAGCCAGAGGATATTTCCTATTCATGAGTCATGTAAAAAATGGATTTTTAAGGAAAAAATTATAATAGTTAATCTTCTGATCTCATTTTCTAATATCAGTGATATTATAAAATAACATATATTATTTAAATAGCTTTGATATAAACCTCCTGATATGATAAGTCCTGGTATCCTCCATGCTAAATTAATTTCAACCCATGGCATGCTTTCAAGGCCATAACTGTGGTCATGCTCTCTTGCAAATAGCTTACTCTCCCTTAGCTGACACTGGCTTGGATGACCATTTCCATTTTTTTGTGAGATAGTGTCTGTTTTTTGAACAAAGGTGTCACATACTTTGGAAGGCATACAAGTAAGTCACAAAACACAAAAACATTTTACAGCAGTCAGGTATTCACCAAACAGGCACCAGTGCTTTTATTTCCCTCTTCTTCCTTCTCCCCACTCCCATCACTGAGCAAACAATTCTATCACAGAGGCCATGAGCACCTTCAAATATCAGGAGTAATGATAATAACCACATAACCTACCTGAACCCATGCCCAGGCCCCACACTTTTTGGAATCAACAGAAGACAGATTCTGTCACTTGTATTTTGTGTGATTTTAGGTAAATCACTTCCTTGAACCTTCTAAGCCTCAGTATTCTCTTCTGTAGAATTAAAAATGATATTTGTCTCATTTTCTTCATAGAATTGTGGAAGAAGTTGAAAAAAATATAATATTATACAAATATAATACAGATACAATGAGGCAAAAAAGTTACTCTGCAGTTGAAGAATGTAGAGTAACATTTAGGGCCATATTATATTTTAAAGATATTATTTTATATTTCATAAAACATTTTATTAATAAAACTTCAACCCTGTATGATTCTACTCCATTTTGTTTATGTTGGTATGTATATTGATTTATTCAATATTTATGGACTGATTAAATAACTTTACTTGATAATTTAAAATATTTGTAGTTGTTAATGAGATACAGGAGAAAATCTTGATAGAATGTATCAAGAATCTGCTGAGTCATCATTATAAAACTAGAGGCCTGGTGCATGAAATTCATGCAAGGAGGGATGGTCACCTCAGCCCAGTCTGTACTCTCTCCAATCCAGAACCCCTCAGGGGATGTCCAACTCCCCCAGATCGGGCATAAACAGGCAGTCAGACATCCCTCTCATAATCTGGGACTACTGGCTCCTAATTGCTCACCTACCTTCCTGCCTGATTGCCCCTAACTGCCCCCCCCCCGCTGCCTGGTAACCACTAATTGCCCTGCTGTCTGTCTGGTTACCCCCAACTGTCCCCCCCCCGCCAACCTGGTCACCCCTAATTGCCCCTCCCCCCACCAGCCTGTTTGCCCCCAACTGCCCCCTTCTGCTGGCCTAGTTGCCCCACACAGCCTGCTGATCAGTCATTTGGTCGTCCCTCACTAACCCTCCTACCAGCCTGGTCTCCCAATGCAGCCAGCTACTCAATTGTTTGGCCCTCACTAACCCCCTCCTGCTGGCCTGGTTGCCCCATGCAGCCTGCTTATCAGTCATTTGGTCATCCCTCACTAAGTCCCCTGCTGGCTCGGTCACCCCACACAGCCTGCTAGGTTGTCTGTTCAGTTGTTTCAGTTGCAATGGTTGCTTAGGCTTTTATATATACAGATTATTTACTATCTCAATGTAAAATTACATCAATTGTATATGATTCTCAAGAAAAGAGAACTCTATTCTGTTTTCCTATATTTTCTCAGAATATTAATTTGAATACTGATACAATTTGTTAAAGGTCTAATTTTTAATCATTATATTGACTAAACTGAAATTTCCACTTAAATGATACAGCATTTTAAATTCATCCTAGTGCTATGTTTGAAATTTTAAAATAAGTTCTTTATATTCATTTCATATTACTTGTCACTTCAGACCATTTGCTTATTAGGACCAACCTAATAATAACTTAAAGAATGACCAAAATGCCTCATCCACAGTTTCACATCTCTCCTTAACATTCTTGACTCCAGCTGATTCTACACTCAGATTATGACAATACCTTTATTTATTATTAGAAAATTTCCCTCCATAAAAAAACAGTTAATTACCAGTCTGAGAGTCAGAACACTTTTACTCAGCTGTAGTGAAGAGCTTTGCAACAACTAGAGGCAAAGCCAGCAGCTGCTGCTTTCAACAAACATAAGGGAATTTCAGATAATTTCAGGTATTTGACCCATTTTACTCTAGCTAGGTATTTGCGCATGTATGTATGTGTGAGTGTGTGCATATATACTAGAATGTGTTACATGTTGGCTATTAAAGTATCCATTGCAAAATATATCTCCAAGACTTTGTGCAGGAGAACTTTCATGATCCCTCCAGTGCAAAGTGCAGAAATTGACATATATGTCAATTACAAGCTGAAGAACACTCTGCTTTACCTGGCAGGTAAAGTATAAGGGCAGCTAATCTTTCAAAAATCTGTGGATTCCTTTTTGTTGAGCTGATGTTGTACTTACTAGAGGCATTCTTTGCTTTTTTATTAAAACTAATATTTACTTCATGAGAATATATCCAATTATTTAACTTCCATTCCTATAAACTAAAAAAAAAAAAACACAAATATACCAGAAAATAATAATAATACTTTCCATCTCAAGCTTTAACTAAAAGATAAATATATCTGACCATTTCTCCAGCTTTGCTTGTATACCACTATGTTCAATATTTTTCTTTTAAGAATCAATGATCCAGTTGAGTCTTGATTTCAACTTAAGGCCATCCATTAGAGAAAGTTAAGAACCAGAAAGGGTCAGCCTTTTCTGTCTCTATTATTCTAGGTAGCTTCCGTCTCTAATGGAATCTTTTCGATAATTATTTCATACTTGTGGCAAACCTTGATGGACTCCATTCACCTTAATGCCATCTCTGTGCAGCATTCAAAAGCTTCTAT
This sequence comes from Lasiurus cinereus, assembly GCA_011751065.1. NCBI lineage: Eukaryota > Metazoa > Chordata > Mammalia > Chiroptera > Vespertilionidae > Lasiurus > Lasiurus cinereus. Next base: position 31,868,786 of record JAAGEH010000045.1, on the reverse strand, counting down.
TAGGACATCTTTGAGAAACCTCCTTTTTGCTTTATACTCAAATAAAGGAAGTAAAAAACGAAACTTCAAGAGGGACTATGCTTTTTAGTGCAATCACAATACTTTCCAGCCTGAACAAGAGGCATCTGATATTCCACCTCTTTTGAAAGCATTTTGACCAGGTGGAAATATTTTAAAAACATATGTAGTACACACATATTCTGATCCCATTCAAAACCACAGAAAATATTTCTACTTATTTGCATATGGTTTCTTTTTCATTCTTAAAGTTTAGAAACTATAAATTTTATCTCTTAATGATAGTGCTCTGCAATAGGAAAAAAAAAGATCTGACCAATAAGTTAACAATCTAGATTGTATATATTATATATATGTGTGTATATATACATATACATACATATACATATATATACATATATATATATATATATAGAGAGAGAGAGAGAGAGAGAGGAGCAGCTGGGCACATTTTAGGGGAGAATTAAGACTCTAAAACAGTGTGTTCTGTTCTATGGAGATTGCTACCCAGTTGTCTTAGGCCTAAATTCTGGGTAATTGTGGGGCCTGGCTTTGCCACTGGGGCTCATGTCTTCCAATTGGTCTATATTTGTTGTAAGAGCCTAAAGACAAAAAAGGGAACAAGTTTTTGATGCAATGGATTTGAGCAACAGACAAAGGCAAGTGCCAGGCTGTGTCTAATGTATACATGGAGATACCAGCTCTGAGTCTCTCTGACCAAAGGGAGCTTAGCGCCTGTTTGCAGAGCCTTCTGGTGGTTTCTGTTTCCTTGCTGAGGCCCTCCTACCTGGGAAGTCCAGGGCCCATGCTCAGCTCCAGCTCAGTGGGTCTTCTCCAGACCCCTCCCCCACTCTGCCCTGCGATCTGACTCCAATAGGCCCCCATTGGGGTGGGCCGGCTGGACCCCCCCCCTATATACAAATTTGTGCACCAGGCCTCTAGTATATTATAGTTAAGTACTAAGATTAAACCAAAAAAGTCAGGTTACAAAATGGAATGCAATTTTTGAAATGCATCATACACCTTTAAAATACAAATTTTCTTCCTAATTGTATTTTGCTTAGTGACTTACATACACCAACCTCAGTTCCCCAAACAGAAAACAGCTGAAAGTCTGGTTTAGGATTAAGAATTTACAGTGAGCTTTCCACGGAGCAGCTAATAGTCACTTGAGGAATCAAGTGCTAAATATGTTAGATGATTCTGGATGCCACTTCTTCAGCTGATTTACTCTACAAAGAACCCTATGGGCCTCCTGAGAGCAGGGTGGGTTCTGATAATCCCAGAGAAATCTGCCCACTGCCAAGAGAGGGAGGGACGAGCTCTCTTTTGGTGTCTAGTCACAATGAAGAGGAAAAGAACAAGCCAATACTTACTCAATATCTTCCAGCCAAACACTTTTCACAAAGGATTTAAGGTTGCTCCAAACATAAATATACTAGTGATGTGAGAGATACATTTACCAGAGGAAAGTAAGGCACAGGGAAAATAAAATTGAAGAAGAGTAGGACCAAGGTTGAGATGCATACATAGAAATGCATTACCATTTTACCAGCATCACCAGGGGTGTTGCTCCAAGCCACAAGCATGGGGAAAGCATGATCAGAGATTCATGACAGCCTCAAGTGTAAGGGGAAAAAAAGGTGGGGCTTTAATGAAATGCCTCTTGTGTAACAAATACTTTCACAGGGGCAAGTATTATTATTTTCATTTTACAGAAAAGGAAACAGATGTCCTGAGTAGGTGAATGACTTTCCATTAAGGTGATGTTGCTGGTAAGAGTCAAAGCCAGATTTCAAACTCAGTTCTGACACCAAACTCATGCTCATTTCATTTCAGGAGGAAGGGAAGGAACAGAGCATCCTTTTCAAAACTGCTTTTCTCGGCCTGTATACCTTCTTATTAAAAAGAGTTGAGAGGACATCTTTCTGGGGTTTTAGACTATGCAGTGGATGTGTTGGTATCAATACAGAATAGTTCTTACCAAGCAAAATAGAGACAGAGTATAGATAGCTGTGGGGAAGGGGTTAGAGGGAGGGGTTGAGCAAAAAGAGAAAAAGAAAGAACTATGGACATGGATAAATGTGGTGATTTTGAGGAATGGGGGGTGGAGGGAGAAGAAGGAATGGAGGAGATAAGAAGAGAATAACTAAAGAACTTATATGCATATACACATAACTCATGGACAGACAATAGTGTGGTGAAGGCCTGGAGGGTAGGGAATCAATGGGAGAATGAAGGGGAATATCTGTAATAAATAATAAATATAAATGGAAAATAAAGATGATAGGAAAATTAAATTTAAAAAAATATATATTAAATAATTCAAATAATTAAGGTTTTACCTAATCTCTATATTGAATTTAAATTATATTGTTGTATTTCATGCTTTTTATTACTATTATTTTTCATGTTAATACACAGATTCATAATTCTTTTTAGAAATGCTTACATACTAATGAAATGAGTATATATATATATCCCATAGTATAAACATGAGGACACACCAAAGGAAATATTCTGGGATTACTTTTAAAAATATTTTTATTCCATTTATTAAAGTCACATATTCATAAACCCAATTTTTCTTAAGCTTTTAAGTTTGACTTCAAATCTTATTATTCTACTGATACATCTTTATCACTTTTAAAAGTATTTAATTAATGAAATTAAATTTTCTTAAACTTTATGATACATTTATAAATTTACTATATGTTATACATTAGATAAAATTAATATTTTAAATACCTTAATTGTTTTACAAATCTTTCCTAATACTTAAGTTAACTTTTGTAAATCTATTATATTAAACATGTAAACATGATGAATTTTGAATTTTCTTATATATTTCAATAATATTTATAATCTTAATAAAATTATTTTACTTTCAACTCAAAATTTAAATTTTAAATCATTTAATCTATCATATTTTAAATTAGAAATGTAAGCTAATCTTTTAGATACACTCAATTGGCAAATAAACTTATAATATTTCAAATTAACCTATATTATATGAAGGTAAACTATCAAATTTTTACAGTTGATTCCCAGATTTATAGAAAAACACTAACACTATGGGTTAAATTTACATTGCATTAAAATTATCTCTATATTAATAAAATTTAAGTCTAAATCCTGGGTAATATAATTTTAGTCAAGTCTAAATCTAAATTAAAAGATATTTTGCCCCATCATCCCCCACATAATGACATCATATCAAATGATTTTGGTATTTCTTTCTAAACTTTTATATTGATCAGAAATTAGGGCTTGAAATTTTAAGTTGTAGATATCAATTTAAAAAAATACATATGTGGTTGTATTATATATATTGACTTGTAGACTTTTTAAATTTTGAAATAATTATAAACTATGGGAAGTTGAAAAAATAGTACAGAGTCCAGCTCATCCTTCCCCCAGCTTCCATCAATGATTACATTTTATATAAATATAGTCCAGTAGCAAAAGAAGGAAATTATCATTTGTGCACTTCTGCTAACTATATATTGTCTTGTTCTGAATTCACAGGGTTGTACTTTGGCCTCGTGCATGTGGGCACGTGCATAGAATTTGATCCCATCTATAGATTTGGGTAACCATCACCACAATCTCTATATAAAACTATTCCATTACACAAAATCTCCTTATGGAAATTCTTTATAGTCTACCCCTTCATCATACCTTCTTTGTCCCTTTTCCTTGGCAACTACTTACTTTGTTCTCTATCTCTATAATTCTATTCTTGTGAGAATTAATTCATAGTAGTTACATTTCATAAAGTCACTAAAAACACTGAATTAACTAATACAGAATCATTCCTCCTAGGGGAAATTCAGAGTTAAGTTCCTGTGAGACTCTGGTAACATTTTCATCAACTAATCCATACACAGATCCCTGTAAATGTAATCATACAGTATGTAACTGTTTGAGATGGATTTTGTTCACTCAGCATAACACCCTTGAAATCAAGCCAAGTTATCACATGCACATAAATAGTTGTTCTTTAAACCTTTTTATTTAAAAATAAAGATAGACTCATGGAATAGTACAAAATAGTACACAGAGGTATCATATACCTTTCACCCAGTTTTCCCCAATGGTGAGATCTTAGATAACTATAATAAAATATTAAAACCAGTAAGTTGATATTGGTATAATCCTAAGACCTTATTCAGATTTCACCCGTTTTACATGTACTCATTCACATTTATGTGTTTGTATCTGTGAATAGTTCCAAGTAATTACAACACATGTAGATTTATGTGGCCAACACCACAATCAAGATTCAGAACTATTCCATCACCACAAGGATCCCTGTATTACTCCTTTACAGTCACACCCATTCCCCTTCCCTCTTCCACCCCATTTCTAACTTCTGACAACCATTGACCTATTCCCATCTCTATAATTTTGTCCTTTTGCAGATGTATATAAATGGATTCGAGCATGAGTAACCTCTTGAGGTTGGCTTTTATCATTCAGCATAATTCCCTTGAGATTCATGCAATTGTTGCATATATCAATAATGCATTCCTTTATATTACTAATATTCCAGTGTGAATGTACCACAATTTGTTTTAACAGTCATTCATTGAAGAAAATTTTTTTTCATCCCCAATTTGTGGCTATTATAAATAAACAATAGTATATAGGTTTTTGTGTGGACATAAGTTTTTATTTCTGTAGAATAAATGACTAGAAATGTAATTGCTAGGTTGTACATTAAGTGCATGTTTATGTTTTTGTTTTGTTTTTTAAAGAAACTGTCAAACTAGGTTTTAAAATAATTGCACCATTCTAGCCAGTAATGTTCAAGTGATTTAGTTTATGACCTCACCAACATTTGATATTATCAATTTTCATTTATCCATTCTGCTAGGTACGAAGTAATATCTCATTGTGGGTTCAATTTGCATATCCTTAATGGCTGATGATGTTGAACATGTTTTCATATTCTCATTTGCCGCCTCTATCTCCCCATTAAAGAAATGTTTCTTCATGTCTTTTGCCTATTTTCTAATTAGATTTTTGTCTTTTTTATTCTTTGTTTCTTGCTGAGTTTTAGAATTCTTTATATATTCTAGATTCAAGTACTTTGTTAGTTATGTGGTTTGCAAATACTTTCTCCCAGTCTGTGGGTTGTCTTTTTAATCCTCTTATTAGGGTTTTTCATTGAGCAAAAGTTTTTTTATTTTGAAAAGTCCAAACTATCAATTTTTCCTTTTGTGGATCACCTATACAGTTGCCTATATAAGAATTTTTGCCTATTTCTAGGTCCTAGTGGTTTTCTTGTTTCACATTTAAATCTACAATTAATTATGAGATGTTTTTCATGAAGTGTGAGGTGTATGTCAAAATTTATCTATTTTATTTTATCTTTTTTCTTATGGATGTTGAATTGCACCAGCATCATTTGTTGAAAAGACCATTCTTCCTCCATTGAATTGCTTTTACACCTTTGTCAAAAATCAGTTGGGCATATTTGTGTGGGTCTATTTTTGGACCTCCATTCTTTCATACACTTTTGTTCAGTTAAAAATATATCATGAAACTGTTTCCACAAACATTTCAGTATCATTTTATCTAAAGCATGCCACTGATTGGACATACTATGATGTATTTAATCACTACCATTCTGGACATTTAACTTATTATTAAATTTTTGCTAACATAAAATACCCTGCAGTGAACATCCTTGTAGCATAATCTTTGCATGCATTCACAATAATATCTTAGGATTTATAGACATAATCTGTTTCATTGAAGGGTACACATATTTTTAGGAAATTAACTCCTTTGGGCAATGGTTAGAGCTCAAACTATTTTTTTTTTAAATGTATGTTTAAAAATACAGGTATGGCCGAAACCGGTTTGGCTCAGTGGGTAGAGTGTTGGCCTGCAGACTGAAAGATCCCAGGTTCGATTCTAGTCAAGGGCATGTACCTTGGTTGCAAGTACATCTCCAGTAGGGGGCGTGCAGGAGGCAGCTGATCGATATCTCTCATCGATGTTTCTAACTCTCTATCCCTCTCCCTTCCTCTCTGTAAAAAAATCAATAAAATATATATTTTTAAAAATGCAGGTATGTAAAACAAACTTAGGTATAAAGGAAAAATAGATGAATGGGGTAGGATTGTCATGAAGCTATTCATTGCTGTTCATACTAGAATCATTGCTTTTTCACACGTGTTGAAAGTCAGTAAGTGAGTCAGGTTTCTCAGAGCAATCTGCTGCAAGGTAAAGAGGGGCTTCTGTCAAATTCCCCTAATGTATCAACGTATAATTTCCTTTTTAAAAATATATTTGTATTGATTTCAGAGGGGAAGAGAGAAGAAGAGAGATAGAAACACCAATGATGAGAGAGAATCATCGATTGGCTTCCTCCTGCAGGCCTCCCACTGGGGATCAAGCCCACAACCCAGGCATGTGCCCTGCCTAGGAATCAAACTGTGACCTTCTGGTTTATAGGTCAATGCTCAACCACTGAGCCATGTAGCCGGGCAGCATATAATTTCTTAAATGCCAGATACACCATAGAGAAAGCTGGATACATGTGCCTCAGAAAGCCACGTCTGAAAGTAGATTGAGTAGAATTCATTATCTATAGTCAATATTTGTATTCAAAGAACATTTAAAAAGTCCAGTACAGGGTACATACTCAATATCAATGCAAAATATCTCTGTAAGTCACAGAACTGACATAGTTCTAACAAACAAACATAGTAAGAATACAGTGCTATTCTCTAGGAAGTGAGGGGAAAGAAAGGTAAATCTTGGCTTTGTACATGTTGAAAAGTCTATTGAACATGTGGTATCCATGTGGGGCCTGAGGTTGGCTGAGACAGATGGAATATGGGAAATGGCATTCAAGAGAGAAACAAAGGAATGGCTCCCAAAAGTGAGCATGGACTTGGTCATTCTGTGAGTTTGCGTGTTTTGAAGAAAAAAAGAAATTGGAATGTCAAGTAGGGGCAGATGGAGAACCTTTTGAAGTTTTAACATGGGAATGGGCAATCAGAGCTGCTCTTTAGAAAGATAATTCTGGCTATCGTGTTTGAACAGCCTGGAGTGGGAGAAAGACTACAGGCAGCAAGTCAGCTGAGGAAGCTACTACCTAAGTGTAGGAAGAAGAAATTAAGCTTTGAACTCTGATGGAGACAGTGGGAGCATATTAAGGTTTGTGAACTTATACTCCTACATTCACATCCAGATGACTTCAAGGAAGTTTGGGGGCAAAACATTTTCTTGGAGGGAAGAGAAAAACATAGCATTGCTTGGATCACATGTTTTAGTTCAACCATGATTTGGAGAAGTGATAGAGAGGAGATACTGGAATCCACGGTGGTCTAGTGTCAAACTGTAATTTTTCTCAATTGTAAAATGGGGATGATAATAGTACACATTTCATAGAACTGTTGTGAGGATTGACAAATTAATAAATGTCAAGTGCTTGCAACAGAGTGTGGCACATGTTCACCAAAACTCTTCCTTTTGTATTGTCATTACTTGTGTACTACTTCAAGAAAAGAAGTTTGCAGCTGCATTTGCCTGACAAGGTTCTCTTGTCTTGGATGGAAAAGGAAGGAATTAGAGGAACAGAGGAAGAAGAAATATCTAACAACAATGCCTTTTCTATTCTAATGTTTAAAGGCATCACCTGTGGATCGCGGTAAGATACAGATTTTGACATAGCAGGTCTGAGATGGGGCCTGATTTCTACAAAGATCTGCTGATGTGCTAGGATCTGGCAGCCCCTTCACTGCCTTATTTACCTTTCCTTCTTACTCCCAGGTTCATCTTCAACTTTGATATTAGGGGTATCCTAGCTTTTATTGGTGTAACACTGTTTTCGGGAAACTGTCCTTCATATGACAATAATTATAAAATGATTCCTACCATATATGCCAAGGACTTTACATTCCTATCTTATCCTATATAATAAAGAGCTAATTAGACCGAGCAGCAGAATGACCATCAGGACAACCTTCCAGACAACTATCTGAATGACCTTCTGAACAAAGCCAGGGCTGTGTGGGCCCACTGAGGCTGTGAGGGCTAGCTGGGGCTGTGAGGACCAAGCCCCTTGCATGATTTCATGCATTAGGCCTCTAGTGTCTTCATAACAAACATAGTAAGAATACAGTGCTATAAATCTCATTTTCCTAATGAGAAAACTGAGAGAGGTTGTTATGTGACATACTTGAAGTCACACAGCTCACAAAGAGCAAAATTGGGATTCAAACTCAGGATGTCTGACATACAACCAGGGATCTTCTCAGATCTTATGCTATTTCCAAGGGATCTGCCTTCCATGAGACTCCAGAGGACAGACAAAGAATAAGTTGGAAAGGAAAGAATGGGTGTGTGTGTGTGTGTGTGTGTGTGTGTGTGTGTGTGTGTGCCCTACATCAGGTTGTGAAGTCCCCCAGGTCTCCAGAGCAACTGTTTTATGGAGATCTCCCATAGGATATTATAAAACCTTTAGTTACCAGGATTTACATCTACCCCTCTCCCCTACCACCTCCATACACAGAGCCTTATTTAGCCAGATCTTTTTCTATAGGATCGTTTTAGTAAGATGTTTCCCAAGAGATTTAACTCGTTTATCAGAAAACTTTATTAGAAAATGAGAGAATTCTGATGACTAATTAAGAGATACTAAGATTACAAATCTAGGAAGTGGTAAGATGACAATGTGCAAAGGCAAATCTAAAATGCACATACATTCCTATTTTATCCGCTAGATTCATAAAAAAATACCTTTCCTTAGACATTAGCTTTAGATACAGAAATTAATTTAGATGCATCCTACTCTGTGGCAGGATGATGAAACAGGGAATCTTCCTTCTCAAGGCCCAGTGGAGGTAAGATATACACTCAACAAGGTCATATTTGGGAGATCAGATAAGCAGTACACAAGCCAATCTGTGTCTTACGCTATATCCCCAGCATCTGGTAGGATCCTAAAGACAGATGTTCATAACTTTACCATAGCTCTTACCAAGTTGCATTACCACTTGTCTATTTTTTCAATCTGTTTTCCCCAAAACAACTTTCTAAATTTTAGATTTTCACATATTCCCTTAACAATTCTCCTCAAGTCTATAAATGCTGAGTACCTCTTTCATGTTTTTTTTTTTTTGCCTTTCTGATATCTATGTATTTCACTCATTTTATAATTTAAATAGTTTTCCATTAATTCTACTTTTTTTTTAGTTAAATTATTTTAAAAGACACCTTTATATCACTCCCATGATTGAGAAACCATAATCATTGGGCAATATGTAAAGTAAATAAATAATAAATGATATTAAAATATAATCCACACATCATCTAAACTCACTTCTTGGGAGATTTCTTACTTTGAGAAAAGCTGCTCTAGACAACATGGCCCAAGGCAAACACCATGTTTATTCCTCTGACTTCAACATTTTTTCCAACTTCCTAGTCTCCATTTAATGATGAATTTGTGAAGGCATAAACATGCACCACATGCTTTAATATGGGAGGCAGTGCTTTGGCTGGGGGTGATTTTCATGGTGAATGTAACACTTGAGCCACAACTTTGATTCTGAAAAGCAACTGGACAAGAGACAAAGAGATGTAAGAATATTCCAAATGTCTCTTGTTGAGATACAGCAGTGGGAAAATTTATGACCAGTCCTAAGAAATCTTGACTATATAATTTTACAGGGTCAGATTCAGTCGGTCTTAATGGGCCACTTCTCCAAGGGGCAGGGCTCTTCATGACCAGAGAAGTTACTCGCTATGGCTGGGATCTCTTTGAGATTCTTTTTCCAGGAATGTTGCGACTGAGTTTGCCAACATACACAGACACCTCGAAATCTCCTTATCACTCATAACTAATGTTAACTCCACAGAGACCTGGAATCCTTTTTCAGACTTAGCAGACCCCTCTTTTGGCTCTTGAGTGTGGCAGTATTTATGCAAAGGAGGCTCTATCTCTAAGGCAGCTATGTTTACTTCTCTTAAATATTATCCATAATTGCATCTTTGCAACTTTTTATATAACTCTTTTAAAAAAGTATCCTGAATTTATACAAATGGCATATTCTTTATTATATCTTATAGGTTTAGATAAGTATTTCTTAAAAGAAAACACACAAAAACATACAAAACAAAACAAACCACTCCACACAACAACAACAACAAAACAATCTAAGAAATTGTCTTCAATTACATTGAACTGATTATCTGTCTCCATTTGGCCAAGCCAATGCCTAGGTGATGATTCCCCAGATTTATGATACTGAACTGTGCAATATGTAGGTTTAATACATGTCCTTTAGTTTTAGCCATAGGCACATGTTCTTGCAAAGCAAGCACATAAAAATAAAGTGGCAATTCTTCTGGTAGTCTTGGTTAGCCCTTGAATGATGCAACTTCCCACCCACTGCAGGCTCACCACACCAGCTTAGATTTTCCATCCACAGGCCTTGATATGAACAACTACACAAGTCCTTGGGTGCCTTTAGCACAATGTGTAAGCCAACAAAATCTATTATCATAATGCTGCATAATAATGGTGGGGATAGAGGTAGAGATTTGGCTTAGATAAGTACTTCTCAAAAAAAATTTACAGGGCACAATTAAAAATAAAAAAGAGTAAAATGTATCTAGGGAAAAAAACTGAACCAGGGAGATGTAGTTAGTTAAGACACAGGAGCTATTCACTGGAAAGAGGGTACAAAGAAGCCTTTCCGTGCTGCAAGGGGACCGAAGTATATGACACAAAGAGTCTGGGATGCCTCTAATCCCTCTAATTCAGTGGTAACATCCCCTTCTGCACATACAAGTGCAGAAGGAGCTAGGGTACCCAACAAGTCAAGTGTTTGCAGATGCCTCAGAATTAGCCACCATTTAGGAAACCCACCATCTTTCAGAATGAATTCCTCACATGTCACAATAAGTTCAATTGAAAAGAAAAGAAAGAGATTTTCTGTGACTTCTTTGCTATACACATCCTTCCACCTGTATGCTGGATGTTTCAAACTACCAAGTGCTGAGGCAATGTACCCAGGCATATTATTAATGCCAGCCCACCACTGTATGAACACAAATAAGCAAGATTTGGAGCACTTCAAAACTGACTGCCTAATTTAAAATTGCTTGAGTGCAGTTAATCAATATTTATTTGCTTTTTTTCTAAGAGATGGGGAAAGTATATTATAGTGCTGATTTCATCATTCACATGTTAAGAAAGAGTACAAAAGCAGTGTAATGGTTCCAACGATAGGCTTTGAAGGCAGAAATATCTGGATTATAAATACTTGTGAACTGTAGCCTTAGACAAATTACCCAGCATCTAAACTACAGTTCCTTCAGTTATGAGATGGTAACAAGACTAGTTTCTGATTCATAGAGTACATTGAAAGGATATGTAAAATAGCATAGTCCATAGAAATGGCAAAAGCTCAGTATTTTTTTTATTATTATTACTTCTTAAAATTTCTCTTCTTTGATCATTTTCTTTACTGTGGGATAGAAGCTGTGGTACTGGCTGAAACCAGAGTGGTAAACTCTGAAGTGTAATGGGACCAAGCAGGTAATGTAAGTAAGAAGTATGAGTCAGGATGCTTAAAAGTTTGAACATGAGATTCCATCAAGACATCATCGTAGATACATACAGTAATTAAATCCTCCCACAACCACATCAAAATTATAACTAAACTATAGCACAGCCATCTAGCTGAATGGAAGTCTACAACTATGATTTTAAAGAAGATCACAGAGAAACTGGTAGGAGGAGCTGGTTGCACACTTATGCATGGTGGATAAAAATCAGGAGGGATACCTTGGCTGTGGAGGTCCCCACTGAAAAGTAAGGGGTCCTAGCCCCTCATCAGGCTCACTAGCTCAGGGACCTGTTCCAGGAAGAGAAGTTTCTATAACTTCTAGTTGTAAAAGCCAATGGGCATTGTGGCTGCTGGAGTCCCAAATAGTTCCTCTTAAATGGACTTACTTGAGCTCACTCCCTCTGCGCACCCACACTGGGGCAATAGCTCAAAATATCATAGATATACGGGGAGGAAGTGAATTGTCTGGCATCAGGGCAAGAGCTAGCACCCTGAAGCACAAATTAGTAGTTGCAAAATAGTTATGGGGATGTAACTTACAGCAGAGGAAATATAATCAATAATATTCTAATAACTATGTATGGTGTCAGATGTGCATAAGATTTGTCAGAGGGCCACTTATATAATGTCTAAGCAATGAGGTGCACACCTGAAACTGATATAATATTGTACATCAACTGTAACTGAAAAATAAAAAATGATTTAAATAAAACTTAATTGAAATAAGTAAACCATATGTACACATGTAACACATTAATACAAATTAATTATTAATTTAATAAAAATTTAAAAGAATAAAAAGTAAACCTTCAAAATGAGCCCCCATGCATTTAAGTAATATTTCTTTATGGCATGTAAGGCATTGTGCAAAATTTGGTGGAACAAGCATTTAGGGTTAAGATTCCCTTTAAGATCATGAAATTTAAGTCCAGTGTGAACAAGACAACCACCATAAGAATTACAAACAAAATAAAATGCGTGATTGCACAGAGAATATGAAAAGAGGTTCAAACCACACTCACACATAAAAAAATTTCAGAGCCTGAAGAACTAATTTCTGATCAGGATTATTAGAGGAAGTCTCAAGGAAAATGGAGTATTCAAACTGGACCTGAAAGAACAGTTAGGATCTTAACAGGTAGAGATTAAAGACGGAAGAAAGAGAAGGTTAAATTAGAAGTAAACAGCATTAGCCAAGGAACAAAAAATAAAATTAACCTGGAATAATGAGCTGTTCAGGAAAGCTATGAAGTAGGGTATGTTCCGAATTAAGGGAGAGTAATAGCACAGAGGCCAAGAGAGGAGTTTTAAGGAGTCAGTGAATCAAATGCCAGTTATATTGTGGAGGATGGAGACAGAGAGAAAGATACTTGAATTTATTACTTAGAGGTAATTTTAGTGGAGTGATAGAGGCAGAAGGTAAATTATACAAGATGTGAATTTATCTGTTTGTTTGTTTTACTTAACAGTGAGCCAATATGGAAAGGGCAAACAAATATGTGCCTAGGTTGAGTTTAGCTTAGGGGCATCAGTTGGCAATCTCTGCCTTAAAGGATGCTAAAATAAAATGAACCCAAGCTATCGCTGAGAAGTTATTCTAAAATGTGCTTGAACCCTGGCAGCAGAGGAGTAAGTTGTTATGCTTTTTTTCCTCACTACCTCTGGTTTTTAATCAATATTTATTCCCTTTTTTACCATTCATCATTCAGTCATCCATCCATTACCATGAAGCCTGTACAAAGAATGACTGGGCGTCAAGGAAGATTCAAAGATGTAGATGATAGAATCTCTCACCTCAAAGAACTCCTGGTGTCTGAGGGGAGTTAGTGGTGGTGGTACATATGACAGTTGTGTTGGGGCAGGAGGATGAAGATGGAGTCAGTATGATAACGACAGGAGTGGCTTTCAAGAAGTGCAAACAAACCCTCCCAGTTTAAGGATGTCTGCCCCCACCCCTTCTCTTTCTACTCCAGTCCAGGTGTCTGATCCCACTTGTTTGCCCTTCATCAGTTATAATCTATACCCACCTCTTCTCTAGAGCACTCAGGCACAAAGCCACAGTGATTACTGTTCCTTGCAGAAGAAAGAAAATATTTAACAGAAAAATGGTGCTAATTCCATCAGCCATTATTTGAATTTCTTCCACTGTATTTAAGAAAACTTTCCATCAATTTCCTTAACTAGTTTACAAAGGTTTGTATTAACTTAAAATATTAATAATATTTAAATGCATACCTTTGGAGAACCAAGATGGTGGCATAAGGTACGTGTTGCTTCTCACAACCACACCAAAACTACAACTAAAAGACAAAATGACTATCCCCCAGAACCACGGGAAAGCTGGCAAAGTGGAAGTTCTACAACTAGAAGGAAAGAAAAAAGTGCATTGAGACCTAATAGGATGTGCAGAGGCTTAGAAAGGCAGAGGTATGGAGATGTGCACGAATCAGGCTGGTGTGCACTGTTTTGTTTTTTTTTCAATTGGGAGAGCATTAGAAGTTTCCAACTGCTCCAGTTTCCAGTGAGATTCTGGGGACCCAGACTCATACAGGGAGAAACGGGACTGTCGGCCATTGGGTCAGAAAGAGAGAGTGGCTTTCTCCCAGAGGTGCGCACAGGAATCATTGTTTACTGCATTGGGGTGTGAGGTGTGGGACATAGGACATGAAACAAAATGTGGAAACACGGAGACGCAGAGAGGGCTAACTGGCAGCCATCACTGTTTGCCATGCCCTAGCCTAGTGATTCCCTGAGACCCTGCCACACCCAATTTATAAACCCACCGAACTGTGTGCAGCAGCTTTTGCATATGAATAGCCTGCCCTCTGGCAGCTTAACCTAACAAATTGCAACTGGGTCAGACAACTCCAAAACTTCCAAACTCCAGGCAAAGAGGAGAAATCTTTAGATCTCCCTGTAGCTCCTGCTGGGTAGCCTCAGACACTAGCTGACTTGCACCTCTTTGGAGATTCAGGAACCAGTCAGTATACCTAGAAGTCAGTATGAGATGACACCAAATTTCAACTTCTCACATACATAAGTGACACATTCAAGAGGCAAACTCAGTGAGCACCCAAGCCCCACTGAAGCAAGTCCTGCCTCATAGGGGTGTCTCCAGCACAACAGTCCTTCTATTATAGACAAAGCTAATCCTCACAGTCAGTTTGCCTGGAGGTCAATTCCTCCCAATGTACCAATAGCAATCAAGGCTTAACTCCACAAGACTGTGTACCCAGCTCACAAAGGGGTGCGCCAAGAGTGTCTACCTCAGGTGATTGGAGAGGCAAAGATACTGGGTCATAAAGGACAACTAGCTCACAAACCCTCCTTCAACACAGGGTAACAGCCAAAATGTAGAGACAAAGAAAGATGTCATAAATGAAAGAAATGGAGGAAAGTCAACTACTGGACATAGAGTTCAAAACCACGTTTATAAGGCTACTCAAGAATCTTCTACAAACTGCTGAGAAACTTAGTGAGACCTCTGAGAAACTTAGTGAGACATTCAAGGATCTTAATGAAAATGCCAAAAAAATGGAAAAGGATCAGTCAGAAATTAAGCATACACTATCTGAAATAAAGAATAATATACAGAAATCCAACAGCAGACTAGAGGACCCCAAGTATCAAACCAAAGATTTGAAATATGAGGAAGCACAAAACACTCAACCAGTAAAACAAAAAGAAAAAAGAGTCCAAAAATGTGAAGATAGTGTAAGCAGCCTCTGGGACAACTACAAGCATACCAACATCAGAATTATGGGAGTGCCAGAAGAAGAGAAAGAGCAAGATACTGAAAACCTATTTGAAGAATTGATGACTGAAGACTTTCCTTACCTTTTGAAAGAAATGGACTTATAAAACCAGGAAGAGCACAGAATCCCAAACAAAATGAATCCAAAGAGGAACACACCAAGACACATCATAAGTAAAATGCCAAGGGCAAAAGACAAAGAGAGACTCTTGAAAGCAGCAAGAGAAAAAAAGTTCATTACTTAAAAGGGAGCACCCATACGACTGTCAGCTGATTTCTCAACAGAAATTATGCAGGCCAAAAGGGAGTGGCAGGTAATATTCAAAGTGATGAATAGTAAGAACCTACAACCAAGGTTACTCTACCGAGCAAAGCTATCATTCAAAATTGAAGGGCAGATAAAGAGCTTCACAGACAAGAAAAAGCTAAAGGAGTTCATCATCACCAAACCAGGATTATATGAAATGCTGAAGGGTATTATTTAAGAGGAGAAAGAAGAAGAAAAAGGTAAAGATAAAAATTATGAAAAACAAAGTGATAACAAATACATACCTATCAACAAGTGAATCTAAAAAATCAAGTGAATAAAAAATATGATGAACAGAATAAACTGGTGAATATAATAGAATCAGGGGCATAGAAAGAGAATGGACTGACAATTCTCAGGGGGAAGTGTATGTGAGGGATGCGAGAAGAGATTGGACAAAAATCTTAAACCTATTGATAAGGACAGTTGTGGGGGATAAGGGCATCAGGTGGGGGGGTGCGGAATCAGGTAGAGGGAAGCTATGGGGGAAAAAAGGAACATCTATAATAAACTGAACAATAAAGATTTATTTTAAAAAAATAAAAAAATGAATGTGTACCTCTTTCATTTATGAGGTCATAAAGAAATAAAAATCAACAGAGAAGGATGAGAAGAAAAATCTGAGAATTTGGGCATAGATCTGAGTTCAACTATTGAATCTTTTTATGACCCTGGGTATAACTTTAAGTGAAGGTGAGATTGGGCATTAAACAATCTCTAAAATCTCCCCCAACTCTTTTTTAATTTAATTTAGTTTTTAAAATTGATTTCAGAGAGAACAGAAAAGGGAGGAAGAGAGAGAGAGAGAGAGAGAGAGAGAGAGAGAGAGGCATCAATGATAAGAGAGAATCATTGATTGGCTGCCTCATGCACACCCCACAACCCAGGCATGTGGCCTAACTGGGAACTGAACTGTGACCTGCTGGTTCATAGGTGGATACTCAACCACTGAACCATGTCAGCTCTGTTCTTTCTTAAGTCTTTAGATTCATATACAAAGTTTTGCTCAAAATTATATATACAGATTGTATATACAGTTGTAGATTGAGCATCCTTATCCACACAGTAGATGAGGCCCTGAGGGGAATAAGAGATACATGAGCCGAAACCGGTTTGGCTCAGTGGATAGAGCATCGGCCTGTGGACTGAAAGGTCCCAGGTTTGATTCCGGTCAAGGGCATGTATCCTGGTTGCGGGCACATCCCTCTCCCTTCCTCTCTGTAAAAAATCAATAAAATATATTTTTAAAAAAAGAGAGATACATGAAAATCCTGCCATACATGTGCTTATGCTGATGTTTCTACTTTACCTTTACATAGTCTGCCTATTCTACAAACATCTTCTTATCCATTGTGTTATTTGATCATTTTATTAGAAAGGAAAACAAGGTCCGGAATTTATTCAAGGCTTTACAGCTTATAAGTGGCAGAGTCTGGCATACAATCTTCTCCCTGGACACTTTCCCAGCTAGGAGAATAAATAAAAACCATGGCCATCCCCTCAGCAGTAGCTGCCACATCCACCACTACAATTAGTATATGCAGAGCATTTATGATGTGCAGGGAACCATGCTAATTGTGTTATATCACATTTATGATCTTGTTTAATCTTCCCTGCACTTTGTGGGAATGGGTAATATTATCTCCATTTTACAGGCAGATGAGGCTTAGAGAAGTGAAGTAACTTGTCCAAGGTCATAGAGATAGTGCTCAAATGAGGAAGGATTAAACATTATTTCTGTCTGATTCTGACCTATCTCAGTAAATGAACTTAACAAATGTAATTAAAGTAATACCAGGAGAAAGGAAAAGGGTAGGGCAAACCTAGAAAGCCTTCCAAGAGAAGAAATATTAATAAGTGGGCAAGACTTGGTAGGCAAAGATGGTCCAAGGATGTAGAGGCTGAAGGGGCCTTTTCAGAGAAGGGTGTTTACCAAGCTGACACAGAAAAGAACAGGGTTACAGAGCCCCATGTTGCCAGCTTCAGGAGCACCATTCACACTGTGTTGTATGGTTACACCTTTCTGGGGGTACACTCATGCAGATGTATTCTATCATATAAATAGGGCCCTCAGAGTTGTGAGAGAGAAGCTAAGTAGATTTACTCTAAATAATGGAGAGCTTTAAATGCTGCAGTTGATTTAATCCAGTTGGTAATGAGGAATTTACCAAAATTTTGGAGATATCCTGGGAGTTGGATGACCACTCTAAACATCCTATCTAATAAAGACAGAATATGCAAATTGACTATAACTCCATGACAAAGATGGCAGTGCCCACAGCCAATAAGGAGAGAATATGCAAATTGACACAAGGTGAGAGGAGGAAGGCTGCTCTGAGCCAGAGCCAAGGCGGAAAAGTGGCTCCAGGCCAGAACGAAGGTGGTGCTGGTAGCCAGGGGAAGGAAAGCCTATTCTTGCACGAATCTTCATGCATTGGGCCTCAGAGAAGAGAAGAGACAGAGAGACTAATTAGGAGGCTTCTGAAATAGTGGTAAAACCTAAATAAGCATGGAGGAAGGGAAAAGCAAAGAAGAGGGTTTTGATGTGAGCAGCATTATCAAAACAGAGTGGCTTTATGTGAAAGAGTGAGAAATCATTAATTTTCTGACTTGGAAGTTTACATTACTTCAAAAGTGGATACGAATGTGAGACATATAAAAGTCAGGAGAAGAATCACTTGGGGCCAAGTTAGGTTTTTCATTTTCATTAAATTTATTGGGGTGACATTGGTTAATAAAATTATGTAGGTTTCAAATATCCAATTCTGTGATACATCATCTGTATATCACATTGAGTTTTGATGAAAGCAAATCATGCCAGCAGAAATAAAACTGGGAATGTGTGATTGGATCTTGTGCAAGTCCTAATGGCCTAGAGCAAGATTTTGGAAGTCTTCCAATGCCTGGGAAGAGTTGAAATCATTGAGAACTTATGAGTCTTGCTCCAGTGATTTTCTTTGGGCATGTGTCTGGGATTGGGATGAAATCCCTGTCCACACTGCAGCTCCTAAAATGGAATATGTGAACCCATTCTGGCATAGAGCTTCACCACCACCAATATAAATTATCCCTGCAAAAGGCAATAAGTACCAATAATGTTCACAAAATAACTTAATTTAAAAACGAAAAATCTTCTATAAAATAAAATGACATAACCCCCTGCAAAGCATATTCATAAATATTGATTAAAGAGAGGGCATAGACCAGATGGTAGAACACCATGATTCCCAGATTCGTAATGTAATTCTGTAATGTAAGAGGTCAGTCTCAGGTAGAGAATTAAATCGAAAGCCAGCCTCAAAATTACTTTTATGATGCTATGTTTTTAAATGTATTATATGGTACGTATTATTTCTTTTTGTTTTCTAAAAATTCTACTTAAGTTATAAAAATAATGTAACAAGATTATATAAAATGTGAGGAAGAAAATGAGCCATAATTCTCTGTAATTATTTTCACATTTACATTTTTTATTGCTATTACCATTAGGTGCATATGATTATGTGCCCCTAATTTTCTCTCTCAATATTTGCTTTTCCATATTTTATATGATGAATTTCATAACTATGAAATGGCCATTTGACACTTCAGTGAATTGATGCACCAAAACTAATTAGGCCAAGTTCCTAGTGATGGGAATCTCACTTATTTATACTTTTCAAAACAAACTATGTCACGCTCAATATTCTTATGGCTATTTTTTTATATTTTAGATTATTTCTATGAGCTAGGCTGCAAGAAATGAAATTACTGGATCAAAGAAACCCTGTATCATTTTTTATTTCTTAAAACATGTTTTAGCCCTAGCTGATTTAGCTTGGTGGATAGAGCATCGGCTTGTGGGATCAAGAGTCCCAGGTTGGATTCCGGTCAAGGGTATGTAGCTTGGTTTCAGGCACATCTCCAGTAGAGGTTATGCAGGAGACAGCTGATCGATGTTTCTCTATCATTGATGTTTCTAACTCTCTATCACTCTCCCTTCCTCTCTATGAAAAAATCAATAAAATATTTAAAAAATATATATCAGAGTTTATCTCACAAGTTTCCCAGGCACCAGCAATAAATGAATGTTACTCTATAGCATCTTTACTCACTTGAGATAGCATAATTTTTAAGTGGCTAAAAAGTGAAAGAACTTGTTTCATTTTTATTAAAACCTAAATCTCTTTTTAAGCTAAGACATTTTCTCTTGTAGCTTTGAATCTGAGCATACAGTTCCATATAAGCCATTATTTTCTTTCATAAAAGCAGCAGCATGGATACATTTCTACCTAAAAGTCCAATCAGGCCTAATGGGTGTGGCTCAGTGGTTGAGCACTTACCTATGAACCAGGAGGTGACAGTTTAATTTCTGGTCAGGGCATATGCCCAGGTTGTGGGATCAATCTCCAGTGTAGGATATGCAGGAGGCAGCAGATCAATGATTCTCATCATTGATGTTTCTATCTCTCTCTCCCTCTCCTCTCCTCTCTGAAATCAATAAAAATATATTTTAAAATAAAATAAAATCCCAATCAGAACAATGGTGAATTTAGTGGACATCTTTGGAGGGTTTGTGGCAAATTTTGACATTTTACATGCATTCATTTAGCCCTGATTGAACACTAGCATAGGGCAGCTTCCACAGCATACACCAAGATGCAAAGCAGAATAGACAAGGGGAAGGGCAGCATTTGCAAAGGAATGCAGTGTGTGATCAATATGATGCTTTCATAGAACTGTAATTGGAGATAAAAGGCACCATATCACTTATCTATTGCTGTGTAAGAACCTATTCTGAAAAATAGCTCCAAACAACACTGCTGTGATATTTCCCATGATTGTGTGGGTCGGCTGGACAGGTTTTCTTCTAGCTTTGGCCAGGTACCTGAAGCTACCTTTATCTGAAAGGTTGGTTTGGGCTAAGTTCAGCTGGGATATCTAGGATGGCTGGGCATCTCTCTCTAAGAAGTCATTCATTTGCAAGAGACTGGACCAGGCTACACTTCTTCAAGGTGCCAGCAAAGATTTAAGAGGGGATGCCCCAATGTGTAAACACTTAACAAACTTCTGCTTGGGTCATATGTGCTGATGTCCTATAGTGGTCAAAGCAAGTCACATGGCCAAGCCCGGTCTCAACAGAGAAGGGAACTATTATAGGGCCCTGGGAGGTGTGGTTTTTTGGGATTCCTTAGCTAAATAATCTACTACAGTTACAATTATGAGAACAAAGAGCACTGAGACTGAATACAGACGTCAGATTGCTGCAGCCTTCATGTGCTAAGTTAGTTTAAGAGTCTTTTCTTACATATTCTTAAGAATGATGGGAAAGTTTTTTAAAAATATATTTTATTGATTTTTTTACAGAGAAGAAGGGAAAGGGATAAAGTGTTAGAAACTTCGATGAGAGAGAAACATTGATCAGCTGCCTCCTGCACACCCTCTATTGGAGATGTGCCCACAACCAAGGTACATGCCCTTGCCTGGAATCAAACCTGGGACCCTTCAATCAGCAGACTGATGCTGTATTCACTGAGCCAAACCAGTTAGGGCAGTTTTTAATAGTTTTGAAGGTGTGAAAAGGGTGTATGTGAAGGTGCCATGCTCTGCTCTCTAGTTTTAGAAAGCTGACTAAGGAGGCACTGCATGGAATCAGACATAAGATCATTGGGACACAACTGAGACCATCATGGTGGAAAGCTCATGGAGAGATGGAAAAAATAATTGATAAATATTTATTATAATAACAATTATAAGATTTACTGAGTACTAGTTATATGCCTTTACAACCCTATCTCACCCATCCTTTTAACAATCACTTTATACAGGTGTACTTAACTCTATTTTCTAAAATGAGGAAACAGGTTAAATGGCTAACAGTCTTAGGTATTTAAGGCAAGTTTGGGGTGGGGGGGAGATGAGGGTTCAATCCTCCAACTGTTTGAAGTAATGGATTTTCTCAATCTTGCTGAAGAATGAAAGGCTAGAAACTGCATGAGTATTGAAGAGCTCAACATGGCTGATAAACCAGGAGAGAAAGAGCCACATGCGAGCCACATGCTCTCCTCTTGTTGTGCCCAGAGTTCAGGGTCCCCAATAATCCACCACTAAGGAGCCTTTTCCGATTCAAAAGCAAAGAGTCTTTATTCAAACCCGGGTTTCGCTCTCAGCCTCTTTCTGGCGCAGCAGCGAGGCGAGAGAGCGAACCGGGCGGGAACAATGAGTTTTATGGGGTAGGATAATTAGGGGGCTTAGGAAAATGATGAGGGTTACAGAGATTGGTCACTTGAATTGGGGTCTTTCTGTGGTTAAGCCTAATTAGGACCTTAGCTGTGTCCCTGGAGCTTCATTGGTCCATTTGGGTGGGGGTCGGGGTAGTTAAGACATTGCTGGCACACCTGTGGCCACTCCCAGGAAAGGGAGGGGTTTTAGGCAGGGGTCCCAACCCTATAGGACAAGATGGTGGGGAGTTCATTTCCTTTCACTCTCATATTGATTACTTGTGGATTACACTTTGAGGGAAGAGCAGGTGTCTGGTTGGTGGGTGATGAGGACAAGTGAGGAAGGAGAAATGAGAAGGGGAGAGAAGGACTGAATGGCTTGGCATCTTTAGCAATAACACTGAGGGTTTCTGATCAGTGCTCCAGTAGAAGCAAGCTCTGAGCAGTCAGGACTTATCCTGGGAAGGTAGCAAGTCAAGAGAGTTATTGGTATGATGCAGGGAAGAAGGGCAATTTAAATTCTTCATTCGTTTGCTAATTTTTTTTTAAACACCAACTCCCTCCTCCCCTCCTTATTTCTTCCTTTCAACGGGCTCTTTGTGGGTGGGTTACTCTTCTGAAATGCCTACTTCCTTCCGCTTTTGTCTTTCTGTCTTGGTCCCCAGGGAGAATGGAAATTAGCTAAATGTGATGGGTGTTCAGGAGGCAGGCTTTGGTCGTTGGCCAAGAGAGAACTAATTCCCCCAAGAGTAG
Source organism: Lasiurus cinereus (assembly GCA_011751065.1). Classification (NCBI taxonomy): domain Eukaryota; kingdom Metazoa; phylum Chordata; class Mammalia; order Chiroptera; family Vespertilionidae; genus Lasiurus; species Lasiurus cinereus. The sequence goes on along the minus strand of JAAGEH010000045.1, from coordinate 31,846,157 downwards.
CCAAAAGTATCAGCTTTACAACTGCCCTTTTTAGAGCTGAAAGGGTTTCTTTGTTGTTGTTGTTTTTCAATATTCCAAACCAGGGCAGTTGCAGTTGGTTTCAAGAAATACACTGTCACACCCAAACAAATCTTTCAAATCAATTCAAATATCAGTTAATGTGGATTGAGCTATGAAGGGGGAAGTCAGATTAGAGAGACGTAGGGAAATAAAACAAAGCCTTTATAATGAATGTATAGCCTTTGGGGGGGGGGGGGGGGGGGGGGGGGGGGGGAAAGAGGTGGAGAGGTGAACCTTAGTCAGAAATTTTACCATATAAACAATAATCATAATGTAAAGCAGACTAAAATAACTACTAAATAAAAGTATGCACCTGATGCTGTGAGGAGACAGAGAAAGGAAAATTTTGTGGAAGGGAAGAGATTTGAGCTGATCTTTAAAAGACAAAGAGAAGGGGCTAGGAAGAGGGTTCAAGGAGTACAAATGAGCAAGAATACAACCCTTTCAAGTATGATGTGGTTGAAGAATGACTGGATTGTAGGAGTTAAGAATATAAATTTTGGGCCAATGTAAGAAATCTCAGAATTTTCTCAAGTGATCCCATATTTTTTCTCTAATAAATTGTCCCCTGAAATAGTCATTCACTAGAAAAAATGTCAAAATCTAACAAATCTTAGGCTATTTTTTATTTTGATTAGTTATATTAAAGCAGTGAACACTTCGAGCCTTAGTACTCATCTACCCCTCAGGGATTTAGCAAAAAGGTAACAAAAGGTAATAGGTCAAACTACATTCAGCAATTATTTGTCATCCACATGAACTATGCCTGGCATATAATATATACTTAAAAAGTCATTGTTGCCTGGATGAATGAAGGCAGATGAGCCATGATGATGCCTTACTCCACATCATTTTACATTACTCAGAGGCCTAATGGAACTATTAAGTTACTTAGTATCACTGAATGCATCTGTCTGGAGAGGCTGGGTTATGGTGCGGTAACAAACAGGTCTAAAATCTCTGTGGCTTAACATAATGCAGGCTCATTTCTTATTCACGATGCATGTCCAGTGTAGGTCAGCAGGAAGGTCTGCTCATAATAATGACTTGGGGATCCAGGTTGAAGGAGGTTCCATCTTGACACATGCTTCCATAGTCATCAAGACAGGAAAACAAGGATGTGGCAAATCCTCCACTAGCTTTTCAAGCTTCCCTTCAGATGTGACAGGGTCCACTTTGTCTCACATTTTATTGTCCAAAGCAAATCATATGGCCAGATCTGACTTCAAGGAAACAGAGAAAAGGATAAGATTCACAATGACCACCGTACTGGGTAACTCACGTGGTTGGTCCTTTTTACTCAGCATTCATCTTAGAAGGAAACAAAATAAATGCAGTTTTGTGAATGAATACTATAAAAATATTATTGCTTGTGTGTGTATAAGCAAGCATCTAAGCCCTATACCAGATATTGGGTATAAATAAAATTATTCAAAAATTTTCTTATCAGAATTATCTTCCAGTTTAGCAAATCACAGTATTTACCTTAAATGACTAAAAATTTCAGCATTATTTCCATGACATTGACAGTCCATTTGGTACTTCTTGCCTCTTCTGAAATGAGAGCATTTACTCTAAAAATATTGTTCAGTCATTGACCATCTTGCAGAAAATTTAGCTAGTGTAGGGATATGCCTAGGGCTTGTACTAACATTTTTCTATCTTCTATTCTGACACTTATTAGATGATTGCTTTAAAGCTATTTTTGAAGAGAGGACTTGAAAGAGGAGAATGGATCAATCACTGTTTAGCTGGCTAGACCCTTTTTGATGTACGGTAACCAAAAGTCATTCTCATCACATCACAGAAGGTTTAGGTGAGGCAAGCTTGTGATCTCAGCTGAATTCTTAATACACGATACGCTGTCTAGTGTCCCCACACCGGGGATGTAATTCAATTTATAATAAAAGCTCAATGCTCTTATTGCTGTTACTATACACAGCCAACTTACTCTATACCATCTATTATATATTTTGGGATGAAAGAAAAAGTATTAAATTATGCCCTGACTGCCTTGCAAAGTCTACTTAACCAATTCACTGCTGCTAATTAGCATCTGGGTGCCCTAACAGGGCTGTTCCTAGCCTTCCTCGTGTGTCAGACTTCCATAAGACTACTGTCCCCTGGTGGTGATGAACAACTTACGTCCATTCCATGGTAAACATGAGGTCGTTTTCAAAGGACCTGGTACATCCTGGCCATCTCATTATATTATCTATCAATTGGAATCACAGAATAAGGTAAAGTAAGGTTCAAAGACAGCTTTGTATATTGACACTTGCTGGAAGAAATGCTCAATGGCTGAGAGAGTTCATAAATAACCTACTTTCTCATCCTCGTGGCCTCTTGCAACAATAATGTACTTGCCACCTCAGCAGACATATTATAGAATCAATACTTGATGGCCATTATTGCTGTTGGGCATAAAAAAAATGCATTCAAAGGCAGGAGAATCTCCTGGAGACCCTCATTCTGTCAGTCGGGGAAGTCCTTAGGGAAGGTTTTCCTCCAGATGCAGACAGCCAGAGGAAATGTTGACAATGTCAAATGTCAGGGAGAGTTTCTAGGGCGGCGATGCACCGTGGGTTTCTTCACTCCACCAGCAGGCTCCTGGACACAGGACTGACTCTCACAGATGAATTAAAGGAGCCATTTAGGGTGCCCAATTACTTCCTTTACTGTTTTGTTTCAGAACTTTCCCCAACCCTTTAATGCAATGAAGAACAGAGATTGAGTTTTCCTATCGCCATAACCACACTAATGAATAACTGGACATAGGAAGTTAAAAACACCAAATCAAAAAAAAATATTCTGGCAAGGGATATTTTCTATTGTAAATATGCATAAGAGAATTTTATATTACTCAGCTTATCTCACTTAAGGCTATAAGCTATACTGCCAAATGGAATGCAGTTAAGAAATTGTTAAAAGATTATTTATGCTTCAAATCTCAAGAGACATTCTCTGAATTTGATTTTTTACTTGAGAAAGTAGAGATATAGTTGATTTTTCCAGAGATTTTATGTTTCTTTTCTGGAGGCTCTGAGGAGCTTTGTACAAAGCCAGAATTAGGCCATGCTTTCCATGACCAATAGAGCTCTATATTAAAAGCTTTAGAAATATATATTGAGAGAATATATCTCATTTATGCTGTGAAAACTACAACCATAATGGAATAGGGAAGGAATATGGAATGAGAATAGGCATGTTAAGATGCTAACAAAGAAACCTTGCAACTCCTACCTCCCCCACCCCCACCCTCCAAAAAAATATTCAAGTAAGCATGTGAGATTTGCAATCAGGCTGCAATGGGGAGGAGGGGGGTCAGAGATCAAAAATAAATGGTGGGCCACAACATGCAGAGCTTTTAAAAAATAATGTCACATTCTTTCATTCTCAGCATAAGAAATGGGCAACTTGTTCAGGGCAAATAATTGTTTGAACTGAGGATTTTATTATTAATCTCTGAAGACTGCTGAATTTAGGGTCACAGTAAGGGTTGATTAGGTACAAGGTGCATAAAGCTCTCCTCTGTCGATGCTATTGAAAGAAGCAAGTAATTTAGATTCAGAATTGGTCTTGGATTGAAGCTCACTCCATTACCGACCATTTTCAATTTCAGCTATACAATAAACATCAAGCTCAGCAAGGAAATTAGTACATTTGGTAATGTATTGGAAGAGATGGGTGGGTCTTTGACAAGATGACACTTATCACCAAAGCTTCAGTTAATGAAACCCTTGAGTGGTATCTGCGTTTGACATATTTTGACATTTTCTGAAATCACATCCAGCATTTCCCCCCCACAATGTTCTTCTTTATGAGAGAAAAAAAAATCCATCTATCTTTAAAATGAGTACTGGAGTACCACAATATTATTGGGGGGAGAAGGGGGAGGAATTAAGGAAATGCTGCCTGCACTGATAGGAAGAACAGGGTACTTTCTCAAAATCCGGGAGAAGCAACAGATTCACAGGGTAAATTTTATTCAGCTAATAAAGCTCACAATGCATTTGCAGGAGAAGCTTCAGGTTTAAATGGAACATGTTTTTTGTTTGTTTGTTTTGTTTTGTTTTTTTATCATTCATTCTCTGAAAGTACCTTTCACTGTAAGATGTGATCTCATTAACGTGACTTCGATTTACATTACTGAAAAAAATTGCCAATTTAGGGTAATTATTTTTTGAACAAAATAGTTTTCTGTCCTTTTTTTTTTTGTGTGTGGGTGGGGGGGGGGGGCAAGGGGGGTGTTGTTATTTTCCTGCAAGGAAATTGCTTAGCAAAGATGGGACTTGTAAAAGAGAAAATAATGCAAGGGAACAGAAAATGAAGACCATATACCAAAAATAAAAAGAAGAAAAAGCAAAAAAAGTCAAGAAAGGAAAGCTGCAGGGGAAAATAAAGGTACAAAATAAAGAGGGGGAAAGCAGATAAAAATGAAGGCATCAAGAATGAACAATTTCTGGCCCCAAACTAGTTATGACCAGATCACAGCCCATATTCTCTCACCAGAGTTCTCACGTTTATGTATAATTAAATGCTGTTTTATTGCCAACTGGCCTAGATAATGAAAAACCAGAAAAGGAAGAGAATGCCTCCAAAGTGACTGAAAATTTAGGTTCACACATTCTGAGAAGTGGCTTTTGTTATTTACTTTTTAGTTTTCTCTGAAAGCTGGGTGAAATTATTATGTATTCAGATATTTTAAATCTCACACAGCTCTATTGTTCATGCCCTGTTTTTTATCCAGGGCCGAGAGAACAATGTAACAAAAAAAATACAAAGCGTTCTGAAAGGGGGGGCTTCCTGAACCTTCCTGGACCCAGGGTGGCACTTGCAGTGTGGTAGGCCCAGCCGGGTGGTCTCTTCCATACATCATTTACCCACCACGAGGAGGAGGTCACCTTGAAGTTTGAAATGGGGGATAGGAAAGAGAAAGAGCATGAGGGAGGCAGAAAGAGCTAAGTAAGGAAAGAAAAAAGGCTGCTTTGTACAAGATAGATACTCTCGAAGAATTCAAAACACATCAAGAGGACTCTTTTTTAATTTCCTCTCTGTAGGTGATTTCTTTAAACCCTTTAGACTCCTACCCTTTCTGACTTCCATAATCCAAATTTAAGACCCCAGATCCTACAGTTAAGGGAGGGAGAAAAACGAACTTCTATGATAACTCCAAGTTGCCATCTGAAAAAGCTACATTCAACATTTCATGGACTACTGCTCTCTCATCCTTATTCCCTAAAATAACAATTTTAACATCAGGTAAAAACACAGTGAGCATCGGAGGGCTGTTCAGTCATGTAATAATCCAGGATTTGATGATTATTTCTACTGCTCCTCATTTGGCCTACAGGTGTGAAAAATCAGATGTGTTTAAATAGAAAGACATGTCACCTGACCCTCAAAAATGGAATTGTAGTTCAATTGTTTTTAATATCATGGGTATGACCTTTAGCCAAGTGTGCATCATAAGAGTTTTGCTTTTATTTTGCCAATTTTAATAATAAATGAAAAATATCCAAACTTTGAGTGAGAGGTTACATTTATTCACATATATATTATGAATATATACTATATTTAGTGATACTATTCAGCTGAGAGGCACTGCAACTGTTTACCTCCGGTGTCCATTCTGAGAAGCTGGTATTAATGCCATAGCAATTAATTTTTTTAAATCTATAAAATATTTAGCATAATTGTTGGTCACCAATAACTCCCTTACTATAATAATGGTTAATTATTTGTGTTTAAGTATTTGTTTACAGTCCCCTCCAACACTCACCTCCTGGCAGAGAAAAAATACATAATTTCTTTCTTTTTTTAAAGTATTTATTTATTTTTCTTTTTTATGTGTTTTTTTAAATTTCTTTATTGATTAAGGCATTACATATATCCTTATCCTCCCATTACCTACCAAACCCTCCCACTCATGCCCTAACCCTCATGTTGTCTGTGTCCATTGGTTAGGCTTATATGCATGCATACAAGTCCTTTGGTTGATCTCTCCCCCTTACCCCCACCCTCCCATGCATTCCCTCTGATGTTTGATGATCTGATCGATGCTTCTCTGTCTCTGGATCTGTTTTTGTTCACCAGTTTATGTTGTTCATTATATTCCACAAATGAGTGAGATCATGTGATATTTATCTTTCTCCAACTGACTTATTTCAATTACTAGCATAATGCTCTCCAGGTCCATCCATGCTGTTGCAAATAGTAGGAGTTCCTTCTTTTTTACAACAGTGTAGTATTCCATTGTGTAGATGTGCCACAGTTTTTAATCCACTCATCTGCTGATAGTCACTTAGGCTGTTTCCAAATCTTAGCTATTGTAAATTGTGCTGCTATGAGCATAGGGGTGCATATATACTTTCTGATTGGTGTTTCTAGTTTCTTGGGATGTATTCCTAAACGTGGGATCACTGGGTCAAATGGGAGTTCCATTTTTACTTTTTTGAGAAAACTCCAATAGATAATTTCTTTCTTGCATTTATTCTGCTTAGGGCAGTTCTTGCCGCATAGTAGTTACTCAAGAAATATATTTTTGAATGACTGAATTGAAGATTCCTCACATATCCACATTTTAGGAGTTGTAGCTGCCTGAGAAGAATGATCACTTTAATCTCTTGGTAGTATTAACTGCTTATTATCTCAGAGTAATTCTGCATTAAATATAGGAAAAACTGGAGAAACATTTCCCACTATGGATCGTTATTTCAGCTCCCTGTTCTTTTTGTTTTTTTAATTTCTTTATTGGTTAAGGTATTACATATGTGTCCTTATTCCTCCATTAGTCCCCATCCCCCCATTCATACACTCACCCCTCTGTTGTCTGTGTCCATTGGTTAGGCTTATATGCATGCATACAAGTTCTTTGGTTGATCTCTTCCCCCTTACTCCCACCCACCCCTCTCCTCCCTCCAAGGTTTGATGGTCTGATCGATGTTTCTCTGTCTCTGGAACTGTTTTTGTTCATTAGTTTATGTTGTTCATTATATTCCACCAATGAGTGAGATCATGTGATATTTATCTTTCTCTGATTGGCTTATTTCACTTAGCATAATGCTCTCCAGTTCCATCCATGTTGTTGCAAATGCCTGGTGTCCTGAAGTCCAGCATCTCAGAATTAAATCTCCAGTCTTCTGCAGGTCAGAGAATAAGCAGTGACTCGGCTGCTTAGGGTGGGAATGTGGATCTGGGCCCAACTGCAGATTACAGGATTTTAAGGCGACTCTCTCGTTTTCAGCATTAACTAACCACCTATCTTCAGACGGACATTGTGCCAACAGCTCCTGGACTTTTCTAGAGCAATGTGACTTAAATGATTTTGAGTCTGGGCTTCTCAAACTGCAAGTCTAGTTTCCAGCTTTCCCTAGTCCGCTAAGTCAAAATTCTATTGCTATTGCTCCTCTCCCAGTTTCATTTTCCTTGTCTTTATGTTTCTTTAGTCCTCATACTGTCATTTTTAGTATGGTTTGGGGAAGAAGCCCAAGTCAAAGCATATGTTCAGTTTACTGTTGCATAGTTTAATATTATTTCAAGATTTGTGTTTAAAATTCTCTTGTTTTTCCTTTCAGTTTTTCTCACTGATATAAATACTATATTTGTCTGCTGTTCTAAGTTATACTAGTACTGAGTGGTAACTTAGACAAAGAAATGTTAAGCCCTGCAAGCTTGGTTTAGTGGTTGAACGTTGACTTATAAACCCGGAGGTCACAGGTGGTTACATAACCAGGTTGAGGGCTGGTCCCTAGTAGGGTGTGTGTGGGAGGCAGCTGATGAATGATTCTCTCTCATCATGGATGTTTCTATCTCTCTCCCTCTCCCTTTTCTGAAATCAATAAAAAATGTCTGTGAGCCAGCATTGGCTCTGCTCCATATCCTTCTCATTCCAGGACTCAGGCTAAAAGGAGTAAGTAGCTCCTATCTCAGTCTCAGGGCAAAGGAAAAGGAACGGTAGTAAAACCACATGATGGCTCTTAAAATTTCTACTAGAAAGTGGCACAAATCACACTTTATTGGACAAACCTGTTACCAGTGAGGAGGCTATATCACAGGGAGGGACACTACAAGATACATGGTATTTCCCATGATACAACTTCTATGACTCTTTTAAATATTAAAATTATTCATAGGCTTCTGGGATGAACAAGGCTTTGATGCAACTGTTTCCGAAGGTGACTGTGAACAAAGTCACAAGAAAAACAACTTGGTTGCATCAAAACAAACAATATAACGTAGGACCAGAAAATTCTTATCCTTGTTTTTCAAATGGCTTGGATCCCTTTGGTACTTTTCTTACTGATTCCTCTTTTTAATGCTGAGTCTAATATAGAATTTGAGTATGAACCCTATAGAGCTCTCTAATTCAAGATTAAAGAATAGTTCTCTTCACCTAAATTTTCTTTTCTTTTAAGAATGCTATATGTTTTATTTCTCTTTAATGGTACTTAAGGAAAAGCAGATTTAATTAAAAAAAGATTTGGAGATAAATGTAGAAGTATTGAAAGGGCCTCCTAAGTACTTTCATAGGCATAAAAATAGAAAGTACTCATTCTTATGTCTAATTTTTTAAATTAAAATTATCTTTTTTTCTTTATACAAGTAAATCACTAGCACTAGTCATATAAGGGTTGCTTTTTAGTAAGAGAAATTTCCTAAAGAATACTGTGAAGTAGCGATGAAGTAAAAAAAAAGTAACATGCAAAAAATAAAAATAGCTCTGAATGACAAAAGGCATGAGAATAAAGGATGGCATGATATGTAATGTTGTGGTGGGAGAAATTTTTCTTTTCCTTTTTTTTCTTTACAATGTCTTATGCACTGTTTATGTGACTTTACTGATTAACTTATGGCAGAAAGTGGTGGTGTGTTGGAGCCAATCTATTGTAATTCTTTTTTTTTTAATTAAAAAAATGTTTAACTTTATTTGTCCATTAAATTTATTGGAATGACATTGGTTAATAGGGTCATAAAGGTTTTGAGTGTATATTTCTATTATATATGAACTATATATTATATTGTCTGTCTGCCATCCAAAGTTAAATCATCTTCTGTCACCAAATATTTGGCTCCCTTTACTCCAAGCACTGAATATAAAAATAACTTTAACTACATTTGGCATACAGTATTACATCAGTTTCAGGAATATACTGCAGTGATTAGATATTATGTAACTTACTAAGTTATCATCCCAATAAATCTTGTACCCATCTGATACCATGCATAGTTATTAGAATACTAGAGGCCTGGTGCACAAAATTCATGCACGAGGAGGGGGTCGCCTCAGCCCAGCCTGGACCTTCTCCAATCTGGGACCCCTCAGGAGGTGTCTAGGAATGCTGACTCCTAACTGCTCACCTGCCTGCCAGCCTGATCACCCCTAACCACCTCTGCCTGCCAGCCTGATTGTCCCTAACTGCCCACCCTGCTGGCCTGGCCACCTCCAACTGCCCCCCTCTGCCAGCCTGGTCATGCCTAACTGCCCCCCACCAGCCTGGCTGGCCCTCACTGCCCCTCTCTCCTGGCTTGGTCACCCCTAACTGCCGCCCTCACCAGCCTGGTCACCCCTCATTAATCCCCCTGCCGGCCTGGTTGCCCCACACAGCCTGCTGTTTGATTGTTACTGTGAGGGCATTGTGACCAGTTTGGATATTATCCTTTTATTAATATAGATTATTGACTATACTCTCTATGCTTTACTTTACAGTTCCATGACTATTCTATAACTACAAATTTGTATTTCTTAATCCCTTCACTTTTTTCACCCATTGCTGCCCCTCCCACCCCCCCAAATCTGGCATCCCTAAAAATCTTCTCTGCACCTATGAGTCTGTTTCATTTATTTTGTTTTTTAGATCAACTATTGATAGATATGTATTTATTGCCAGTTTATTATTTATATTTTTAATCTTTTTTTTCCCCTATTTCTTCTTAAAGAAGATCCTCTTAACATTTCATGTAATACTGGTTTAGTGGTGATGAACTCCTTTAGTATTTTCTTGTCTGGGAAGCTCTTTATCTTTCCTTTGAGTCTAAATGATAGCTTTATTGGATAGTGTAATCTTTTTTTTTTTAATATATTTTATCGACTTTTTTACAGAGAGGAAGGGAGAGGGACAGAGAGTTAGAAACATCGATGAGAGAGAGACATCGATCAGCTGCCTCCTACACACCCCCCACTGGGGATGTGCCCGCAACCAAGGTACATGTCCTTGACTGGAATCAAACCCGGGACCTTTCAGTCCACAGGCTGATGCTCTATCCACTGAGCCAAACCGGTTCCAGATGGATAGTGTAGTCTTGATTGTAGATCCTTGTTTATAATGCATCTGTCTGGCAGAAAGTTGTCCCTTCAGCTTTCACCCTGAGCTAGACAATTCAGGTTCTTACCATATGTTCCTGGTGCCTTTCAAATGGCTGCCTGAGTATTGGAACTCAGAGAAAGTAAACCTGAGTAAGTCTATGCACAGGGCTATTATAAGGAACTGCCTGGGACTCCAATAGCTCACCATCTCACTCAGCCACAATGCCCGCTGGTTTTACAACCAGAAGTTATGGGGACTTTCCTTCCTAGCACTGGATAACCTAGTGGGGCTGGAACCCCTTACTCCTTAGGGGGGACCTCTGCATCTAAGATATCCCTCCTGATTTTCATCTGCCACACAAGAATGTGGGACCAGCCCATTCCTCATCTTTGTCCCTCCTACCAGTTTCAATGTGGCTTCTACTTTATATCCTTAGTTGTAAGACTTCCATTCAGCTAGATTTCAGGCAGTTCTGAATGGTGGCTGTTCTGTAATTTAGTTGTAAATCTGATGTGGTTGTGAGAGAATGTGAGTACCACATTTAATTACAGCCATTATTTTGACCAGAAACCTCCATCTAAATTTTCTAACATTAAGATTTTTAGTGAAGGTGGCAAAATAAACAAATTGCTTATGATTCTAAGTTATATACTGTTTTCCTGTCTTTAAGAAAAATTGTGTAGTCAAAAGTAAAATGCAAAAAATTTGTAGAACTGTATGTATAACATAATAAAGCACTAGGTATATGCCTGGGAAAAGTCAGTGGAAGTGAAGTTAGACTGCAGATATGCAACTTTTACAAATCCATGACAAAAATAGGATTTCATGGGGGCTCCAATGGCATTTTATGGCTGATTACAGCATCAGTTACATAAGGTCAAGAGCCAATGAATGGAAATAAGATTATTTTTTATTGTATAGTTTTAGCATAGATTTCAAATGAAAAGGTACTTCATTTTCACCACAATATTTACAAAATTATTAACTCAATGTTGTAGAAAGACTTTTTTCATCATCAGTCTTGACAACTGAACCAAATTTGGGGTAAGGAGTTATCCTATTTCTGAAGAGTGGCTATAATAGGTAATTAAGCAAGCAAATTAAAATAATTATTAGTGGCATAATAGTGTTTTGTTGCAATATACTATATTATGTACATGTAATAGAATAGTGATTTAAATTCATACAGATCAGTAATTACATTAAATATAAGTGAACTAAATATTTCAATTTAAAGATAAAGATAAATGTTATCAGATTGTATAAAAGCTATATCCTTTTTATAAGAGACATGCCTAAAATATATAAAAAGAAGATAAAAAGTAAAAAGATGAAAAAATATTTATCAAATAAAAGTTTATATAACCATAATATCAGATAAAGTAGAATTTAAGATAAAAAGTAAGGATATTTTATAACAATATGTATGTAATAAATTAGCAATTAACAGTTAAAAGAGATCAACAAACCCAATATCATAATGTAAGATTATAACACGTCTCTTTATAATAAAAGCAATCAGCATACAGTGAAACAGCACAAACAACAAACTTGATGTAATTAACATGCACAGAATAATACATCTAAAATCTGAATAATACACAATTTTTCTAAGCACACCTGTTACCATATTATGGGCCTCAAACTAAGGTTCTTCAAATTTCAAATAATTAAAATTACACAAAGTGTATTCTGGGGTCACGATGCTGTTAACTTAGGAATCAATAACAAATATTTTACTAGAATATTCCTATGGATTTCAAAATTTAAAAATATATGTTTAAGTAAATAATGACTTAATGAAGAGAATATTTTAAAAATTATGAAATATTTTTAACTGAAGGATACTAAAATCACTAAATATCAAAATACCTGGAATACAGCTAGAGTCATACTTACTGGAATATTTAAGTTTTAAAGCACACATTCAAAGAGAAGAAAAGTTGCCCAGCTGCTGTGGCTCAGTGTTTGGGCTTCGACCTCTGATCTGGGAGGTCATGGTTCAGTTCCCAGGCGTGGGACATGTGTGGATTGCAGGCTTGGTCCCCAGTGTGGGGCAGGCAGGAGGCAGCCGATCAATGATTCTCTTTCACCACTGATGTTTCTATCTCTCTCTCTTTCTCTCCCTTCCTCTCTGAAATGTATTGACTAGCTTATGTAAGATTTAAGATTGGTATAATATTAAAAGGGTAATTAATGTAATTCATTAAATTTGCATAAAAAAGAAAATAATATGTCCTAAGTAGATCGAGAAAGAGCTTTGATAAAATTCAGCAACCATTCATAATTAAAAGCCCTTAGCAAACTAACACCAGGAGGAAACTTTTACAATTTAATAAGTGCATGTCCAAAAACAAACAAAACCTAATAGAACAACAACAAAACCTATATCAAAACATCACATTTAAAAATAAAGCTTTTACTCTGAAATCTAAAATAAAATAAGAATGCCAACATCCACTAATTTATTCAACATTGTACTGGAATACAATGCATCAAGGCAAAAAAAAAGAAATATATGGCATAAGGATTAAAATTGATGAAATAAAATTGGCCTTCACACACACAAAAATGTCTAGATACACAGAAACTGGAAAAAAATTACAGATAAATTTTTAAAATGTATATGTAGGTTAGGGAATGTTGCTGGGTACAAGATTAATATAACCATTTTAAAAATTGCATTTCTTTATATCAGCAATAAACATTTAAAACACAAAACATAAACTTTATTTTCATCTTCACCCAAGAATATGTTTTTATTGATTTTTAGCAAGAGAGAGAAAGAGAGAGAGAAACATCAATTGGTTGCCTATAGAACTCATCCTGACCGCGGGTTGAACCTGCAACATTTTAGTTTACAGGATGGGGATCTAACCAACCAAGCCACAGAAGTTAAATTTTTATTCATATTTAAATTTTATGTTCTATATGTAAATACATTATATTTAAATAATAAAAGTACAAAGTTTCTAATAATTGATGCATTTAACTGAAGAAGATGAGTAGAATTTCTATTAAAAAAGGAAAAAGAAGAAAACGATAAAGAATTATAGAAAGAAACTAAAAAAGAACTACTAGTAAATAAATGGAGGAATATGTTATATTCACACAATAGACAACTCCCTATTATAAATGTGTCATTTTTTCCCTCAGCTCTATAGAGTCAATATAATCAAATCAAAATAATTATAGTGGTATTTGTGGTGGCTAGAAACCACTCATTGTGGAAATATTTACTCTAAGGTAACTGGCAAACATGATAAATTAGAGATGTTTTTCCCCCTACAGAGCCATTTGGCCAGCACACCACTGAGCTTATTTTAAATTGATATAGAAAGGGCAAAAAAGAACTGACCAAAATAGTTAAGATAAACCTAAAGAATAAAAACAAAATGGAAATGCATGTTTTACCAGGTGTCATAACTCACTTAAAAAGCATTATGAGCTCAGCCAGCATGGCTCAGTGGTTGAGCATTGGCCTATGAACCAGGAGGTCATGGTTCGACTCCAGGGCAGGGCATATGCCCAGTTTGTGGGCTCAATCCCTGTATGGGGCATGCAGGAGGCAACCAATCAATGATTCTCTCTTATCATTGATGTTTCTGTCTCTCTCTCCCTTCCTCTCTAAAATCAGTAAAAATATATTTAAAAAATAAAAAACAACATGAATTAAAACAGTATATTTGTTAAGAAATAGACAAAACAGTGGGATAGAATAGATCTCAGGCACAAACTCCTCTATAGTAAAGAATGTTTTATGAAAAGATGGCACTGCAGACAGATAAAGAATATTGTTTTCCATACATCGTGATGGAAAATAGTGGAAACTTGTATTCTATCTAACAGTTTATTCAAAGTTAAGTTCCAGGTGGGTTATAGATTTAAGTATGTCAAGCTAAACCACAAAGTTACTGGAAAATAATACAGAAGTGTATTTTCATGACCCTACGACAGGAAATACTACTTAGAAGATAAAAAGCACTTTTTTTAAGCAGTTGAGAAATTGATTATATTAAAACTAAGAACTTCTTCTCATTGAAAATACCTGTATCTTCCCAAGAGAAGAGTAGTATCCAGAATATATAAAGAAATTAATATGAAAAAGAAAAATGGCCAACTATAAAAATAGGCAGGAGATTTAAACAGATACTTTATAAAATAGAATGAATGGTCAATACATATATGAAAAGGTATTTATTTGCATTAAGAATCAAGAGTATGCAAATTAAAGCCATAATGAGATTTCATTACACAAACATACCAGAATGGCTAAAATTTTAAAAGTCTGACAAGTATTGATGGGAATGTGGAGCAATCATATTCTGCTGGTAATAGAAATCGGTACAACCACTTTGAAAACAGTTTTCATCATTTAGTAAAGTTGAATTTATATATATCCTACTACTTTACTAAGTATCCAACAGATGGTGGCTGCTTTATCAGCCTGATCCTGGAGCGAGGACCACAGGGAGTAGAGATCCTGACCCACCTGTCATGGACATGTAGCTTGAAAGAAATACAGAGATTTTTATTCCTGTAAAACAGCTTCTAACAACTTGAAATCATCCTATGGCTTTAAAAGTGTTCTTGATCCCCATGCCTGAGTCATACTCTTGATAACCAGCCCAGCCTCCCGATCTGCTACCTGCTGATACTTAACTACTGGCTGCCTTTTCAGCATGCTATTCTACGTAATTTGTCGCACAGCTTCTAACTCCTTATGTCATCCCTGTTGTTTGTATTGTACTTATCTGGCTTGCCCATCGAGTTACTTGCTACTGTTGAATCCAGACGTCCTCTTCCCTTTGGGAGCCTGAACTCTCCAAACCCTACAGCTGTATCCATCCTCTCAGCCTACTCCAGTGGTCTCTCTTCGCCAGTTTCTATGGAATCAGTAATGTCCAACAATGTTTCATGATGTGATGAATCCAAATAACTCTAATTGAAGGTAGAATGATGTCAGATTCAACACTGCAATACCTCCTGTCTTAGGACAAGCTTCTATACACATTAAATGAATAAATTGCACACTTATAGCAAATTTTATTAAAATATATTCAAGTTTATTCGAATTTGAGAAGGAATACCACCTGTTAAATAGATTAGCTTCCATTTCAAATTAAACTGCAAATTAAACTTAAGAAAGAGTGTCTTTTGGTAAAGTTCATCAAAACTGGTGAAATGTTTTGACAAACGGGGAATCACCAGATATCATGATGATAGTGGAGAGAAGTGGGATGATTTACACACTAGGCCTTTAGCCTTTAGTCTGCAAGTGACTTATGCTACTTTTGTCCATATTCAACTGACCAATGTGAGTCATACAGCCAAATCTAACTTCAAAACTGTATCTTTACAAGATGTTCATGGAAATATGAAGGACTACCATGCAAGTCTCACTCCTGGAAAAGAAACAGGTAATAAATGCACATACATATACAACTAATGTAAATTTTAATCAACAAACACATAACTTTGAGATAGGTTCCAAATGTGATCTAAACTGAATAATGTTCTAAAATACATTTTAAAAAAGATTTGAGAAATGAGAAAGGTACATTTATTAGCAGTATCTTTTAACATGAGCTCCTTGCCTTTTAAAGACCATATCTTTCATAAGTTTATATTCAGAAAGTACCAGACCCAACCCAAAATATCATCCTAGAATTTATCAACTGTAAGTCAATATTTCAGGAAGGAACAGCTGTGTTCCTTGAAGGGAAGGGAACTGATAAACGGCTTGAAGAGCTTAGGTGTTGAAAATGGTGGGAAGGAACCTAGATAAAATTAGCAGTTGAACACAAACCAAGTGACCACCTTGAAAGGAACAGTTCTAAAGATTTTTTCTCTTCTGATTCTTCCAAATATTCAAAGAAATCAAGGGAATTAAGCCTTAAGCTCATACTTAGGCTGGGATATGATCATAAGAGGCAAAAATATCAAAATCAGAATGTTTCTTCTCCTTATTCTCTTTTTAATCTACACACACACACACACACACACACACACACACACACACATAATCTGCACACTTATATATTCACAATTCAAACAAAACAGAATGGGGGCTGCAAAAGAACAAACCCACTGCCTCACAACTGTTTTCTTCTAGACCAGTGTCATCTTACCTACTGCCTCTTACTGACTTTGAGCAGTTTAAGTACCCTTTCCCCCAAAAAATCTAAATAAATATGTTTCAAATATTTCTCCAGCACTAGATCAAGCAGGGCCTTTCCTGCTTAAAATACTGACACATTGACCCCTTCTCAGTCATTATAGAAGCAGCAAGACCTGGGTTCATCAAAGTCTATGGCTCTCTGTGATCCTTGTATTCATCACACATTTTGGACCTATAGTTGTTATGCCCCACCAATTCTTAAAATCCATCTTAATTTCCCCTGTGGCTGTTAGAATGGTTAAGCACATCCTGTTTCTTAAAACTTTCTGTTACTTGGCTCCTATGGCAATGTGTCTTCAGATTCTTTTCTCAATTCTGTTTTCATCAATGATTTCTTTTCTTAGTCTAATTACCTAAAAGGGCAATAAGCATTCTTAGAGGTTCTATTCTAAGTGAACTCTTTTTTTCCTATATTTTCCTCCTGGACCATATCATCTCTCCCAAGGCTACAAATTTGACCTCTACATAAAAGGCATTGTAATTGGTGTCATTAATCTTGACCTCTCTCCAGAGTATGAGACACTTCCACCCACCCTTGAGTATCTCATAAATACACTAAAAAAAAAAAGTAGCAATGCTAGAAGCAATAATTGGCTACACTATCATGAAAGTGCAACAGCGGACTTGGAAGGCTGATGGACCTTGAGTTTTAGCAAGGGCTAAAAGCTATGCATCGATTGTTCTTTTGAGACAATGGTGGCTCACGCAATTTTCTGTCGTAATAGTCTCAAAGTAAATCTTCACTAATATTTATTGACCTTTAAGATCATCTGTCTGCTACCAGATTGCCTGCCTAACTAAGGGCAAGATGTATATTCTAAAATTTAATAAAAGCTAACAAGGCCTGGGCTCCAGTGAAGCCTTTCCACTAGAGAAGGGTTTTCTGCCTGGTCCCCCATGCCTTCTAAATTCATATTTCTTGTCAAATGTATTCATTTGTGTGCAGCCCCTTTTCTAGATCCTGAACTTTAGCCGCAAATGGATACAGCATTCACATAGCAAGTTCTCAGGACAAAACTATATATTGAACAACTTCCAAACTTCTCTCCTCATCCTAAAGTTTAAGACCTCTGTGATTGATCCTATTGTAATCTAATTTCCAACCAATTCATGTTCTATTCCACATCAAGAATCCTATACCCAATACTTTGATCTTAAATAGACACACACACACACACACACACACACACACACACACCCTATACTCCAGTGAAACAGAACTCCTCCCTGTTTTCTTCACAATTCTAATTCCCTTTTCTCTCTCCACCTGTGTTCCTGCTATCTCCCTCTACTGAGCATGCTCATCTTCCATACCCTATCTAAGCTTTTACAGGAATGTTTTACAAGATGACATACAAAATTCAAAACTAAACAAAGTGCAAACTATATGTGAGAGACTTCTGAAATAAAGTTACCTGCAGCAGTCAGAAATGTATCTCACTTGGTTCACTTATGTTCAGAATGTTGGCAAAACCACAAACCTGTTCTTAACAAAGTTTTTTCTTCATGGCACTCATATCTCTGCATTCTATTTGCTTTTCCAGAGAAATAATTTTCCCTTATTCATTTTCAAATTCCCTGATACATTCACCTCCAGCTCAGCCTTTCTCTACTATTTCCCAGAAAATAATCAACCTTTCTCTTTCTGAAGGGCTAGTAGAAGGCTGTTGCTTCTGTTTCCCCCTTCATGGGCAAAATTTTCTTTTCCCCCTTTTCCTCTGCCTCCGTCATCTCCAATCCCATTCATCATTTGAATTGATACAGAAAACATGATCATACATCAGTGGTCATCTGTAGCAACAACTTTCAACTTTACTTTTCTATCTTGTTTTTCTCTGGCCCCCTATTTCTAAACAAATTCATCAACATAAGACTCAGATATCAGAGGCATCCTATAACATAATACACATATGGGCACACTCAATGTTTAGAACTTTTTTTAAAATAATATATTTTATTGATTTTTTACAGAGAGGAAGGGAAAGAGAGAGCAAGCGAGCTAGACACATCGATGAGAGAGAAACATCGATGTGTCTGCACACTCTCTACTGGGGATATGCCTGCAACCAAGGTATATACCCTTGACTGGAATCGAACCTGGGACCTTTCAGTCCACAGGCCGACTCTCTATCCACTGAGCCAAACCAGTTTTGGCTCAATGTTTAGAACTTTTAAGTTACTAGCTAATTCTAGACTTATACTTTTACTTTCAATGTGTTCTCCTCAGATTAGCTAATTCATGACCCATAAGACCACTCTGAACAGGCTGCCAGAGGAAATTATCTTGATCGGGAGAAAATCAGAGTGTATGAGAGAGGGCCAAAGGTCCAGGAAGTGAAAAAGAAGTCACTATAATAATGTCTTCAAAGGAGAGAATGAGGTGATAATGCCACCTCAATTTTTCATTCCTTTGTTCATATCCTCTGGACCTGTCCAAATGAGGTGCTGAGATAAGCCTTTTCCTTCCTAGAGCTCAACAAGGTGAAGATGCCATAAACACCCTCAGGATAAAGAGAATAAAACCCAAGGGGGACAATGTAAGGAGGAAGGTACTACAGTGTTTATAGAATCCATTACTGGGTATGACTCAACTTGGACAATGAATCATGCTTTATCGCTGCAATAGCAGCCTCCTTTTTCTAATGCTGACTTGTTTAAAATCTGTGTTTAAGTGTTAGAATAGGTGTGTAGCAGACAATAATTATGGCCTCTGATTATAATCAAATGTGTTATCATCCACATCTCCAAAAAAGGGTCATATTTAGTAGGGTGTGATAGAAAACAGGAACTGGGAAGTCAGGCCTTTCTAGATTTCAACCCTACGCTTGCCACCTAAGAACTTAATAACCTCAGACAAGGTAATTAACAATTCTGAGCTTCAGGTTCCTCATTTAGAAAAACCAGAGGTATGAAGACATTTCATGTAGTCATGAGGATGAAATTAGGTGGCATAAATGAAAGTGCCTGGTACAGAACAAAGAACATGGTGGTGCTTATAAGCTGTTTCCCCTTCCCTTTTTATACTTATCTTCCAGCATCCTGCACATTGTGCTATTTCTATCATGTGTAGTGAACCAGGATGGGCAGACAGATGTTCTCCATAAGGATCTTCTGAGGATTAAAAAGATAATATAATTATCTAGCACAGGGGTTAGCGCTGATCACTCAGTAAATATTTATTCTTGTTCTCCTTCAATTGTGAGATAATTTTGGCCAAGATCCTCTGGGAAAACATAATGATAAAGACCTTTAAAACTAGTCTATATACCTAGTTTCTTCTTCATCATGTTGGAGGCTTCTGTCATTCATCCTCCTATCTAATATCTCGTAACTGCCTAGAATGTAGAGAATTATAAATTGGTGATAATCCTTTATTATCATCAGTTACTCAAAGTGTGGTTTGTGGAACTGCAGCATCAGCATCATCTGGGAAGTTGTTAGAAATTCAGACTCTCAGCCCCATACCAGATTTACTGAAATAGAATCTACTATTTAACAAAATATTCAGGTGTATACACTGTAAAGTTTAAGACACATTACTCTAGCCAAAACTCCTGAATCCCTGGAAGAATTAAATCACGCCACATACTTTTTATTTAATTGTAAAATGAAAAAACTCATGTATTAGAACTGAGTAGAAAAAGCCTTCTGTATCATTTTAATGTCTTCTTTGTATAAGGATGAACACTGTTGACACTAATGCTGGATCATAAAAATATTGATCCATTTAGGTGATGTGGGGTAGTGGTTAGGATTATAAATTTGGCTGTCAGCCTATATAATAAAAAGCCAAATATGCTAAATGTCTAGTCATCTGGTCATCTATTCACCCAACCAAAGTGTAATATGCTAATGATATGCTAAGGCCACTCAACCACTCATTATGACGTGCACTGACCACCAGGGGGCAGATAGTCTATTGGTCAACCAGTTGCTATGACATGGACTGACCACCAGGAGACAGTCACTCTGCCAGTGGGTTAGCTTGCGGGTGAGATCTGGACAATCAGGACTGAGCAAGATGCGTCAGACATGCCCTAGAGCCCTCCCACAGTCCCTCTCCAGCTGGCCAACCTTCCACATTCCTTCCCAGCACTAAGTGTATACCGGTGGGGACCTTCAGCCTGGCCTGGACCCTCTCACAATCCTGGACCCCTCAGGGGATGTCAGAGAGCCAGTTTCAGCCCAATCCCACTCAAGGCAGAAGCTGCCCCTTGGTATCAGTATGCTCCCACAGGGGAAGCGCTGCTCAGCCAGAAGCACAGCGATGGTTGCAGGAGCCTCTCCCAATGCCATGAAAGCACTGAGCATATCTAACTGCCCACTTAGGCCCACTCCTCATGCCCTAAGCCGTCAGTTGGACATCCCCTAAGGGCTTCCAGGACTGTGAGAGGACACAGAATGAGCTGAGGAACCGCCCTCCTCCACCCCCCGAGTGCATGCATTTCGTGCACCAGGCCTCTAGTGCAAATATAAATATAAATCCTAGTTCCACTATTGATTAGCTCTGTGACTAGGAGCAGTAACTCATCTAAAATATGAAATTGATGATAATACCAACCAGTCTTTGTGGGAATTTGCTGAGATTATGATTACAATGTGCTTAGTATAGAGTAAGCACTCAGAGAGGGCGGCGACAGTATCAATGAAATGATGTAAAGGGAAGGGATTCTGTATACACAGACTTCAAAACATATAACAGGAGAAGATTTGACTTTGGGTGGTGGGCACATAGTGCAATATATAGATCTGAAACTGGTATGTTCATGATGATCAATGTCACCTCAATCATTTTAATAAATAAATATTTAAAAAGCACAAAAAATTTAAAAAATAATTTTAAAAATGGCCCTAATCTAATTACCGTGTTGGTCTGCTGATGTAGAGAGAAACTTCATTCAGGGAGAACATGATCAGGACCTTTATCTTTCATAGGATAAAATTATTGTGTAGGATATCCACTGATTCATAAACAGAGATCATTTATGCCCAAAGTTCTACTCTCACAGGTTGTTCACAGAAAAACTGGAATCAGTTTCTGTAACATTTATCCCAACCCTGCTAAACACCTGAGAGACTTAGTACTACAGGGGAAAGTTAGAGATATGTTACTTTCTTTTTACTTTTTTAATTGTTTATTGTTTAAAGTAATACATATATTAATACATATGTCTCCTTTTTCCCCCCCATTGACTTCCCCAGCCCTCTCTACCCCCTGTTCCATGGCCTCATCCTCCCCCCGCCTAGTGTCTTGTGTCCATTGGTGTGCTTATATGCATGCAAACAAGTCCTTTGGTTGATCTATTTCCCTCCCTCCTCAACACTCCCAGCTTTCTCACTGTAATTTGACAATCTGTTTGGTGCTTTACTGCCTCTGTATCTATCTTTTTCTTCATTAGGTTATAATGTTCTTTATTCTCCATAAATGAGTGAGATATCACTCATTTCTTCCATTGCCTGGCTTATTTCACTTAACATAATGCTTTCTAGGTCCATCCATGCTGCTGTAAATGGTAAGAATTTCTTCTTTTTTATAGCAGTGTAGTAACCCATTGTGTAGATGTACCATTGTTGTTTAATCCACTCATCTGTTGATGGGCATTTAGGCTGTTTCCAAATCTTAGCTATAGTGAATTGTGCTGCTATGAACATAGAGGGGCATCTATCCTTTTTGATTGTTTCTAGTTTCTTGGGATATATTCCTAGAAGTGTGATTACTGGTCAAATGGGAGCTCCAATTTTAGTTTTTTGAGGAAACTCCATACTGTTCTTCACAGTGGTTGCACTAGTCTGCATTCCCACCAGCAGTGCACAAGGGTTCTTTTTTCTCCACATCCTTGCCAGCATTTGTTTGTTGATTTGTTGATGATTGCCATTCTGACAGGTGTGAGATGGTACCGCATTGTTGTTTTGATTTGCATCGCTTGGATAATTAGTGACTTTGAGCATGTTTTCATATGTTTCTTGGCCTTTCGTCTGCCTTCTTTCAAAAAAATTCTATTTAGGTCCATTGCCAATTTTTTTATTGGATCATTTATTTTCCTTTTATTAAGTTGTATAAGTTGCCTGTAGATGTTGGAGATTAAACCTTTATCAGTGATAACATTTGCAAATATATTCTCCCATACAGTGGGCTTTCTTGTTGTTTTCTTGATCGTTTCTTTTGCTGTGCAAAAGCTTTTTGTTTTGATGTATTCCCATTGGTTTATTTTCTCTTTAGCTTCCATTGCCCTAGGAGCGGTATCAGTGAAGAAACTCCTTCGGTATCTGTCTGAGATTTCTCAGCCTGTGGATTCTTCTACTATTCTTATGTTTAAGTCTGTATCCATTTTGAGTTTTTTTGTGTATGGTGTAAGTTGGTGATCTAGTTTCACTTTTTCTCATGTATCTGTCCAATTTTCCCAACACCATTTATTGAAGAGACTGTCTTGACTCCATTGTATGTTCATGCCTCCTTGGTCAAATATTAATTGAGCATAGTACTCTGGGTTGATATCTGGATTCTCTATTCTGTTCCATTGGTCTATATGTCTGTTCTTGTGCCAGTATCAGGCTGTTTTGGAGAACAGTGGCTTTGTAATACAGCTTCAAATCTGGTATTGAGATCCCACCTACTTTGTTCTTCTTTCTCAGGATTGCTGTGACTATTCAGAGTCTTTTATTTTTATCCCAGATGAATTTTTGGAGAGTTCTTTCTAGGTCTGTGAAATATTCTATTGGTATTTTAATGGGGAGTGCATTGAATCTATAGATTCCTTTGGGTAGTATGGACATTTTAATGATGTTGATTCTACCAATCCATGAACATGGTATGTTCTTCTATCTGCTTACATCTTCCTCTATCTCTTTTTTCAGTGTCTTGTACTTTTCTACATATTGGTCTTTTACCTCCTTAGTTAAGTCTATTCCTAGATATCTTAATTTTTTTTGATGCAATTGTAAATGGGATTGCTTTTTAAATCTCTCGTTCTGTAATTTCCCTATTGCTGTATAGAAATTCCATAGATTTCTTGTCATTAATTTTGTATCCTGCTACATTGCCAAATTCATTTATTAAGTCTATTAGTTTTGGGATGAAGTCCTTTGGGTTTTTTATGGACAGTATCATCTGCAAATGAGGACAGTTTTACTTCTTCTTTTCCAATTTGGATGCCTTTTATTTCTTCTTCTTGTCTAATTGCAATGCCCAATACATCCAGTACTATGTCAAACAGGAGAGGTAAGAGCATCCCTGTCTTGTTCCTGTTCCTAGGGGAAATGGTTTTAGTTTTTGCCCATTGAGTATGATGTTTGCTGTCGATTTATCATATATCGCTTTTATTATGTTGAGGTATGAACCTTCTCTTCCCACCTTGCTGAGAGTTTTTATCAAGAAATAGTGTTGGATTTTGTCAAATTCTTTCTTTGCATCAATTGCTATGACTATGTGATTTTAATCTCTCAATTAGTTTATGTGATATATCACATTTATCAATTTGCAGATATTATACCATCCTTGCATTCCTGCAATAAATCCTACTTGGTCATGGTGTATGATCTTTCTGATGTATTGCTGGTCTGATTTGCTAGATTTGTTGAGGATTTTAGTATCTATGTTCATGAGAGATATTGGCCTATAATTCTCTTTCATTGTGTTGTCTTTATCTGGTTTTGGTATTAAGGTGATGCTGGCTTTATAGAAGGAGCTTGGAAGTGTTCCTTCCTCTTGAATATTCTGGAATAGTCTGAGGAGGATAGGTTTTATTTCTTCCTTGAATATTTGGTAAAACTCCTCTGTGAGGCCCTCTGGCTTCAGGCTGTTGTTTGCTGGAAGCTTTTTGATGACTGCTTCAATTTCTTCCATAGTTATTGGCCGATTGAGATGTTTAGATTCTTCCTGATTGAGTTTTGGAAGGTTATATTTAGGAATATGTCCATTTCCTCCAGGTTGTCCAGTTTGTTGGAATAGAGTTGTTCATGATATTTTTTAACAATCCTTTGTATTTCGGTGAGGGCCTGTTGTTATTTCACCTCTTTCTTTTCTGATTTTGTTTATTTGGGTCCTCTCTCTTTGCTTCTTGGTGATCCTGGCTAGAGGTTCATTGATTTTGTTTACCCTTTCAAAGAACCAGCTCTTGGTTTTGTTGATCTTTTGTATTGATTTTTTGGTCTCTACGTCATTTATCTCAGCTCTGATCTTTATTATTTCTTTCCTTCCGCTTAAACGGGGCTTTTCTTATTGCTCTCTTTTTAACTCTTTGAGTTGTAGGGTTAGGTAATTTATTACCATTATTTCTTGGTTTTTTTTTTCAGTTTTTTTGGAGAGCTATGAGCTTCCCTCTCAAGACTGTTTTCGCTGTGTCCCATAGATTTTGGAGAGTTGTGTTTCCATTGTCATTTGTTGTCATGATATTTTTTATTTCTTCCTTGATCTCTCTGGTTAACCAGTCATTGTTTAATAGCATGCTGTTTAGTCTCCATGTGCTTGATTTCTTTGGATTGTTTTTATTGTAGTTGATTTCTAGTTTTATGCCACGGTGTTCTGCGAAGATGCTTGATATGATTTCTATCTTCTTGAATTTGAAGAGACTTTGCCTATGAGCCAACATATGGTGTATCTTTGAAAATGACCCATGTGCACTTGAGAAGAATGTATATTCTGTGGCTTTGTGGTGAAATGTTCTGAAGATATCAATTAATTCCATCTGGTCTAGTGAGTCATTTAGGATTGATGTTTCTTTTCTGATATTTTGTTTAGAGGATTTGTCCAATGATGATAGTGGGGTATTAAAGTCTTCTACTATGATCATATTGCTGTTAATCTCTCCCTTGATATCCTCTAGGAGTTTTTTTTTACGTATTTAGGTGCTCCTATGTTGGGTGCATATATGTTTACCAAAGTGATTTCTTCTTGTTGTATTACTCCCTTTAGTATAATGAAGTGGCCTTGTTATGTCCTTCACTTTGAGACCTAATTTGTCAGATATAAGGATTGTTACCCCAGCTTTTTTTTTTCATTTCCATTCACCTGAAAAACTTTTTTTCATTCTTTCACCCTCAGTTTGTATGCATCTTTTTTTCTGAGGTGGGTTTCTTGTAGACAGCAGATATATGGTTTGTGTTTTCTTATCCAATTCATTATCCTATGTCTTTTGATTGGGACAACTAATCCATTTACATTTAATGTTATTATTGATAGGTATTTATTTGTCACCATTTTTATTCTGTACCCTTCTCTTCCTTCTTTGCTTCCTATTTCTTTATTTTACAGCAGATCCTTTAGTATTTCTTGCATTGCTGGTTTGGGGGTAATAAATTCCCTTATTCCTTTTTTGTCTGCGAAGCTCTGATTTCACCTTCAATTTTGATTGATAGCCTTGCTGTGTACAGTATTCTTGGACTCAGACCTTTCCTTTTTATGACTTTGCATATTTCATTCCATTCCCTTCTGGCCTGATGAGTTTCTGTTGAGAAATAAGCCTCTAGTCTGATGGGGGATCCTCTGTAACTTTCTGTCTCTCTTTGGCCACTTTTAAGATTACTTTGTCATTGGTGTTTGCCAACTTAATTATAATGTGCCTTGGTGGTGGTCTTTTGGGTTCATTTTGCTTGGGACTCTGTGAGCTTCTTGGATTTGTGTGTTTTTTCTTCCCTATATCAGGGAAGTTTTTTGTCATTATTTCTTCAAACAAGTTTTCCATTCCTTGCTCAGTTTCCTCTCCTTCTGGAACTCCTATCATGTGGATGTTGTTTTGTTTCATGTTGTCCTAAAGTTTCCTTAGGCTCTCCGGCTTTTTTTTCCCTAGGAGCTCCTCTACTTGGGTATTTTTTGTCCAGGAGCTCCTCTACTTGTCTTCTAGCTCACTGATTTGGTCCTCTGCTTCTTCTAGTCTACTCTTGATGCTTTCTATTGAGTTCTTTAAAGCAGCAACATCATTTTTCATTTCTTCTTGGTTCTTCTCCATTTCCTCTTGGTTCTTACTCATTTTGTCGAATTTGTCTCCCATTTTTTTCAGCCACCTTATGACCATTTCTCTGAATTCTTTCTCTGACAGGTTGCTTATCTCCATTTTGTTTATTTCCTTTTCTGGTGATGCCTGCTTTTCTTTCATATGCTGGCTGTGCCTTTGTTTTCCCATAGTCTGTCTTCTCTGGGTGTCTGGTTATGTAATTTTCTTTCTCCTTGTGTTGATTTAAAAGCACAACATACAACACAACCAGGTACAATACACAAGGCACTGAACAGAAATGTATTCACGATATTAATAACCCCAAATAAAGGTGACTATGAGAGAAAGGCAAATTAGAGTATAGAAGAGAAAGAAGAAGAGAAAAAAGAAAAGAAAGGAGTGCAAAAATGAAATTGGAAAAAGGAAAAAAAAAGGTAAGAGAGAAAAGAAAGAGAATAAGAAAAAGGGGAACAAACTATATATATATTGGAGAAAACTCTAATAGTACGGCCACTATTCCCAACAAATGCTAGCATCAAGTACCTGGAGATAAATAGAAACTGCAAACAACAACTAATATCAAGGAAGGTGAGGGAAAACAGAAGCAAAAAATGAACCAAAACAAAACAAACATAAAATAAAACAAAAAGGAAGAATAAGCAAAACAATCTCACAAATAAGCATAAAAAATTGATATAATCAACATTCAAGCAAACAACAACAAAAGGATAGAGATTAAAATAATTTTTTTGGATAGTGAAGACAGAGAAGAGAGAGGTGTGTAAGGACTTGGAGCAGGGGATTAGAAATTAGATATGTAAGTAGGGTGAAATTTTAACAGAGGGTCAAAAAAAAGGAATAGGGAAAATCTAAAGCCGGGAAAGGGTAAGAGAGAGAGGATAACAAAAGGGAAAAGGTTAGGAAGAGAGTGATGGCATAAAGATAGAGTTGAGGTAGAGTAAAATGATGCTGAAGGAAAGATGAAAATAGAATGTAGAACAATAATTTAAAAGTAAAATAAAGTGAAAATAAAATGATACTTTTTAAAAAATAAAGGTACAACAGTAGAAGTAATAATACTGATTGCAAATAAAAATATAATAATTAAAATATAATAATGAAGTGAGGAAAAAATTTTTTAAAATTAGTTTTTAAGTAAAAGATTTAAAAAATTTTTTAAAAATGTGCAGTAGTGAAAGTCATTTACTTCCTCTATTGTTCTGTTTGACATGCCTGTTTCCCAGTCAGGACAGCATTGCAGTTCCCTTAATTCCACTGCTCCTCCATGTTGTAAGCTAGTTCTGACTTTTAAGCAGGCCATGTGTCTTAATTTTTTGTATTCCTTTATTTGTGATTACTCAAGAGTAATTTTGTGATTCAGCCCCTGGGTGACAGTGTTTCTGGATTGACTTTCAGGTTATAGGTCCTCTCCACCCTATGCTTAGATCTTGCTTTCCCTTTGGCACTTAATACTGGTTTGTGAGAATGGGTTGCCCCAGAGTTGGTTTTTGATGATTATTCCCCACTCTGATCCCCAGGTTCCAAAAAAACAACTTTCCTCTGCAGTCTCTTAGGGTGTCCCCAATTGGGTGGTCCTATGGATTGGGCTTAGTAATCAAAAGCAAGGATTTAAAGAAGAAAAAGTGTAAGTGTGCATACTTCGGGGCTGCATGAAAGTCTGTGCAGTCCTTTTTTCCCCCTTGTGTCTAAGCACCAGCACACTTTTAAAATTTTTAGGCTGCCCTTTCGTGTCAGATCAAAATCAGTTGCTTTTTAGAGATCCCTTCTGTTAGCAGCTCTGAGGACCTCCTTCCACATTCACAGATCACGCCAGCCCCATCAGCCATGGATTTTTCTAGGTGCAGACTTCCCTCAGTCTCCAGCTTCTGCAGTGCATGTCTTTCTCTGTCCTGCCAGGACCAGAGACCTCACCTTATCCCAGGCAAAATCTGACCTTTCTGTGGTGGAGTGTAAAGTTCCTCTAAATCCATGTGTTTGCAACAACTGGGGACCAGTGTTTTAGGGTTTGCAACTGTTTGGTGGGTGCAGTATTTATAGATCTTCAGGCTTATGATAACATCCACTTTCCCCTTCAAGATGGCTCGGTGTCCACGTCCAAGCCAGTGGCACTGGGAGGGAACCCAGCAGCAGTAGGGGCTGCCCGGTCAGAGGATCCCCATCTAGCAGTCCCCCACCATCTCCTGGAGCATACCTGTCCCTTAATTCACCAAAGAACACTCCCCATGTGACCCTCAGCTCTTCTTTCTATCTGCCCTAGGACAAGGCTCAGGACACATCTGTCTATTCTGCTGCCATTTTTTTTTGAGATATGTTATTTTCATTTAGTTTCCAAAATACTCTAAGTTCTTTACTTTACTTAATTTTTTTCTCCAGAAAATCTTATAAGGCCTGATTATTTCACCTTTCTGTTTATATCCTTCAATGTATTTACTAAATTATTCTTTCCTAATAATTCCCTCCAAGAGTCATATGATTAGCATCTATTTAGTTGATCAGTGCTAAATTTAACCTATAAATGTTTTTAAAAGTTAGATTAAAAATTTGTCTCTCCATAAAATATTTTTTAAAAGCAAAAAAAAAGAAAATTCAGAAAAGAACATAAAATGTCCAATACATAGATTTTTAAAAACTTCTATCATACTAATAATCAATAGAAACATAAAAATATAGAGAAAACTAAAAAAGCTATCAAGGAATTAATCCTAATACTAAAAATGCCTACATATGAATGTAAATTCAAAAATTGTAAATAAAAATTCCATATTCACTCTTCTTTAGACAATTTAAATAATTTCTCTTTTCATTGGGCATTCTCTTTTCATTATTAAATAAAGTTATCATGCTTTGCACATTAGGTCTCTAAACTTAATCATCCTACATAACTGCAAATTTGTACCATTTTACCAATATCTCCCTATTTCCTACACCTTCTGCCCCCACTCCCAGTTCCTAGTCACTACTGTTCTATTCTCTGCTCTTTGCCATTATGACTTTGACTTTGACTTTGTGTGTGTGTGTGTGTGTGTGTGTGTGTGTGTGTGTGTGTGAGATTTTCTTTAGTCATAGATGTATGTACACACACACACACACACACACACACACACACACATTGGAATATTATTCAGCTATGAGAAAGAAGGAAACCCTGCCATTTGTGACAACATGGATGAAAATGAAGGACACTAAGTTAAGTGTCAGAGAAAGGCAAACATTATGTGATCTAATGTATATGTGGAATCCTATAAATGAAAGCCTAATATGCTAAGTATCTCACCATTCGACCAGTCACTATGATGCACACTGACCACCAGGAGGAAGACACTCTAACTGATAAATTAGCTTGCTGCTGTGGTTTGGCTGGTAAGGACTGGGTGAGATGGGCCAGATACGTCCTGGAGCCCTCCTGTAGTCCCTCCCTGGCCCAATGGTGCACCAGTGGGATCCCTTGGCCTGGACTGCACCCTCTTGAAATCAGGGACCCCTCGGAGGATTTCGAAGAGCCAGTTTCAGCCTGATCCCTGCAGGCCAGGCCGAGGGACCCCACCGGTGCATGAATCCATGCAATGGGAATCTAATCTTAAATTTTAAAAAATATGTACAAATTTGCAGTTTTGTAGGATGACTACATCTAGCAACCTAATGTGCAAGATGGCTTTATTTAACAATACTGTATTGAACAGAATTGCTAAGAGAGTAGACTTCAGATGCACTTATCACACACACACAAAAATAGTAACTATGTGAGGAGATATGTTAATTAGCTTAACTATAGTAGATACTTTATTGTGGATATGTATAGTAATGGACTTCATAAGGACATTTGGGTCAACAATGGAGAGCATATACAATGGTGGTTTCCTAAGGTTGTAATAGAACTGAAAATTCCTATCACTAATAATATTGTAGCTTTATAAAGTCATCAGTTGCCTACAGTATTCAGTATTGTAACATGCTGTATAGATTTGTAGCTGATATACAATAGGCTATACCATGTAGCCTAGGAATGTAGTAGGCTATACCATCTAAGCTTGTATAAGTGCATTCTATGATGTTTGCATAATAACCAAATCACCTAAACATGCATTTCTTAGAACATAACCCTGTTGTTAAGTGAGACGGTACTATACATCAAATCACTATGTTGTATACTTTGTATATATGTGATTATTGGTTATGCTGAGCATCTCTTCATGTACCTGGTGGCCATTTGAATATCATCTTTTGTAAAATGTCAATTCAAGTCCCTTGCCCCATTTTATAAATTCGTGTATTTATTTTCTTACCATTGGGTTGAGTTTCTTCTCTATTTTGGATATTAATCCCTTCTGTTTTGATGTAAACCTTGGATGTAACAGCATCTGTAAAGCACTTAGCATAGTGCCTGGCATAGAGCTAGGCGTAATAGATAATGCTTCTCAGTGCTCTGCCCAGGACCCCAGATCTTCTGTCAGAGGCTCCAAAGCCTCATGTGACTAAGACAGAGTGAGTTGAGGACAGGGCAGGTAATATGGTCAAAAAGGGAGCAGGGCCCAGTTTACATGGTGCTTTGTAAGCCAGAGGCAGGAATATGGATTCTACTTTAAGTGAGAAAAAGCCAGTAGAGAATTTTGAGCAGAGAAGTGAAATAATCTGATTTATAGTCAGAAACAGTTCTGTCCACATTTATAGCCATAGCTTTTAGAACAGCGCTCAACACAGAATGGTTACCTTAATAAGCATGTAAGGTAATCTTAAATGATGTCAGTTTCACATCTGTTTATGTTTTTGGCCACTTTTCACATAAGTTCCAATGCTGCATGGTTAAATTTGGTATTAATGAGGTGTTCCTCCCCACCCCCACCCCAAGCACTCCCTGATTGTTCTCTACTCTCTCTCTACTACTGCACCAAACACAATATACACTACTTAGTTGGAGCTTAAAATTTCCACCAAATCTAATACTTCCCAGCAGAAATGGTCATAGTTTAGTCATCAGTCATCACCTAATTTGTTACTTAGCAAAACTTTTCCTCAATAAAAGACCTTATCGTTTCTTAGTGAACATCATCCTTTGGTATAAAAAGGGGAAAAGAGAACGCCTACGGATCCATTTGGGTATTACCGAAGCTGGTGTAGGAAGTAATTATCCCATTATTCACCACACTCCTAAATCTCTGTCTGGGAAACTGCATGTAATTTTTGGCTCTTTCTATAGTTATAAAAAAGATTGCTAATTTGGAAAGAATCCAAAGGGTAGTAATAATGACAAAAGAAAGGCTTGGAAAACATGCCATTAAAAAGAGTGTAAGGGAATAGAGCAGGAACTGCCAAAAGATTGGATAACTGATGGGGGCAGAAAAGATTTAAAAAGCCAATGTATGGGGGAAGAGGAGACATGTAAAACTTTAGACAATAAAAAAATTTTTTAAAGCCAATGTAGTCAAGAAATCTCTTAAAAGAAAAAAGAATTATTTTCTCTCAGTCCAGACAGTTATACCAGTAGTTTTTAAAGAAGGAGGATTAAATTATAAACCATGCAAAACACATTATACCTAATAATATGATGAATTAGAAGATGTAGCAGAAATGAGGAAAATGGTAAGATAATATTGAAGGGCTCAGGATTTGCCAACATGCTCCTTCTAAATATTTCATGCAATGGCTTCTGAATCTAACAGAAATCTGTTAAATCTAACTGCTAAGTAGGTATTGCTCTGGCACAAATGGATATAATGTCAGTCTATTTTTTCTTTAACTTGATCTTCATCTTTCTATGCCCAAATATGGGAGAAAGGAGAACAAACATACAAAGACACCATTTTTACCCACTGAAGAATTGTTGTTTTGGGGAGGAGACAGCATGTATGCAAATACCAAATAAAAGAAAAGTTGGGGGAGAAAAGACTTGCTGAATATGTAAGAAGTCAGTTTCAAGGTTCTGAATTGGAACTCTAGTTACAATGCTGCTTTAAAATTCATCCCAGGGGTCTGACTTGGGCAAGTGAGCAGGCCAGTTGGACTCGTCTCTTCAAAATCCTGCCCCAGGCCCAGCTGTTGTAGCTCAGTGATTGAGTGTGGATCTATGAACCAGAAGGTCATGGGTTCGATTCCAGGTCAGGGCACTGGTCCAGGTTGCAGGCTCGATCTTCAGTGTGGAACTTGCAGGAAGCAGCTAATCATTGATGTTTCTCTCTCTCTCTCTCTCTCTCTCTCTCTCTCTCTCTCTCTCTCTCTCCCTCTCTCTCTCTCTCTCTCCTTCCCTCTCACCTTCCTCTCTAAAACCAATAAAGATATATTTTAAAAAGTAAAATCCTGCCACAGTAGACAGAATCAATGGGAAAATCCACTTGTCCCATGGGTATATCTTCAACAGCTGAAAACATTTGAAGAAAGGATAAACAGCTTGTCAATCCTTGGCTGTTAAGCATTCAGATGATTCTGCCTTTTCTTCCTAGTGTTTCTGTCTAGGTAGCTTAGTGTCAAGAAGTTAGAGGAGACAAAGGTGATATCCAGACTTACCAGCCCAGCCTTCACAGCCAGGCCTTTGGCTTCCTTTCCACTTCTGTCCTCCCTCTATTCCAGTCCCTTATGATTCCCTTGAACTGGAACTGGGAATATTTTCTGTTCTCCAAACATGCACTTGTCCTTTCCTCTTTCTATGCTGGTGCGAATGGCATCTCTATCCATAATCTCTTCCTTCCTAGACTGTCATCTAGAAAGTCCCTGCTGAGACCCTACCTCTTCCATGAGTCACCTACTCTTACCTTCCCCTGCCCTTCTGTAGTCTTGTCTTTATACCTTCAACCTGTAATGTTTGTTTTATTTCCTGCCAAGTAGTTTATAAATTCTCAGAGGTCAATTAATATATTTTATTTACTTATATATTTTTTACACTGCCTACCCAAGATCCTGAAACAAAGTAGCCATCCAATAAATGTCTCTGGATTAAATTAGAAATTGAGACAGTCATTAATTAGGAAATGGCAAGGGTGAATAAATTTGCTTAGTTATTTGGGGAAAATTATATAAAATAATACACGTGGATTTTATAAAACTAGAAAAGGAAAAATTGAAAGGAAAACATCACCATTACTCCATCAATCAGAGACAACCACTGATAGCATTTGACTTTATAAATTTCCTCCTAGTTTTTTTAGAAAGGATTTTTACATAGTTGTTGTTTTTTGTTTTTGTTTTTTCTTGCTTTTTTTTATTGTGTTACATGTATACATAACATGTTTGTTTTTATAGCTACTCCATAGATGAATCTGTTTTCCCCCAAAGGTTATTAAGAGCTTTTCTAAGTACTTTTAATTACAGTACCTAAGCCTATTGTTAAACCATATTTTATTTAATCCTTCCCTAATTGTTGGACACTTAAGATGGTTTTCAATTTTTTTCTATTTTAAATAATTCAGTTTTGAATACCACTGAGCAAAAAAGAGGTGTTTTTTTATGCATGTTTTCAGAAAATAGTGTTTAAGAGGTATATAAGTTATTTTTTTCTGTAAATAATCTAGTTTAGTCTTTTAATGAGTCCCAGTATTTTGTTTTCCTCAGCCCTGCAAAGATCATTTCTGCCCATTGAATCTCTGATGCCCTGTTGACATCAGTTATAGTCT
The DNA here is from genome assembly GCA_011751065.1 of Lasiurus cinereus. Taxonomy (NCBI): domain Eukaryota; kingdom Metazoa; phylum Chordata; class Mammalia; order Chiroptera; family Vespertilionidae; genus Lasiurus; species Lasiurus cinereus. The sequence goes on along the minus strand of JAAGEH010000045.1, from coordinate 31,812,058 downwards.
TGGCCTTTTACACTGTCCAGGTCATTTCCTCAGTCCCTTACTCTGGCTGCCTGGATACATTCTGACAGATGCTTTCTAATGAAGCTAGACAGATTCCATGTTTTGTAGCCACTACTTCTTAATTGATAGGGATTTGGGAAATATTTTTAAAAGATTAAGTCTTAAATTAGTAGTCTTTTAGTTGCTATAAAATTTAGAAATAGTTTTACTGCTTTTATAAAAGATCTTTAGTTATGAACATTTTAAAGCAATTTTCACATGCATTATCTTATTAATTCTTATAAAAAAATAAAAAGCAAATGATATTGCCACTTTCTAGATGAGGAATCTGAAGTCAGAGAAACACTGTATTCATTTTCTATCACTGTTGAAACCTAGTGACTTACAATAACACAGCTTTATTATGTTGTCACTCTGGAGGTTTCAATGGGCTACAATGGAGGTGTGGTAAGGCTCTGGTTCCATTCTGGAGGCTCAGGGAAGAACCTGTTTCCTTGCCTTTTCCAACTTCTAGATACTACCTACATTCTTTGGCTCATGGCCTCTTCCTCAACCTTCAAAGCTAGAAACATCAGGCTGAGTCTTTATCATATCACATCACATTGACACTCACTCTCCTACCGCCCCTCCGACTTAGAAGGACCCTGGTGAATACCTTGGGCTTGCCAAGATGATCCAAGATAAACTCCTCATCTCACATTTCTTAATTACATTTGCAAGGGTTGTCGTGTGTGTGTGTGTGTGTGTGTGTGTGTGTGTTTCTTTTTACTGTGTGAGGTTACAGATTCACAAGTTTTTTGGGATTAGAATGCAGACATCTTTGAGAGGCCAGTCTTCTGTCCATTCACATGAGAAGTAAAAGCTATAGAAGTCATGTGAAGTGGCTACATCAAATTAAGCAAAGTGGTTTGAAATTCCTATAATGTAATGACTGCAAACACTACAATCCACATAACTGCTTATAAAAATCATTTTCTGTAGAGGTGTGTATTTGTGACACAAGGGTGGGCTTCATTTGCCATATATCAATACGTATTTGCCCAAGCTCAAATATACATTTATTCAATTTGGACAACTCCCGTCCCTATTGTATGGCAAATCTGAAACTGCTGTGTCTCTAAATGTTCCCAGTAAAGGATTAAAAAAAAATTACATCCTAATTGTAAAAACATGCTTATTGCTCACACGTTGGTGTGGATTAATTAGTGTAATTAGTCTTGTGTGTATATAACCACTGCCCAAAAGGTCCCCGACAGCTCAAAAGCAGCCAGCCACATAATGCCGTGTGGACAAACTTTGCATGTAAGGGCCAGGCAACTGGTGGTTTACTTTTTTTGCAAGGTTGTCAGAAAAACAACCAACAAATCTGGCACTTCAGATTTCACATTCTAAAAATGAAAGCAAATTTTAATACATTCTTGCATTAAACTGGTTTTCACCAGTGAATTTGCTTTATTGTGTGTCTGGGTAAATTTGGAGCTACTTCATATCCAGTGTGAATACCACTTGGCTAATGTTAAATGAAAATCATTACATAGAGGGTTGTATATCAAGGTCTCTTCACATGTTTAAAAAATCTGTGTGAGCTTATCTTTGTTTTTTTCCATTTATAAAAATTCTTGAAAATGGGAATATTTTTCTCTCATGCATTAGAACAGGGAATATGACAGTTACTAAGTAATTTCACCTTGAAGACTCCAATCACCACGCTCATAGTTTATGGGAAGGAAAGCCAAAAGGAAGCACCATAGAGAAAGCCTTAAATATAAATTAACAATAATAACGACTATAAAAAGAATAGTTCTTCATGTTAAATATATTTATTTAAGTGTTTTCATGTACCAAACTTTAACAAAAAAACTCCTATGATAAGGGCTCTTATATCTTTTCCTTTAAAATATAATACCCATTATAACTAAAGGTTCACATAACCATTGTTGTATTTTTTAAGAAGTCAATCCTTAATAAAAGACTCAATTAATAAAAAAGAACAGAACATTTTAAAAGTTTCCAATTTATGCTGGATGAAGTAAGTCAGGCAGAAAAAGCTAAGAACCATATGATTTTACTCATATGGGATATATAACTGAAACGCATGGACACAGAAATAGTATGATATTTACCAGAGGGAAGGGGGTTTGGGGGTAGTAAAGGGTAAAAGGGGTCCAATATATAATGATGGAAGATTACTTGACTTTGGGTGGTGGGCACACAATGCAGTACACAGATCACGTATCATAGAATATACACTTGAAATCTATATCCTTCTATTAATCGGATAATTTAATTTTTTTTAAAAAATTTAATTAAAATAAAAATAAACTTTGAAGCAATTTTTTTTTTCTTTCTCTCAATGGACATAGAGAACTTGTTTGTTTGTTTGTTTGTTTTTAATGGTTTACAATTGAATATTTAAAAATAAAAGTATTTATGTTTTTATTTAATGGAATATTAGAGGAGAATTATTACCAAATACATACATACCTACTGTGAAGAATATATGGTGATAAAAAGATGCACATGCAACTAAATATGATATTTTGATATTTGGAACAGGTGGACCTTTCAAAAAAAGGTTCCTAATTATTCTTATACTGTTGAAATTATTTTAATTTTGCATCTCAGCAGATATATTTGTATGCTGGAAACAGGTGTTCATCAAAAGACGGTGATAAACAGACACTGCAGTCGGGGCTTGGAGCCTAGCCTGCATGGTGCGATGACAGATAAATTAGAAAAATCCTGCTAAACATCTCTACACTTCAGAAGGAGATTACACCTTTTTAAAATGGCAAAACATGTGGTTCAATTACTTATTGTCTTGGCATGTGGTTATGATGAAAGACGGAGTCTTAAACATCAATAGAGCTAAACTAACACCCCAGATGGGCTTCGGAAGAGGGGACTCCTGCAGCAATCCACCTGCACAAGAAGCAACTGAGGGGGAAAAATTAAAGAAATGCTCTCCTTCCCCTTCCCCTGTTTAATGTGTTTCTTTATATTAAATAGCCATTTAATGAATAGCATGAGTTTAGGAGAAAAATAAGAACTGAAAACTTTTATTTAAAAAATGTATTTTCTGGGATATCCAACAGTAAATGAGGCGGTCCCCAGCTCTCTGCAGAAGGCTGCGCAGGTCTCGTGTAGGTCTCCCCAAGCCCAGGGGAGAAAAGGCAATGCAGATCTGCACAATGCATGCTCTTCCTCAGACAAGATGCTGTGTGACCTGGGGTAAAGCACAGAGCCTCATGCGGCCTCATTTTCTAGGTCGGTAAAATATCGAGTTGTGATTCTGTTTGGCCTCTTTGCTGCTACAGTCCGAATGTGACCTTCACCTTGGTCATAATGCATGCAAAGTAAATGCCACTGGAGACAACCAACACAGAGAGAAACTCGGTGCAGGCCAGCATTTCTCCACAAACCATTTCTACATTCAGATATGATTAGGGAACTCCAACAGTTCTTCAGATGTTCATTATTATGTCACAAGGTGTCCAAGAATTATAGTGAGGTATAGGGGCTGAAGGAAGAGAAATAAGGAAGGATAAAGAGGAAAATTGTAATCTATTGATCACATGTATTATGCTAGTTTCACATGGAATCTAACCAACAACTCTATAAAGTAAGTATAACTAATCCATTTTATCTGAAATTAAAATTATAATCAGCAACACCTGAACCCTGCTAAGCACTTTGCTATGCATTCGCTCATTTAACATTTATAGGAAGACTAGTAAGAAGATTCAGAATTTTATTTTTTTGCCCTTGTTGTCCTCCCAAATACCAAAATAATTGCTATCTGTGAGCAAGCCTTACTCACATACTCTGAACTATGTGAAGGACACTCTCAAGATAATTTCCTTTAACCCTCTGGATAACCTTATGAACTTGTTGGAATTATTGTTCCGATTAATAAATAAGGAAACTAAGACTTAGAGAGGCAGGAGAATTTGCCCAAGATCAAATAGTTATTAAGTGATAGAACCTAGAAGACAGAGTAAAAGCTTATAATCCTGGCAAAACACTGACATTAAAGGCTCAAAGAAATTGATGTAAGTTCACAAAGTTAAATAGTAACCAACAGAGGTGGAACTTGAACCCTAGTTTGTTTGCTTGACTACCAAGTTCTCCTTTTAAAAATATTCCGACCTTAAAAATTTGATGAACAGAATAAACTGGTGAATATAATAGAATCAGGAGCACAGAAAGGGAGTGGACTGATAATTCTCAGGGGGAACGGGGTAAGGGGGGTGCAGGGATGAGGACAATGTGGGGGAGGTAAGGGTAGAGGAAGGGGTGGGAGCCGGGTGGAGGGGAGCTATGGAGGGGGAAAAAAGAGAAACAAATGTAATAATCTGAACAATAAAGATTTAATTTAAAATTAATTAATTAATTTAAAAAATATTCCAACCAGTATCAGAACTGAAGAACACGCAGCCATTTCAGTAAAGATGTGTTTGTTGCTTACCATGTACAAGGCACTATGCCGAGCTTGCTAAGAAATACAAAGAAGTAAGCATCATTCTCCCCAACCCCATGAGGTTCACTAGCAGCTTGAGGAAGTCAAGACATACACTGATAAAGCATTTCAGAAGAACAGTAAGGATGTAGGGTAGAGTTGAAAGAATCAGTAGACGTAATAGGTGCTTCAGGACGTCAGAGAAGTCTGGGGAGGGACAGTCAGACAGCATGAGACAGTGTGAGGATAAGCAGGACTTTGAAGGTCAGGATAGAAGCAGAGCCAGATGACCACCTGGCAGAGATAGTCCTCGCAACTCCCTGTTAGCAAAGACTGAGAACAGAGAATGGACATGGTAATGGCATTTTCTAACCTATAAGAGTTGGAGATTCAGTTGAAAAGGTACCAAAGAACTTATATACTTACTATTGTCCAGGTTCATGGCTTCAAGTACATTGAAAGGAAATTAATTAGAAGGTGGCTGGCTGGGTAGGACTGGGGTGGGGATGGGCTGGACATGCCCTAGAGCCAATCTCCCGCAATCCCTGCCTGGCAGGCCACACCTAGTGCAGGGCTGTGGCTTGAAGAGTGTCTGTAGTGTGAGCAGGATCCCTGTGGCAGGTGGGGTTCCCCAGGCTGGCCTCCGGGGATCTGGCAGAAACTGGATCTCCAAGATCCCCCAAAGGGTCCCCGGATTGCGAAAGGGCAGTTCTCGGGTGATGCACCCTGGAATCGGGCTCCCTCCTCTCTGGTTCTGGGGTGCGTCACCTGAGAACCAGCACTGCCAAGTCACTGCAGCTCCGCAGCTCCTATGTTGAGTGTCTGCCCCCTGGTAGTCATTGTGCATTATAGCTACTGGTCGGACAGTCAGATGGTTGCTTAGGCTTTTGTATAAATAGATATGAATAGCCATGGACATGAGCAATAATGTAGTGAAGATCTGGCAGGGGGAAGAGTAGGGGAGGAGAGGAGTAAAGTGGGGGTAACATACTATCAGCAATAAAAAATATATTAAAAAATATATTTTTGGAAGATTTTAGACTTTAAATGTGAAATTTGGCTTACAAATATTCACTACCTCTAAGCAGCTGAGTGATATGATTTACCTCAGATAGCGAAGACTGTACCACAGTTGCCCCCCGCAGGAAAAGGACTCTTAGGGGAAGAAAAAAATGTTTTCTCCTTAGAATAAAGATTAGCAACAAAGGAAGTCCTGACCCAGTTTTTAGAAGATATATTTTATGTTATATGAAATAAAATAAATGCTCATAATAAAATGATTTGGAAAATGCAGTATAAAAAAAGCATAAGCCAATAAGAGAAAGATAAGTATCATATGATATCACTTACATGTGGAATCTAATGAACAAAATAAACTGACAAACAAAACAGATCTACAGACATGGAAGCATGCAACAGACTGAAGATTCTCCGAGGGAAGGCAGGGAGTGAGGAGGTATGGGGAGAGATTAACCAAAGAATTTATAGACATATATGCATAACCTGGGGAGGGAGGTAGAAGTGGGGAGGAAGGGATCAATGTGAGGAGCGGGTGGCACATCTGTAATACTTTCAACAATAAAGTTTTGTTTTTTTTTGTTTTTTAAAGAAAGTAGTCCTAGCCAGTTTGGCTCAATGGATAGAGTGTCAATAGGGAAAAAAAGTGGGACATCTGTAATACAACAATAAAGATTTAAAAAGAAGAAAGAAAGAAAAAAGAAAGCAGCCCTTGCCTGTTTGGCTCAATGGATAGAATGTCAGCCTGTGGATTGAAGGGTCCCGGGTTCAATTCTAGTTAAAGGCATGAACCTCGATTGCAGGCTTGATCCTCAGCCCTAGTCAGGGCTCATGCAGGAGGCATCCCATCAATGGGTCTTTCTCACATTGATGTTTCTCTCTGTCTCCCTCCTCCCTTCCACTCTCAAATGGATGAAGGGCTTAAATGTAAGACAGGAAACCATAACAATCTTAGAGAATCCATAGGCAGCAAAATTTCAGACGTATGTCAAAGCAATATCTTCACGGATATAGCACCTAGGGCAATGGAAACTAAAGAGAGCATAAACAAATAGGACTACATCAATAAAAAGATACACAGCAAAAACAAACAAACAAACAAAAAAAGAAAACAAAAAAAAACATCAACAAAACAAAAAGAAAGCTCACTGTGTGGGAGAACATATTTGCCAATGTTATCTCTGATAGGTTTTAATCGCCAACATTTACAGGGATCTCATACAACTTAACAAAAGATAAACAACCCAATCCAAAAATGGGAAACAAACCTAAATAGATACTTTTCACAAGAGGAGATACAGAAGGCCAAGAGACATATAAAAATATGCTCAAAGTCACTAATCATCTGAGATGCAAATCAAAATGACAATGAGGTACCATCTCACACCTGTCAGATTGGCAATCATCAACAAATCAACAAAAAATAAGTGCTGGATGAGGAGAAAAAGGAACCCTCATGCACTGCTGGTAGGAATGCAGACTGGTGCAGCCACTGTGGGGAACGGTATGGAGTTTCCTCAAAAAACTAAAAATGGAACTCCCATTTGACCCAATGATCCCATATCTAGGAATATATCTCAAGAAACTAGAAACACCAATCAGAAAGGATATATGCACCCCTATGTTCATAGCACAATTTACCATAGCTAAGATGTGGAAGCAGCCTAAGTGCCCATCAGCAGATGAGTGGGTTAGGAAACTGTGGTACATCTACATAATGGAATACTACACTGTTGTAAAAAGGAAGGAACTCCTACCATTTGCAACAGCATGGATGGACCTGGAGAGAATATGTTAAGTGAAATCAGTCAGTCAAATATCACATGATCTCACTCATTTGTGGAATATAATGAACAACATACACTGATAAACAAAAACAGATTCAGAGACAGAGAAGCATAGATCAGATAGTCAGACCTCAGAGTGAAGGCAGGGGAGAGTGGAGGAAAGGGGGAGAGATCAACCAAAGGACTTGTATGCATGCACACAACCCTAACCAATAGACACAGACACTAGGGGTGTGAGGGTAGGAGTGGGGCTGGGGGGTGGCAATGGGGCGATATGGACACATACCATAATCAATAAAGAAAATAAATAAATAGCTGAAACCGGTTTGGCTCAGTGGATAGAGCGTTGGCCTGCAGACTGAAAGGTCCCAGGTTCGATTCTGGTCAAGGGCATGTATCTTGGTTGCGGGCACATCCCCAGTAGGGGGTGTGCAGGAGGTGTCTGATCGATGTCTCTCTCTCATCGATGTTTCTGACTATCTCTCTCTCTCTTCCTCTCTGTAAAATATCAATAAAATATATTTTTTAAAAAAGAAAATAAATAAATGTGAAAAAATAATGATAAATACTACAAGCTGTAAAAAAAAATGAATCAATGGAAAAATGAGGATTAACAACAAAAGAAAGCAGAGAACATCCATAATCCTACCACTCAGAGACTATCACTATGTACACTGTGGGAAATTTCCATTTAATCATTCAAGAAGTATTTATTGAGCACCTACTATATCCAAACACCACTCTAGATGCTGAGTCTACAGCAGTGACAAAAACAACCCACATTTCTTGCCCTTAAACCTCCACATAGATATATTAGTATATAATGGTTTGATTCTCTTCACCTTTTCATATTTAATTTTAAATTTTCCTGGGGTTGAAACATGCATACTTACTAAAGAATAACAGTTTCTACGTCAATTAACTGAGGCTACTTAATTCTAAATTTTTCTAGACTTAAAGATATGAAACCACTAATTATAGGTAACTAAGCTGACTTATAGCCAGAACTCCTGGCTAGGCATGAGGGCCGTGAGATGCCTGAGGGCATCCTGAATAGCCTGCACTGTCCTGGCTGCCAGATTATACCCCCTTTTACAGCTACCATTTAAAATGTAATTATAGAATTTAATTGACCTTATTGTTTATATAGCCCACATCCCTGAATTCAACTTTAAAATATCTGCCTTATTATTTTCTCTATTATTATTTATTACATATTATTTATTTTATCTTTTTTATTTTATGTTTTTTACATCTGGAATCATGTCTGTGAGGTCCTATATTTGTTTCTCTAGTAATGTGAAAAACATTTATCCTGTTTTTATTTTATTAGTGATTACCTTTAAGTTTAACAAACACACACATATAATTTCCCCACATTTTTCCATGAAATATTATCTAATGACTCTTGAAATAGATGAAAAAAAGTACATTTTACTTCTTCTCTTACCCACTTCCAAATCTTTTGCAATCTGGAATTTTGGGTTCAGATTGTTATTTTTAGGAGTAGTAATTGTAGTAGTAGTATAGTCCAGCTATTGATATTTCCCTATTTTTATATTTTATCATAAAATATTTAATGGTATCTGAAGAGAAAGGAGTCTATGTGCATGTGCTCCATTAACCATTTTGACAAGAAGCCCATTTTAAGGTTTTTAAATGCATTGCCAAATTACCTTCCAGGAAAGTTGTACCAGTACACAGCTTCACCAACCATCCATGAGGCTACCCATCTCACTATATTCTGCAGAACTGACCATAATTTTTGGAATGTTTACCTATTTGATAGATGGGAATTGTTTATCTGGGGAAAAAATAAGTTGTTAGAAACTTCAATTTCAGCATTTCATCTCTGATGAAGTTGCAGGTCCCTACCAAAAAAAAAAAAACCCTCATAAGGGGAGAAGTTTTGATTCAGGGTCTTGCCTATAAATGTTACCAATTAATTTCTAAGGGACTGTTTTATAATCTTTTAGACAAGGTACTTTGGGGACATGTGGATCCAGAAAAAAATTACAATGGGTGATAATTGTTTTTAATACCAAGAATCCATGTACTCACTCTTAGTCAGGGAACATTGGTGCTATGCTATATGAATTCTCATAAAGTAAACAAATTAGTTAATCAGTAAATTCATGTTAATAGAAAACTAGAGTCACAATAACTAATTTGTAAAACCTGCAGTACTGGCAAATATTATGATAAGACATATTGGCCTAATGGTGCTCTGCAAATAGGTTCTGATTTGCAAAACTGAGCAACACAATAGCAATCATTTCACGTGTAATATTCATATCAGAAATGTTGACTGGAGTGATTGAAAGTCATTCACTTAAAACTAATAAATAAACACACTTGTCTCTCTTATAATACTGAAGAGTCACCCTTAATTTAGCAGTGTTCCTCTGCATTATTCTTGTTCATTAGCAGAAGTGACTTGGAATAAAATTTAGCTACCAATTTCCTTGACAAATACAGGAATATATATACTCATATACATATATAAGTACATGTGTGTGTGTGTTTCTACATGAATGGTAAAGGCAGAAATAGCATTTCAAACAGAAAGCACAGCATGAGCAAACACATGAATATAATGGGGACTGAGGTGGAGGAAGCCAGCCAATCGTCACTGCAAGACTAGTGAGGGGTACATACGACCCTTGGCTATGGCTAACATCATTCTGATAACTACTACTAGGATATCAAGTTTTTACCTTTAAAACAGGTTTCAGTAAGAATTTCAAAGACAGAAGAAATACCATAAAGTAACTTTATTCAGAATCTATTCAAATGTGTGTTTTAATGAAGGTTGCAACCTATGTTAGCATGTGTTTCACAGATGTCCACTCACTTTAAGTCAGAGTGGGTATAGCACAATTTAGATAACATTTTAGAGTAGGAGAGGGTAAGGGTGAAGGGGATAAATGGTGATGGAAGGAAACTTGACTTTGGGATGGTGAACACACAGTACAATATACAGATAAAATATATAGAAGTGTACTCCTGAAACCTATATGATTTTATTAACTGAGGTCACCCCAACAAATTCAATAGGAAGGAAATAGATACTATTTTATAAGTACTCTTTGATCATTAGTAAAGCTAACAATAAGACCTCGCATTGATTGAGTTTGTGCCAGGCACATGCATTACATCATTTTATCCTTATAACTATCTATGAAGTCATTTCTCTCATTATCCAGTTTTAAAGAGGGGGACTTAACCAAGGTCAAGCAGTTAAGATGTGAAAGACTTAACATTTGAACCCAAGCTGTTGGATTCCAAAGCCCATGCTTTTACCCATTGTTTGGAAGATAATGATGCTGAAAACTTTGGGATATCACAAATATATTTTATTTTTACATAAAGCCATAAATGTCTAAAACATGTCTTTGTATTTACTTTGTTAGCATGTGGAACTGAACATAAAAAGTTACTTGTGCTTAAAAGCTGTCAGTCTTGCTATTCTCTCCTTCCCTTCTCCACTTCATCCAGGATCAAGGTCATTGTGCTGAATTTGTGGTCCTGCAATCACTTCCATTTCATGGCCACAAATTGTGATGCCCAAAACACAGACATATGACTTTATAGCTAAAATATCTAGAAAAATAATTCTTACTCTAACACAAAATCCAGTAATAATGGAAAAAGAAAGAAAATTATGGGTAAAATAAATTGCTTTTTTTATATAAACATTATTTTTTTCAAGGTCTTGTCAGTATAAAAGCCTCTCTTCCAATCACTAGTCACTTCACCCCCTTTTTAATTTTGCCCGTTCAGTCCTCCTCCTCCTACCTCATCAAAAGTCAAAGTTAGAAAACCACCTAAATTAAACCCTTTCCCATGACATTATCATTTCTAGTTTCCAGGGGTTATTAAGAAACCTTAAACCCAGACTTTCAATGATGAGAGAAGAGGAATAGAAGGCATGGTAAATGAGAAATGACAGGAATGGAAATGCCACTGAAATGACAAATGCTACACATTGGCAGACAGACGGCTGATTTCCTTATTCCATAAAGAGCTCTTCAACCCTAAAAGAATAACACTGATGACCCAACAGAGAGATTGGCAAAGGACCTGAACAGGCTGTTCACATCAAAAGAAAATGAAGTGTTACTTAATCATTTGAAAAGATACTCAACCTCAGTCATAATTAAAGAAATGCAAATTAAAATAAGATACAATACTTAACTTTCAGGCCTCAGGGGTGGAGGGGAACAAAATTGGTTCTGGGGAAATAGTTATAGTCATAAGTCATATTTGGAGCACAACTTAATATTTATCCAAATGCAATCTATGACACAATAACTTTACTTCTAGGAATATATACAAGTGCATTTGTACCATTGACCCAGAAATACGTGCTCAGAGATATTAGAGCAGCATCATTTATAGACACAAATCCCTGGAAACAACCCAAATGCTCCTCAGTTCGTACTGAGCACCATTAAAGTCCCTCTGGAGGGCTACATGAAGAACTGACCAGTGGTGGGAGCAGGAGGGGGTACCAGGGATAAGAATGGACTGGTGAATTAATTATTCTCCCTTTCTCTCTCTCTCTCTCTCTCTCTCTCTCTCTCTCTCTCTCTATATATATATATATATATATATATATATATATATATATATATATATAAAATCTTCTATCGAATAAAAGAGTAATATGCAAATTGACCATACCTCCACTATACCCACCAGCCATGCCTACCAGCCATGTCCACAAGCCAATCAGAGCAAGTATGCAAAGTAACCCAACCAAGATGGCTACAGCCACAGAGAGAGTGGGAGAGAGGCTTGGGTTACCCCTGATCAGCGGTTCTCGAACAGCTAGCAGGGTCTCCTAAGACCATCAGAAAACACAGATATCTACATTAAGATTCATAACAGTAGCAAATTACAGTTATAAAGTAGTGACAAAAATAATTTTATGATTGGGGATCACCACAACATGAGGGACTGTATTAAAAGGTCGCAGCATTAGGAAGGTTGAGAACCACTGCCCCCGATGATGGAGGAAGCCAAGCTTTCCGCATGCCCTGGCAGGCGTTTAAGGCAACAAAGTTTCAATGGCTGTGAGAGCAGAAGGCTTGGCTCCGTGTCAGGCTACAAAGTTTCAATTGTAGAAGATAAATAAATCCCAGATACCAGGGCCTCTGCTTGGGTCCCTGGGGGGTGTGGCCGGCCTGCAAATCATTACAGGCCCCTCACCCAGGCCACCCCATTCCCCAAGGGAACACCCATCCTGATCCAGGACACCTTTCAAGACAAACCAGCTGGCCCCCACCCGTGCACCAAGCCTCTATCCTATCTAACAAAAGAGTAATATGCAGGTTGACCATCACTCCAACACACAAGATGACTGCCCCCATGTGGTCACAAGATCCTGCCCCAACTGGGCACTAGATGGTCACCACAAGATGGGTAGCAGGGGAGAGCAGTTGGCAGGGACCAGGCCTGCAAGGGAGGGCAGTTGGGGGTGACCAGGCCCACAGGGTACGGCAGTTAAGGCCAAACAGGCTGGCAGGGGAGCAGTTAGGCATCAATGAGACTGGCAGGGAAGTGGTTAGGGGGTGCTCAGGCAGAAGCAGTTAGGGGCAATCAGGAAGGCAGCAGGTGAGCAGTTGGGAGCCAGCAGTCCTGGATTGTGAGAGGGATATCCAACTGCCCGTTCAGGCCCGATACTACCTCCTCAGGCCAAACGGGCAGTCAGACATCTCTTGAGGGGTTCTATATCGGAGAGGGTGCAGGCTGGGCTGAAGGACACTCCCCCTCTCCCTCCAGTGCACAAATTTTGTGCACCAGGCCTCTAGTATGTATTTCCTTATTTTTAAAAAAGTATGTATATTAAAATTAAGTCCACTATCACCAAAGTTTTAAAGATGCTTTAAGAGTTCTAGAAGAGAAAACCATGGCAAAGCAACCATGAAATTTCTAATTTCTCCCCCATAACAGACAGCTCCAAGGATTATAAGGATATAATCAGACAGGACAATCTAGAAATAAGCCCTTGAATTATGTGCTAAATTTGTGTGCTTGCTCTCTGTTTTCATATTCTGGGTGATATCTTCCTAAAAAAGGACCTGTGATGTAAATAGCACTTCACTATTGCAATGTCAGTCTTTAATACAAAGTGGTTAAAACCATTCCACTTACCAAATCATTAGCAATCTTCAGGCCATACTCCATATGGCCGAGAATATTTTTCTATTTTTACAACAATAACCTCTCAAAACCTTGGTGAAAGCTGCCCACTGTAAGGCCATGACATCTAAGACACTGTGTTTGTATCTCCTTGCATCGCAACATAAGACAAGTGGCCTTATAAATTCCTAGTGTTTGCCAAACACATTACATGGGAGATCATCGTGTTAATTTGGAAAGGGAAACAGTTTTATGGCATCTAAGGACTGCAAAAATTACCTCTAATCCTTTTGGGAATCAAAGAGGCAATAAAGTGAAATTGAGTGCAGAAAGACTCACATTGTAAATCCATTTACTACCAAGCCTTGTTTACTCAAGGATTTATTCGTGCCAGTAACTAGTCACCAAAGCTTAATAGCATGGCTTTACCAGAATTTCATTTAAACAAGTGTGTGATATTTTTTCACAAATAGCATTCAGCTGATTAAAGCCTAATTACACGCATTGAATTAAAGGTGTGAGTACATAATAAAATGTTCTAGCTAAAAGGAATCTGTGTTGGTGTTTGATTTCCAGCTAGTAATTTGGCTGGAATAAAATGGAAGCGAGAAAGTGGAATTGTTTAAAAGGTGCAGCTTTATGACAACCTGAAGAAATAGACGAATACACACTGCACACTTTTTAAACAGGGTGTGCTGAAATCTAAAACAGCCTTTTCCACTACCCAACATTTACAATAATGGTACAAACTGCACTCACGGAGGCCAACAGCCAGAAAGAAAACATATTTCCATTATAACGCCTTTAGATGATCAAAGCATCAGCTTAATATAATCAGCTGAAATCCATTTACCCGAGAGCTCGCCACTGTGCCCAGGGACCGCTCTCCCTCCCAGCCCTATCTATTCTGGAACAGGTGCTATCCTAGTAAATTAATTAGTCTGTGGAGAAGCACCTTGTTCTCCATCTCTGCAGGCCTCTTGTGGGTCAGGGCCTTGAGGACTTCGCCATCTGGGCAGAGTTTCCCCCAGGGAAACAATCAAAGCCCACAGATTGCAGCCTATAGAGGAAGGTTCAGATGACAATTAACCTTATTAGGCCTCATTTTTTACAGTTTATAGTGTGTCAACATGTTGGCTCCATAAATAATCTGCTACATCAAATAGGTAAAAAGCAACAGTTTCTCCTCTTGTTAGAAGTTATAAAACCCTTTGGAAAAGAAGTATAATATTGAAGAAAAATTGTGTCATTTACAAATATCCAAATACCAGGATTATTGAGTAGAAAGTTAGACAGGCTCTAGATTTCAAATAAAGTTCATGAAAAAAAAAAACACATAACAACAACAAACTAACATCCTTTTCTGTAAATTCTCAGGATGGGGAATTTCAGTTTTCTAGGTCTTTCACATTTCTCTCTCAGGCTTGATGCCGCTCATATATGTGGTTTGGTAACATCTGGCTAGGTTAAGAAAGACATGTTTCTTTTTAAAATATTTTATTTTTGCTCCTTTCCCCCCAACCACAATTATGCAGATATGACCCTGTTGTCCTGGTAATACAAAATAAAATCAATCAGGACAATTGACATCTACAACTTGTCACAAAATCAACAGATATTACACCTACATTTAAAGTCAGAGTAAACTTAATTAAAACACTTCCAAAATGACTTTGCAGCCTGGCACCAAAAGTGCCCACTTCATCAAATAGTCTTTAAGTGTAACTTAAAAGAGAGTTTACTTACAGATTATCCCAGGGATGCTTGTGGGGACTGACTCAAAAAGATTTTATGTATGTTCTGCCCCTGAATATTTGACAGGGTACTGGGCCCCACCGTTTCATTCAATTCTATGACATGAATCTAGCTAAGGTTTTCAACGTGGGGAAGATGCATTCCCTGTTGGCTTCTCCCTCTGTGGCAGCTTCCTCAGACAGCTCCAGTGGGGCTCCCGAGTCACCACTGGGTTAATGATGTGTTTGGGAGCTTGCTGACAGTAAGAGCAGCTTTGTCTTCTTATGGATCCTGTGTGGATTCACGTGGAAGTTGAAAATATTTGCAAACTTGAACTGTTTGCCATTACATCCTGGAAAATTCATTTGATTCTTTCTAAAAGATAGTTCCATGAGATTCGAAGTGATGGAAGAAGAAAAAAACTTTTCATAAAATGTAACTTTTATCACTTTAAAAAAAGTAGCAGTCACACTCGATACTGCCGTTCACATTAAAAACAAATTTTCACTGATGTTATCTTTGACATTTGGACATAATGTTTAGCTTGAAATTTCTCCAGTCACGATACCATGCCTTTATTATGTAAGTGGAAAAATGAAATTAAAGGCTAAATGAAAACTTTACTTGCCTTTTTAGTTTTGGTCAGAAGAAAATCTTGAAGAAGAAGAAAGGGGAGGAAAAAGAAGAAGGGTAGAAGAATGACCTTAATGTATATGAGCATTCTTTTTAGCATATGCCCTTTTGTTATTAAATACATAATTGTCATATGGGTTAGTAATATTAGCTCATAGGTAACCTTATTATAATTGTTTTTTAACCAAGATTTACTATTGTGGTTCTGTTTCTGCAAGCATGGTTGTCATGGAAAGTTCAGAGTCATTCATTAGCACATATTGGAAGAACTTAAAACTGAAAGTAGACCATGAAGTTAAGGTATCTAACTTGGTATTTAAAAAAAGGTTGGAACAGCCTCTGACAAAACAGTGCCCTCTAGTGGATATACAAACACCTGGACTCAAAAGCAAGTCTCACACAAGGAGTGGGGTCAGGAGTTGGGAATCTAGGTGTATAAAGACATCTTACTATTATTGGATGTGAAGAAAAAGAAGGGCAGCACCAAGGTAATTGCAAAGACAAAAAGGTCATGCTTCATTATAGTAAGCATTGTTGAGGGCCCACCAGGATACAAAGATGAATAGAACAGAGACCCCGCCCTCAAGCAGCTCAATGGAGAAAAATAAGTAAGAAAGAGAAAGATAAAATGTATTATATATTTTTAAAAATAATACTAAACCCAACTAGTCAAGCAACCATTGAATTAGTCCTTGAATACCTGTGATAGATTTACCTAAAAAAAAAAAACAATTGTTAAAACTAGCAGAAGACAAAACTAGGTAAACTCTGTCATCCACAACCTGGACCTAAAAAAGTCTGATCATTCAGAAAGAGCTGAAAATCTCTATATCAGAAAGATCAGGGTGTGTGCAGTTGGATAAATCCTCAGGAGTGGGAGGTTTAGAGGGGCCACATTTCAGAGTCCACTATGTTCCCTAAAACACCCTCTCCCATGAGGCTATCCCATAAGCTTCCTGACAGGAGTATATAAGGGCAGGAATGAGATGATGAAGCTCAAACTTGATGCTGAGAATGATTACCAATTGGGCACTGAAAAAATAAATAAAGCATTAATCATTCTATTTATACCTTAAGCCCATTATAGCAACACTAGAGGCCGATGCATAAAATTCGTGCAAGGGCTCAGTCCTCACAGCCCAGGCTTCATCTGGAAAGTCGTCTGGAAGGATGTCTGGAAGGTCGTTCTGCTGTCTGGTCTAATTAGCATATTATGTTTTTATTATTATAGATTATAGATGGGCTTTAATGCAGTGATGTACACATATGTTATTATATATCACTTAGTCATAAAAGGCAGTGGTATTAGCAGGCAAATGAAACCAATGGAGTTGCTTTGGTGAACAACCAAAAGGGACACAGATTCAGGAGAATCAGGAAGAAAGCAAATGACAAGTGTTACTGGTAAAAGTGTCCTCTAAGATCTTCTATGATGAAAGCTTTCTTTAATCCCTGATTTGATTTCCTGACTCCAGTAAACACTGTACATGTTTCCATCACAACACCTGTTACACTATGATGCACCTTGTTTATATACTTTTGACACTTACTAGATAAATTTCTCAAATCTCCTAGAAACCAAGGACCATGTCATTTATCATTGTATCCCCAGTTTCCTATTGTTCCTAGAACAATGTCTAGCACAAAATAGGCACTCAGTTAATACTAACTGGTTGAGTTTCTACTCAAAATATGTAATACCTTGAAAGAAATATATCATTATCCAGATTTCATTGCATAAGTAGTATAAGATAAAATAGACATTTTACATATATGAGAATTTAAATATAAAATTATCAATTAGAAATATTATATCCTTGCTAATAGAAAAATTTCTTTTTAAAATACCTCCAAACACTTAACTAAAAATGCAAAAACAAGAAAACACAGTGTTATTGGGATGGGAGAAACTGGCATACATAACAGTGTACATTATTGAGACAATGCCATTCAACTTTGGAAAAAAGCAATCTAGACGAACATTGTTGAGACCCTTGATCTAGAAATTTTACTTAAGGAGATCATATCACAACAGAAGATTCCAAAAAGATAAAGAAAAATATCTCGCAGAATAACAAAAAACTAAATAAAGAAAGAATAAAAGGTTGGAAGAAGGACAGAAAAAAAGAACAAAAATAGAAGGAAATTTTTTAAATGAAAAAAGAGGGGAAGAAAGGAAGGAAGGAAAGACAAAGGAGCTAAAAAGAGAAAAATGGAAATTTTAAAAATACCTAAGAATAAGGAAATAGATAAGGAAACTGGCATAACAACATTGGGAGGTACTGTATATTGGACAGATGCATGCAGGATTTTTAAGCATATATATACATACATATATACATTTATATAAATTAGCATTTATTGGACATTATGGGTCAGGCATTCTGCTAAGCTATCACCATATTTAATCCTCAAGGCAAGCCTACCTAGCAGGTGATTTTGCACAATGTTTCACAAGTTTATTTTTGCAAATTTAAGCTATTTCAAAAAAAGCAAAAAATTAAAATATTTAGTAAGTACCACTATAAAATATACTTTTAAAAAGATAATTTTAGTGATGTAAACATTTAGAATTCAGTATCCATTTTTAAGTTTCATCCACTAGAAATGATAAATATTAATCACAGTTTCTAATGTGGCTGGAGTTTTATCCAAAGTTAGGGTAAAAATGGAGTGTGGGACCACCTTCTAAGAACAAGGAATTTGAATGAAAAATATCTCTGTTCTCTAAAACAAATACTTGTTTTTAAAGGACAGAAGGGGGACAGTGTTGACAAGATCTTGGCTTTATTTGTGAAAGGCTTCTAGTCTATACCAGCCAAGAGAGCCCCAAACTGTCTCCATTAACCTCTGATCATAGCATGAGGTGAAGAGGAATCATGCAAACTGAGAATATTTAAATATTCTCTCTGAATAAAAGCTGTTTAGCTGCTGGAATCATTTCCTCTCACTGTCCCTGAGCTAAAGAAGTGGATCGATCAGCAGGGGAGGCGAACAGATGCAGCTGGAGAGGAAGGGAGGCTGGGGGGAGCGCACATGAGTAGCCATGGGGGACGAGAGGTGACAGCAGAGAGTTTACAGAAGCAGCTGGAAGAATGGAGCTACAGAGGAAAGGGGCTCAGCAAGGCAAAAGCATGAGACTAGATGTGCTCAGAGAAGCTCACAGCTTGCAACACTCCCTAAATATCCACACAGAGTGAGGAAGACACTTGTTCCCAAGGGATACTGAGGAAATTTCCCCATTTCCATTACAGCCTAAAGAAAAATTTCACACACATTGCAATGTTCCAATTGCCTCTTCTGTGGCCTCTGTGCTCAAGGCCCACCTGAGATACACATTCCTGCTGGCAATTCTTCTATTGAATCCGCATTTCCGAAAGGATAAATCCATTCATCTATATTAGGCCTTGGCCATGAAAATGTGAGGGACTGCCCTCACATGTTATTCTTCTAAGTGGCATCAGAAACTCACTCTTCCCTTTCCACCCAGCACAGGTGAATGCCGCCACCTCTTGCCATTTAGGAAAATCCAAATGACCAAGAGTCAAGATCCTTGAAAAGGCAGAATTTCTGGACAACAAAGAGATTAGAACATATTTTGTGACTAACAGTGAATAATAAGTTAATACTCCTCAAAAGACATTTCCAAAAATAACAGTCATCTAGAAAAGGCTAAATGCTTTATACTTTTAAAAATCCATTGTTGATAGAACATATTAAACTTCTTTATTATTAACATTGTACATCAGAAAAGAAACAGAACACACACCTTAGAAAGATCTGTATGTGAGAATTTATTCCTGGGGATCATTCTGGAAATGAAGATAATGACAGTCCTCTGCATTAATATAGGACTTTACAGTCTACTGTCAATTAATATGTTTTATATTTATTAACCTATTCAATTTTTAAATCTGGAATTTTAGGGAGTGATTTGCATACCATTTCTCAACTCCATTGTCAGAGGTACAGGACATTCTTTCAAATAATTGTTATCTGTACAAACATATGCATTTAAAAATTATTGTTCATGTTTCCTAGTCTTATCTTGAGTCTATAGCTCTCCAAATTCCGGACAGCCTTTCAGCACCTAGGACAGTGCTACATGTCCTCACCACATAGGTGTTGGAAGGAATAGGTGGTAGCAGATTGAGGCAAAGAGCTCCACAGCAGAACTCCATGTATTTCAGAACTCCAAAAGGCTAGCTTCCAAGACATAGGCAAAAGGCAAAACAATCTTTTAAAAATCTTTAAGTGGTAACCATTATGCCACTCTCTTATTTTAATTGTACAATATTTTTAAAATTTATATTTGGTAGTCTCATCTCAAGTAATAACACAAAAGTCATGATATCCAAACATGAATACAAGTTAATTTTCAGGGGACTTTTCTCCAAAGAGTTTTATATAAATATGCCATTACTTTTCCTTCTCTTGCTTGTGAACCAAGGCTACTAACATTGTTTCCTTTTACAAGTAGCAAAGAAAACACAAACAAATTTTTTTAAAAAAAGATAAAAGGAAGAAAATAGAGTAGTAGGTTAATATTCATTGAATATTTAAAATGTGCCTGTTTAAAGCAGATACTCTTTTTATATTATCCTCATCTTTACAATAACCCTGAGAAATAAGTATTTTTGTTTAGATGAGGAAACTGAACACAGAAACCCTAAGCCACTGACTCAAGAGGCCCAGATAATCTAAGAGCTTCTATGAACCAAGACTCCTAATTGTAAGTAAATTTGCATCTTCGTGTGTTTACCAAGTCTCCCCTCTCTGTCTCTCACATTGTACACACACACACACACACACACACAAAGACACATTCAGTTAAAAAGAGAACTACAATAAAATATTGATGAGAGTAATATGCAATGTTCTCTGGATGACAGAAATAATATCGGATCATAGAAATATAGCATCATCTCGTGAAAATCAGGTTCCCAAACTGTCCAATGTGAAATCTTGAAGGTTATATTTAGAAATAACAATTAAAATGTAGAGCTCTAGGTGCTAGGTGAGAGGGGAGCCTATACATAGGTTTTAATCTCATTGTTTAATGTATAGAACTCTAATATTCATTTTCCTGATGTCTCCAAGCAGTTACCAAAGAAATGAAACTCCAGAAGAAAACATACAGTTCTATCTAGGCTCTTTGGTCTCCAAGAATTTTGCAAACTTTAAATAGTTATATTTTAGAGGGGGTTGAGAGGATAAACTTTGAAACTTTCTGCCCAAGCTTTAATCTGGACTCTACCATTAACTTGTAAAGTGACTTTGGCCAACCCACTTAGCTCTTTAAGCCTGTTTCCTTATCTTTGAAATGGGGCTAATAATAAAAATAATGATAGAACCAACTTAATATATCTGATGTAGATAGCTAATGAGATAATGTGTTACAGTGCCTGGCACAGGGTGGCACACAACCAGCAACTATAAGCTATGGGATGGCATTGGTGGTGATGGTGACTGTAACCTGAGAAATCCCCCAATTATTCTTCTGTAGATAATATTAGTACCATAGTACAGCAGAAGTTATACCCATTTATTCAACACATATGATTTATTTTTTTAAATACATTTTATTGATTTTTTTACAGAGAGGAAGGGAGAGGGATAGAGAGCTAGAAACATCGATGAGAGAGAAACATTGATCAGCTGCCTCTTGCACACCTCCTACTGGGGATATGCCCACAACCAAGGTATATGCCCTTGACCAGAATTGAATCTGGAACCTTTCAGTCCACAGGCCGATGCTCTATCCACTGAGCCAAACTGGTCAGGGCAACACATATGATTTATTGATTTCTTGCAGTGATCTGGCATGGTTAAGTGGCATAGGATGAAATTCTCACATACAAAATAAATTTTTTAAAAATATAAACATCACATTTTAACTTTAGGGGGTTTGTGGCTGAGAACTTTATCTTAATGTTAAGTTTCCACTCAGTATTTCCCTTAACCCATCCAAGACATTTATAACAGATGATACCAGCCTCATTGCTTGCCTCTGACAAGGAAGGAAATGCAGGGAGATATTTCCACTGAAGGTTCAGGTTTTCCAATGGGGCCTTACTCAGGAAGTGACTTGGATCTGTCCCTGAAACTTTAAACTCGCTTCCTTTGAGAAGGCAATGTTTTCGTCTGGCTAGGCTGTGTGATGTTTTTACTGCTACATGATTTTTAAAAAATTGCTCTATATGCTTTTAATTCTGAAACACTGAGTTTTGCTGGCAAATTATAGTAACACCAAATAAATAAATATTCCAACCAGTAGTAAACCACTTGATGGCTGCTGGCGAGGGTTGTGAGAGTAGTATACCAAAAATCTACCAGCTGAGTTTTATGTTTTATTATGTAATTTTGATAAAGAATTTTAATTGGGTGATATAATCTGTCTTTATGCTTATTTGTATGTAATTACATGTGCACAATAAGCCTACATGAATTTATAACACCCATACTGAAGATAGGATGCATCGAGGCTTAAAAAAGAAATAAAAGCCCATTTATAAACAACAGATTGAAAGGCAAACCTATGCATATATTACAACGAAATATTGTATTAAAGAATCAGTAAGCGGATCCATAACAGCTAACACGAATGAAACGGATTCTGTTGCTGCATTTCTCATTCTAACGACCTCTCCTCACTGGTGTCTCAGGCCTTTGTGCCGTGGGGTAGTAACTGACTGGCAGGCTGACACACAGCCCATGGAGAGCTGTCAGGAGGTCTCCTGGGCCTGGGGATCAGTGTGCTTAAAATATTAGGATTTGATAGAGTTAACACTTGCCCTTGAGCAGATGGTTTTGAACATTCTGTCAACACTGCCCGTGATTACCGCAAACAGATTCTCCGTCCCAGAGGAATGGGAGTGAAGTGCTTTCTAACTCCCTGGTCTCATGTGAGAGGTGTAAAATGTATCATTTCCAGGGGCTCCTCTCAGCTGCCAGAGGCACAAATGTTTCCCACACCAATTCCCACACCACGCAGCCAGAGCCATGACTTAATCAAGAGCCATTGCCTGGGTCTGGGGGAAACAGACCAGGCTGGACTTAAACTAGACCTAGATCCTTCTATTTTGTGTCCCTGGAATACCTTGAGTGTGTGAATTGCTTTTTACAAATGAACAGAATGATGGATTAACAGTAGTTAGGCCAGTGTAAGAGTGTGGAAGGAGAAGGATGAGAGAATGAGGAAGGCCCTGTGGACGCTCTGAAAACTTCAGCAGTTCAGAGTTCTGAAAGTAGAAATGAACACACCTCCGCGTATTTATTTTTCAATCTAGGCAAATTCTTGGACGGGGGGTGGTGTCTCTTCAAATGAAAAATATTACCCTTTCTTATTGAGTGCACTGGTTTACAGAATTAGGAAATGAAATCACCAATGATGGCAGATCGTGGGAAGCAACTTGCAAGATTCTCATTCTGCAATGGAACTAACCAATAAATCAGAAGAGGGCGTAGCAGCCGCAGTGATGTTCAGGAAGTTATTTCCAAGAGTGTGCTCTCTGCCTAGCACCGTCTTGTGGGGAACGCCTGCAGCTAAATGAAATGGCCTCACCTCCTAGGAAGAGTGACCACAGAGTTTCGAAGACAGAACCTACACTCATAGAACCTATGCAAGGAGCTGATACTAACCTCATATCTCCAATTATTACAACTTCATCCTTAGAATATCAGGTGCAAAAGGAACACTTCAATCTCCACCTCCTAGAAAAGGCAGCTCAAGGTGTTTGATCCTGTCTCTCAGCTGATCTGCTCTGGCTGCCCATCTCCCTTTCTTGGAGGTCAAGAACCTCTCAGGACAACCAAGGCTGTCAAGATCAATAAGCAAAGAAGATTGCTTAAAAAAGAGGAAAGTATGAGTGAAGCAAAGCTTAAAGATCCACATATCCAAACCTTGGCTTCAATGTTAAAGGTGTATAACCTCCCCCTTCATTATATCAGTTTGCTATGATGCTCTGAACACCTGCACTACTACATTCTTTCCTTGGGTTTTTTTAATAAGAAAGAATTAACAAAGTGAAATTTGTTGACAGTGTTCACAGTCAACCCCGTGGGTGTTCTACCTATACGCTGTCACATTTTTCATGTTCATTTATGCAGGTGTTAAATACATGCTGACAACATATGTTACCAATCTTAAATGTGTTTTTTTTTTAACTCATAATTAAGGAGTGCTCACAGCTTGAAAAAAAATAATACAGGTGAAATCTGCCTCTGCCCAAAGATTTCTTATTATTTATTTCTCCTCTACTATTTAAGTATTTCTTAAATACAACATACATAGAAAAAGTATATACTAAAGAACACTGAATTGTATATTTTAAATATTTTTAATTGATTTTTTACAGAGAAGAAGGGAGAGGGATAGAGAATTAGAAACATCAATGAGAGAGACATCAATCAGCTGCCTCCTATATGCCCTCTACTGGGGATGTGCCCTCAACCAAGGTACATGCCCTTGACTGGAATCAAACCTGGGACCTTTCAGTCTACAGGCCGACGCTCTATCCACTGAGCCAAACTGGTTTCGGCTGAATTGTATATTTTAAATAGGCAGATTATATGGTATGTGAATTATATCTCAGTAAGGCTGTTTTTTAGTCAAATAGCTAATACATTGTTGAACCAAGGAAAACATTGTGTCCAATTAAAAGACAAAAATAAAAAGCACATCAAAAATTATTATCTATATAAACAAATTTGTAATAATGCTAAAAACATCTGAGCTCACTTACTCACCAAGAAAATCCCACTTATTCCTTTTTGTTTGTCAGTTGTTTTTTTCTTGACTCAATTTCCCTTGCTCCTTTCAATAACCATTTATTATTCTTTCTAGGAAGTCACACAAACTCTTCAAGAAGTATTATGTGATAGGGACCTCAAAGTTGTAGAAACATTCTCTTCATGGCATACAACTCTTTGAACCTTTTGTTACTTCCTGTGCACATAACCGCTTCTACATTACCCAATAATTAGCAGGAAATCCTCGTAATCTTATCCCTATGAATTTCAGAAATAAATTCTTTTATTGGCCACTACTATATAACAGCTTCCAAACTCCCCCTCTAGAGACCAGTGCAATGATGGGGTGATTGATGACATTTCAAAGCAAGTATTACATTATGCTCTGGCAAGTATAAGAAAGTGTTTAGAAGTATTTCCCAAATGTGAGGCAGTAACAAAATCAGCAGGACACACAATCAGTCCACCTGTGGCTTCCCCTTAATTGCAAGCAGTCAGCCAAGCTTAGTCCACCCTCAGGACCTCTGTTCCTGCTCCCCTCAGTCTTCACATCAAGAGGATGAGACCAAGATGGCTCCTAGGCCTTTCTTGAACAAACTAGGCAACAGTGCTTCACTGCACAGCTGGGACTCGTGACCCTGCTTTGTGTGCTTTGAGGCAACTGTCTTATTCCTTTGTTTCTTTAACTGAAGTGCAAGCCCCATGAAAACAGGACTATGCATCTTCTTGTTACATCCAGCATAGAGTCTGGCACAGAGTTAATGCTCAACAAGCATTTTTTTTAATAAATTGCTTAACAAAATACAGATACAACTCTTTCCCCTGGATATTCTGATTCAGTAGGACTCAGGTGAAGCCAAAACCCTGTAGCTAAAGCACCTCAAGTAATTTGGATGATCAAGCAAGTTTGAAAAATGCCCTCAGTACCTTGCTATGCAGCATGGCTGTGGACTAGGCAGCATCGGCATTACCAGGAAGCTATCTAGAAATGAAGAGTCTCAGGTTCCCAGGCCCATTGAATCAGGACCACCATTAGCAAGGTCCCTGGATGATCTGGGCACTAGTTAAGAGTTTTAGAAGCACTGTCCAGGCACATGTATTTCCAAGCCAAGTCTGTCTTGCCAGCGAGATAGACTTGGAAGCACCACCCGGGTACTCTGGAGGGACCCTCGCCTGGGCAGGAATGAGAGCCTCGGACTGACATTACCAGCTTAGTTTATTGTGAACCTGGAACTTCTACACTAGCAGTTCTCTGAGTGTGGTCCCCTCACTGGCAGCATTAGCATCACCTGGAAACTTGTTAGAATTGCAAATTCGCTGGTCCCATCTCAGATCTACGGAATTAGAAACTCTGAGGGTGGGGACAATGATCTACCTTTTAACTAGTTCTCCACAGGAAATCCTGATTCATACTAAAGTTTGAGAACCATGGTTTTAGACCAAAGATCCCAGCCCTTGCTGTACATTTAGATCGCCTGGGGAAGTTTTAGAAATCCTAGTGCCTATGCTACACCCCAGACACATTAAATGAGAATTTCTGGACATGGTACCTAGATTTCAGCAACCTTTAAGTCTTATCAGTTGATTCTAATGGCTGTCAATACTGGGAATCATAGTTCTAGCCACAGTCAGATCCACCTGGCCACTTGGCAATAGTCACCAATAGAAATAGAAATACTTGGAAGCAAGGTTAGATTAAGACAGTGTTTCTCAAACCTTAGCATGCATGAGAATTTCACCTGGAGGAACAGATTGCCAAAGTTATGCATCAACAGGTCTGGGGTGGGGGAAAGAATCTTCAGTCCTAACAAATCCCCAGGTGATGCATGTGTCTTGCCCAGAGAACACACTCTGAGTTCTTTCAACATGATTTGGTTATAGAGTTCATAAGTCCCTAAGTAGAGCTACTTGAAATAGGTCCAGTATTTTTGATCTCTAAAAATAGTTCCCCTCTAAAATCTCAAGGTCAGTAATTGGAAAAGTATATATAGTAAACAGATACAAATTGAAAGTCTGGTGGACATGGGCTCAGATCATAGCTCCATCCCATACTTTAATCAGTTTAATCTTCCTGCATCTCCAGCTATTGTTCTGTAAAAATAGGAAGGAGACTCAGAAGTCACGGCTCTAATTCTTACTTGGCCATTACTAGCTATGTTATTTCGGGGGAAGTTATTCTGTTACACCTCAGTTGTATCCTAATAACTTTGTACCAGTTGTCAGGATTATTCTGAGGAATGAGTGAGATCCAGAGAGATTAAGTCCCCCAAAGATACACAATTCCTTAATAATTGGGCAATTAGCATTTAAACTTGAGCAGATCTGACTTCCTAGTTTACAAATGAACTATGAATGGCCAAACCCCTTTATCCAGGTTCTCATTCTCCTGGGTCTCCCTGGGTCATTAATGGCACCAACTACTCGCTCCCTGAAAGTTTCTTTTCTCCAGGTTCATATGTCACAGCATTATTCTGTTCTTTTTCTTACCATTTCAATCCCTTCTTATAGCTCTAAACCATTATTCTAAACTTTGGCCTCTCTCCTACTGAACTCCAGACCTTTTCCAGTCATCTGCTGCTCCTTGATGCCTACATTTGATGACAGACACTCAGATACAATGTGCCTCATCCTAGCTTATTTTTCTCCCTCATTTATTTTTTGTTAATGGCACCACTACCTCCCCAAGCACACAGATTTAAAACTTCAGAGACATTTAATTAGGTTGGAGAGTCTACTTAGTTATTCTCACTCTTTTCATAAATCACATTTCCTCTCCAACCAGCCCTTAATAGAATTCCACTTCTCATTAGTAACATAGCTAATGAAACTTATAGACAACTCCTATGTTTTTTCTCTTTCTCTTAGAGTTATGTAAAGAATTAGTTATAATCTCTCTTTAATTTAGACCTTTGGATATATAACATCATGTGCTCTGTTTTTCCTGTTAGAGGAACCATATAGGAAACTATCTTCTTAGATGATAGTAAGATGAAGATGTTCACCTTACCAGAAAAAGCCACTCACAGCCACTGATGTAGTCACATATATATGTACTTGAATTGGTATAAGTGTTGAGTGCTCACAGTCGAAAGTTGGCAACAGCAGCTTGGAGATTTAAACTCATGATCCAGTAGCACCATAATATAATGAATAAATCATATTTTCCCATTGTTCTTTAAAATAAATTATCCCAAATTGTTTCAAATTTTTGAAAAAAGTCAAAGGGTAAATTAAATGTATAATCTTTAAGGTCCAAGAAAATCAAGACGTACCTTTACAGCCCTGGCTGGTGTGGCCCACTGGTAAAGCATCAGCCCTTGGACCACAGGGTCGCTGGTTTGATTCCTGCTCAAGGGCACATACCTGGGTTACATATTCCATCCCTGGCTACAGTTGGGGTATATGGAGGAGGCAACCAATCCATGTGTCTCTCTCACATCAATGCTTTTTCCTCTCTCTCTCTAAAAAAAAATATCAATGGAAAAAACTATTCTCAGATGAGGATTAACAACCACAACAAAAAAAGATGTATTTTTACATTGTAAGGACTTAAGGTACAAACTATTTTAATGTTTGAGCTAACTTAAAGTTATTTTTAAACTCTATAAGACCAAAGGTATAGAACCCAGTGTCTAACTTTTTTCCCTTAACTGATATTTAAAACCACAGAGCTCTTTGAGTGAGTTTCTCCTACTTATTGGGCAATAATCATAATCCATTGTCAAAGAGTGCAGTGAAGTCTTGAGAGAGATTGATTTCTAAAAGCACTCCCATGCTCATTTTGACATCCTCTGAAACTGTAGTCAAAAAGCAGTTTCTATCATCTATTTGTTCTGGGGCTGGTCCCAGATTCGAGGAGACCAACTTCATAATTAAACCGACACTGCTGGTCTGCAGTATATTCTACAGAAAAGTAAGGAAACACACTACACATGAAGCATAATTCACCAATGATATATGTAACTGGATTTTAGGAGCCCAAACTAAATCATTTGGAATTCTGCCAAACTCAAAAAGGGGGGAAAAAAGCCATAACAACCTTCTTTCTGCTACGAATAATTATGTGAAATGTTCCCAGTGGGGTTGCCACCTTATTAAGTACCCAATTGTGATCCACGGCTGCTAGGCACTGGCTAACAACATGATGAATGCTTTGTACAAGATCTATAGGAAGAACAAGCAAGTTAAAGGGATATGTTATTTGAAAACATAAATGCAGCTAAAGTTCAGGAGATCCTTATGAAAGCACATTTTTAATGTGATTACTGGGCATTACCACACTTCCATCACTACCTAATTTTATTTTTCTATATATTATGTCTAGATCTAGTCTAAAGGGCAATATAGAGAAATGATACTACAAATTTAATTATTTTAAGATTATTTAAAGAATCAAATTTCAATCACTATGAACATTCTTTATAAGACATAATCTTTTTTTAAATTTAATTCATGCCATTCTGCAACATTCAGTTACTATTCTAGTCACTACAAAGGGTTAAAATACAGAAGCTGTGAATGAAATGCATAATCCTTAAGGCCTTAGAGCATTAAGATATATCTGCTCCTTAGGGTCCATCTTTGTCCATAATCAATTTCTTCCCTTGGAGAACATTAATTGTCTCTAATGATAGCTTCCCATCAATACATCCTTGATCTTAAAAGGCCTGTACAGCTTTTTCCTTTATTCAATCAAATCATCTCTACAATTGCCCCCCTTTAGTAAGATAATACCTTTTAAGCCTTGTATTTTAATATAAAAAATAAGAGGTAGCTGCAAATTCTAATGGAAGTGCTAACATTTGAGAAACGGGATGATGGCTTCCATTATCCTAAATAATGTTTGAAGATTATAGAAAGCACTGTGTTTCAAAAGGTGGAAACTAATCTACCACTTTCAAATTATTCCTTGTATAAAAATCTGTTCTGACATTAGGATTTTCCCCCCAATGATGGCACTGCATGTTTTAATATTTAAGTACAAAATATAATTTTCCTGCTCTGAAAAAGGCAAATAATTGCTATTTATAAGGACAAAATGCTGAATAACTCAAGGAACTGACAACATTAAACTCCAAAGCCGTTTATTTTGTTATTCTCCTGATAAGCCATTTCCACACTCTTCACTCAAACCATCACAATCCTAATCACTAGTTACAAAAATTATTTACTTTCATGATGGCAAGGAAAAAAAAAAAAGACCTCAGTCTCTTCACGACCCGCTAACGGTGTCTTCTCCCGCCCCGCCCCCCAATCCCTGGCCATTTGCCTTCTTCAAAGATGCTTTTCTAAAGGTGGGAAAATTCAATTTTTTTTCCACTTTACTGATTTGTTTCCATTCAAATAGAGGATTGCTCTTGCACTGCTTTATCTAGGTTACTCAGGACAAATCTGTGTCTCTGTCCAAGGCCTAACAACAGCGTCTGCAGAGACTGCCCTAATATTTATAATAGGTAAGGAACCTTGAGAAGAGACACTGGTAGGACAAAAGCCGTCTAACCTACAGAATTCTTCTTTGGGTAATTTCTATATTCAGTGGGAACAGAGCAAAATTTCCATGCTGCGCATAGAGTGTCATTCTTATCTCCACAAGGTTGGGAAGCTCTCTCACCAGAGTGCTGGGTTACATGTGTGCTTTCTCGCTTGCTTACAAAAAAATCCGCCAGCATTCTAGGAATAGAGGGAGAGACTCTGTGGAATGTAATTAACTGCAAAGCCCAGGTGATTAAAAAACCGATTAAAAGAAAATCACAGACACAACACAGAAAAGAACTTATTCACTGAAAAAAAAAGATGGGGGAGGGTGAAAAGGGAGAGAAACAGAAAAATAATTCATTTGTTTGGGGTTTCTTTAGTAATATGTACAAATTTAAGTGCTAAATATACACTATGAATCAAAATATAAGCACTATTTCATACATATATTGGCTGCAAAAAGAACAGCCAAAGAAATACTAGGATTATGTATGGGGTAAAATGTGTATATGTAGGAAGATAATATCACCCTAACAAATATTAAATCTAAACAACACACACAGAAAAGTGAGACCAGTTAACAACCAAGATAAGAGATGAAAATTGCCACTGAAGCAGATCAACTTTATTCAATGCCCTGATAAGCACCTATTTGCTCTTCCCCATTATGCTTTCTTTAGTATTTATAAATTATCATTTAATTATGGTGGCAAGTGGTAATTGTCAAATAAAGCTCAGATAGGCATAAGCCCTCCGGCTGCACATGACAGAAAAATATCTGCTAAAGCTGGGCTGATTCACACGCTTAGGAAAAAATTTCTTTCTTCTTTTTATCCTTGCCAACAAATTATATGAACTGGCACTTTGTGCTTTGTAGGCATTTTGAAGTCTATGCAGATTACAGAGAAGAAAAATTAGTTGTTGCGATATCTACCATTCCTAAATTATTCTGCTGATTTAAGACATCACGTACCAAGAGAACAAAAGAGGGCAAAGATCAAGAAATTCAAACCTGGCTCTACATATAGTTTATGCCCAGCATCATTTTCATTTGAGGAAATCAAGATTTGGAGACTTATTTTACATACTGTATAGTGGATTTTACATAAAGTAGGAATTGGAACATGACATTCATCCCATTAGGAGAGACACAGAAATATCTTTTTCTTTAAGTCTCTTCCTACGTAGGATTAATTAGCACCCATCTACCCCACCTCTTTTGTATCGAGTATTATAAATTATTCCCTCAGCTAGCATGCCAGCTGTGGAGCATAAACACAAATAGAGGATTATAATGCATGCAAAAAGATAAGTTGAACACCAAGAGGCAATTTAATTACATCTAATATTTAGACAAAATGCAGCATTTCGGTAATATATGTTGAGCCACTTGGGAATTACTTTTATTTGCAAGACTGAGCAGAAAAAGACACAAGGAAATACCTGCCCCCCAGCCTGCGCAGACCCATCATTTTCATTTCCTTTAAAGAGAGAGACAGAGAGAGAAGGATGGTGTGGGGAGAGAGGGGAGGGAAAGCAAAACAGCAACAAAACAAACAAACAAACAAAAACAAAAAAAAACAAAGCAAACTCAAGTTCCTGCTGTGAGCCTAGGGCATCACCTCCTCTTCTCTTGTCATTCTCCTGCCCCCTCTGCATTCCAGCCATTCAGGGCTACTTTTGGGGGCCTTGAAGGTGCCATATTCCCTCCTGCTTTAGAGTATCATCATAGATTCTTCCCACTGCTTGGAATGTTATTTTACAATTTCAGCCCCACTTCCACCCCACCTCCACCTTCATCCCCTCCATCTACTTCAGTCCTACTCATCCTGCAGATCTTTCCCATAGGAAAGCTTCCTCTGAATCCCACCTACCCCAACTCCAGACAAGATCATGTGGTATTATTACAGACTCTCACAGCCGTTATTCCAGCTTAAGAAAATAATGCTAACAAATAGAAAGTATTTATGGTCCAGGCTACTCTATAGTCTAACAAAAACCCTCACAGCAACCTTGTGAAGGACAATGAGGCACAGAAACATTAAATCACTTGCCCACGATTCCCAGCTAGCCAGGACTCAAACCCATGTCTGGGACCAAAGTGTGCATCCTCAGCCACTACTCCTTTTTGCCATATATATTTGCACTGTTGTCCAGCCACAATTTGTCAACTTTCCCCTTGCTCCCAGCATACACGCTAGTTGGTAAGTGCCATGAGGCCAGTGAACATGTCTATTTTGCTCAGGCCTGATCCATAATAAGGACTTAATAAATAATTATTGCATCATTTACTAAATATTTAGCTCAAAATAAAGATGGGTTTGGAAGCTGCAGATAGCTGCTTCTCTCAGTGTTTTAGCAGCCAATACTGTTCCTCCATGTTTTGAGACCTCTTTTACTGCTTTAACCCAGCAAGGTGGCTTGGCCTAGCAGACAACTTCAGGTATCTTTGCTCCAGAGAGTAAGATACTTTTGTTTTTTAATAGCTTAATTCCTTTTATTTTAAAGCCTGATAAGTAAAAATCAAAATGGTTAAGTTTCATTGATACCGTAAAGCATGTAATACCTATAAAAAACAATACAATTTCCACAGATATTTTTTTTTTGAAACTGAGTAGACCTGAAGGTTAGTAGGATATATTTTAATACCAACTCAAAAACATACCCTATTCTGAATGCAAAGAAATATTGGTACATTGGCTATTATGCAGCCAGCAAACAAATTGCACCCCAGGTACAATCTGTGTATTAATAATACTTATACACAGTCAATGGAATGTTAACAATGTTTTGTCAAAATGCATAACTCAAATTTGAATATGCAGTCTAGCCTTGAATAATTCAATTCTTCATACCTGGAAATGAATATTACTCATTTGAAAACTTAGCTATTTTCATGTTTTTGCTTTGTTTGGGCATACTTTTAGAACATTTTAGTCCATGATGTGGGCTATTCAGTAACTGATGCAAATTTTCTTTGTAAAAAGAAAATAAAACCCTTTTTAGCAATCAAAATATCAAAACATATCTAGACCAGCATTTAGGAAACTGAACATAACCTCAATTCAGACAGGTCTTTTAAATAAGAAATGTCCATAGGTAGACTATTAATTGAGAATTGCAAAGCTAAACTGCATTTGCACCTTAGTATTCATAAATGGTTTTCAGCTACTCATTTATTTCCATTGGCATTGCTCTACCCCAGTCAAAAACTCTTCTAAAATAAAGCTGCCATTTTCAAAGAATGTTTTGCATCTTCTGTATTATGTTCTTTTTGCCACTTTAATCTCTCCAATATACTGTTGTAGTATTGAAGTACTTTCCATTATAATTAGAAACTTAGCATGTGTTTTTTTTAAAGAAACAAAGCATTTACTTCTCATTTCCATAAAAACAAAACACAAAAAAATAAAATATCTTCCATTTGAAAATTAGATGAACTTTTTCCATATAAATGGTATGGAAAACTAGGTACCTTACTCAAAACATAAAAATTAAGATATTGGCCACTGGCAAGGCCTTTTGTTTTAAAAAGTTATATTTTTGCCCTGGCCATTATAGCTCAGTTGGTTGAGCATTGTCCCATGCACCATTCCCTGCCCAGGTTGTGGGCGGGATCCCCACTAGGGGGCTTGCAGAAGGCAGCCGATTGATGTTTTCCAGTCTCTCGCCCTCTCCCTTCCTCTCTAAAATCAATAAAAACATATTTAAATAAATAAATACAATAAGAATAAAAATAGTTATTTTTGTATAATCACAGATATTCACGTGGTTTACCTGGAATGGTAGTGTAAATTAATATCAGTAAGTCCATCAACACAAAGTAAATTCTTTATCTAAAACTCCAATCTTTATAAATACTTCTTTATCCTTCTTCTGTACTGTAGCTAACAGATAATTCTGGATGACCCTGAGGTCTATGACACTGGGAAGTATCTTCTGGCTCTTCAGAAAAAGAATAAGGTATGTTGAATGTAGCTTCAGGATTAAGAATAATGATTATTCCAGGTCTCTGCATCCTGGCTACTCAATGTGGATATGTGTTACTTCTTTTCCACTAACCCAGTGGTCGGCAAACTCATTAGTCAACAGAGCCGCAGTTTTCCGACCACTAACCCAAGGGTTCTAGGGATTTATAAACCAAATTCCTGCCTGTTTTATTATTATTATTATTATCAGACATAAGATTGGACCCTTACAAATCAACAAATAGGATATTGGGGAAAGAATGTAAGAGACCAAAACTAATGCTTGAAAAGGGAGACAGAGCAAATCCACGTTTACTTTTCTAACCAATGTTCTGTATATTAATTCAAATGTTATCAAACTCTAAAAATAAATAATTTATGCAATTGCTACCTCTCAACTAACTTCAAAGCTTTTAGTACATAGCATAACCATCTATATACTAAGAACTAAATAATGGCCTATTGGCTGGTTGTTGAATAAGAAAAATATCCCAGAACTGCCCAATAGAAATATAATGTAAACCATGTAAGTAATTCTAAATGTTCTAGGAACCACATAAAAAAAGTAAAAAGAAACAAGTGGAATTTATTCTGATAATATATTTCATTTAACCAATATATCCCAAGTATTACCATTTAATATGTAATATATATAATAAATTATTGAGATATTTTGTGTTATTTCATTTTTGTGCTAAGTCTTCAAAATTCTAGTGTGCATTTTATATTTACATTACATTTTGGTTTGGACTAATCATATTTGAAGTGCTCAATAGCCATGTTGACAGCACAGACAATCTATACCATGATAATTGAATATTTACTTTTTTCTCTTGTATTCTAAGTCAGTTATGTTTTGATGTAGTTGATGATACTAAAATAATGTATTTTCTAATATATAAAATAGATTCTTTTGTCACTGAGTATGTTTGAGATTGAGCTTATATTTCCAGACCCTTATTTTAAAAATTCGCTATGGTGAATGCTAGTTGAATTATCTTTAGCAAGCCTACACAACAATGATTAGAAATATTTATTATCATTGCTTCTGAATTTTCCAGTGAGTTCTCAACTGGAAATTAAGATAAACATAGAAAACATGTGAGATAAACCTAGTCATTGGGCTCTGAGGGTGAGTGGAAGGATGAGCCTATAGCTAAGAGCATCTATGTCCTTCTGTCATGTTTTGATTTTCCAAACATAAACTCTACAAAGTCTCCTGTGATATATCATCTCTTATCTTTTAATGACTCAATTTTGAAATATTATAATTATAGTTAATCACTCACAATCCCCTTAGCCTCAAAATCTATCAGTTACAAACTCTTGCTAGTTCTGCCTCCAAAATAGGTCTCATTTTTATTTTTATCTTTGCACTAACACAGACTTACATAGATCTTTCTTCATCTGGCTCCCAGCATTCAGTTATTATAACACAGTGCTATTAGAGAGGTCCTGCTGAAACGTACTTTGGAAAACATCACTTCCTGTTAGTCTCCTGCTATGAAGATCTTCAATAAACATAGAATATAGTCCTAGCTCTTCAATATGGTTATCAGAGCCCTCCATAATTTTATTCCAACTGATTTATATCAGATGACTACCTATGACCTACTGCATCCTAAACTTGGGTTCACTGTTCCAAAACATACTGATATTTCCTGCTTTTGGTACATCTTAGTCTTCCTGGAATGCCTTTCCTTCACTTAGTCTTCAAAATCAAACTTGAATTTCGTTTTGGGAAACTTCTCTAAGTTCCTTTACCCATAAATTCAATAGATGTTTTATGAGAGGCTTTTCTGTGTGCCAAATACTGTTAGACATTGGAGATTTCAAAAAGACATTTTCTTGAAAAATCTTCCAAGTTGGTAAGTGATGTTTGCAATATAATGTAATAAATGTACTAATGAACATATACACAATGTGTGTTTGAGAGGCCAGAGGCAATAAAAATTCTGCCTGTGCAGATGGAGAGTAGAGAAGATATTACAGAGGAAGTGATATGTGAGCAGTGTCTGGAATTAGTAATATTAATTTGTCAGGTAGAAAAGAAGGGAAGATGTTGATGGCAGATAAAACTAACTATTCAAAGGGCACAGAAGTACATGATTGGAAAATGGAAAACAGGTTAGCATAAAGGAAGAGTGATATTTAAAATATTTAACATCTAGTAGGGCATGTGTACTGACCAATCAAAATTGACAGTGATCTTAACCTGTGCATACCAACTAAATATCAGGCTTGAAACAAAATTAAATGAGTATGCTGGGCACAAAAAGAGAGGTAGAAAAGTGGTAGGTTACTAACAGATCAGTAGGGCTGTGATAATGATTTGAACTTACTTCAGTAGTTAGGAGGAAACCATTGAAAGGATTTAGACAAGTTCAAGTCATGTTATCAGTTTCATTTGGAAATATCAACCAAGGAACTATATAGAGAATGGCTTTGAGTGGGGAGAAATAAAAAGGCTGAGAAAGCATGTATGTTTGTGGTAACCTAGTAAGAGATGAAGCCTAAGGATAGAGATAAAAGATAAAATTCAAGACATATTTAGGAAATAAAAATTCACAGAATTTGATGAACAACTAAACATGAAGGATAGGAGACTGAGGAAGAGATAACTGATGCATCTGAGATTTTTACTTGGAAACTAATGCACAGTGATGCCATCAAACAAAACAAAGAATATAAAAATGAGAAAAGGTTCCATGTTGTATACGTGGAGTTCAAAATACCTGAGAAACATGGTTAGATATATACTGTATGTCCAGAAGACAGCTATAAGTAGGAGGCTAGAACCCAGGAGAGACAAACACCTGGGAGCCACAGCTTATGATATGGTCATAGAAATAAAGAAACTAGATGAGTGTCCCTGGGGTGAAAAAAAAAAGGAATGGCTAAAAATAAAATCCTAGGGAAGCCCTAACCTGTTTGGCTCAATGGATAGAGCATCGGTCTGCGGACTGAAGGGTCCCAGTCAAGGGCATATCCCTGGGTTGCAGGTTTGATATCCAGTTGGGACGTGCAGGAGGCAGCCAATAAATGATTCTCTCTCATCATTGATGTTTCTGTTTCTCTCTCTCCCTTTCCTTTCCTCTCTGAGATAAATAAAAATTCATTTTTAAAAAGTCCTACTTAAGATCATCATTTAAGAATGGGAAGAAAAAAATATCAGTGTTTTGCGTTCTATAGAACTTGGTCTTTTTCATTAGATCCTGAGATCATGAAAAACAGAAATGACATCGTCTTTATCTTAAGAGTATTGCTGTCACCCAGTAATTTACATACATATACAAAAATGTTGGCTGAATTAAAGTTTCATCCTGAAACACTTATTTCTCAAGACATTTGATTAGAGAATTCTATATAACTCTATCTTTGCATCTGAAAATAAACCTTTTAAATTTACCCATAATCTCTGAGTGCTTTTTCTCTGAATTAAGTGTCCAATACATTTTCAAGTGGACCACAAAGCCAGACAGAGGTAGCTTGTCATTCAATAGTATAACCTGGAGACACTCCTTCAGGATTGGTGAATGAAATAATTCCTCCTTCTCTAACTTTCATTCTTGTCGAGACTGTAATTGTTTATAAAGATTCAGTGTTACCTGCTCTGCCACTTTTTAGTATATTACCATGCACATAGAAAGTTATTTTACCCCCTTGAGTCTATTTGCTGATCTGTAAAATTGGGATAAATTCATTGCTCTTAACAGTCCTACTACCAATTCCATAGTTACCAATGAGAACTAAATGCAACCAGGCTGATAAAAGCACCAAAATCACTGTTCAGTTAGTTGGACCTTCATCTTTGATAAAATGACAACATTATTTTCTCCTTTGGATTACTAGGAAGAGCAAAAAGGCACTGCCCAGAAAAAGTCATTGGGACATATGAATTAATTATCTCAAAAGTGAACCTCACACTGAGAATGGATATTTGCACTGGAATTCATAATAATATGGCATAAAGTTTTAAAATGTGATAGAAAATGGGATGAGTCCCTATATAATTAATTTTGCCCATTTTGTAATTTAAAGATTACTTAATAGATTTAAGCACAACTGTGTTTTTACCCCCACAAAGGAACAGGCTGGAAACAGAGAATGTGATAGCTTAGGTAAAAGTAAAGCAAATCAATTGAATTCCAAGTTTATGCAATCCAATGGTTTAGATGATAAGACGAAAATTCAGAGAACCTTTTGCCTTCATCTGAATCAATGACAAAATCCTAGCTCCTGTAAAGGTATCATGATTATTGTTTAGTTTTTGGCAGGATTTATGGTGGAGTGTTTGTCTTGATATCCTTATTTTTCCAAACACCAATGGAAAACTCAACTTCCCTTTCCTGCTACTACAAGGAAAAGCTATAAAAATAGTAGTAAAATATATAAAACAGCGCAGAATCATCAAAAGCAGTGGATATTTGGCAATCTCTAGAGTGTGTTAGTCACATTTAATCATTTCAGTAGAAAGGAGGTAAAACCTTTGAAATTGAAAAAAAAAAAGATGAAATGTAAAACCAAGGTAATTGGTAGGTGCCTATCTCAGAAAGAAAAAGAAGAAAGTACTAGATGGAGGGCTGCAAATAGAAAGATGCTACAGCATACTAAGACAATCCTGAGCTTGTGCAGTAAAAAGATAGGGGTTCCAGTTCTGACTCTATATTTCACTAGCTGATTGATCCTATACTTGGATTCTTTAACTGGCAAATCACCTCTTGCCATTAGATTCTCGATCAGTATACCATTTCTAGTAGCACACTATTATGGATGGAAGTGCTTCAGTCACTGGCAGCATCTCTGTGAAGAGTCTGATTCATTGGCAGATGTGCTGTCCATTTGTAACTTTGACTAGTAGAAACCCCAAATTTTTTCTATTCCTCTATAGCAGTGGTTCTCAACCTTCCTAAGGCCGCGGCCCTTACATACAGTTCCTCATGTGGTGGTGACCCCCAACCATGAAATTTTGCTACTGTTATGCATCGTGATGTAAATATCTGCATTTTCCGATGGTCTTAGGCGACCCCTGTGAAAGGGTCGTTCGACCCCCAAAGGGGTCGCGACCCACAGGTTGAGAACCACTGCTCTATAGGAATCCAATCTATTCCTTAAAATAGGCTGTTCCTAAAAGAGACAACTTATTAAAAAATTCTGGTTTTCTTCATTGTTCTTAGTCCTACCACCAAATCCATAGTGCCAATCAAGAGAAATATTAGATGTATATGGGCCCAAATTTGAAGTAAAAACCAACTAGGTGAAGTCTTGTACCCATTAGGGAACATAAATGGATTCTTTATGATGCTGAAATGTTCCCACATAATATGAATATATAGTGTAAAAAAGTGTTTGATATCCTGTATTATTTGCTAATATGCAAATTGTCTCCTCAGGAGTTGGACCAACAGAGAGTTCCACTGCTCGCTATGACATGCGCTGACCACCAGCAGGCGACAAGGAATGAAGGAAAGCCCCAGCCAGTAGCCAGCAGCCAGCGGAAGAAAGGCCTGATCAGCCCTCATCAGCCAGGCCTAGGGGACCCTTTCCTTGCACGAATTTTGTGCAACGGGCCTCTAGTAAGTTTATAAAAATATTAAACTACCTTTAATATGCATCAATATATTTACTTATATGTAAGGGTTTTCCTCCAGTCTTCTTTTGAAAAAGTATATCAAAAATATCTTATATCAATTAGGTAATTAAACAATATGACAATTATCATACAGTTATTCCCAGCTTAGGAAATAAAATGTTAATCACTAAAGTTGAAGGTCCCTATGAATCCCTCCACAATTTCACTATCTACCACATTCCGCCAAACAAAGGTCAGAATTATCCTAAATGTGTTATTTATATATTTAGTAATAGCATGCATTTCTTCTTATGATAGTTATTTTGCAAAATATCTTCTTCAGAACTTGCATAGCACCTGTCTGAAATCATAAAAGGGTTTTTAAAGCTTTTCTAGGCATTTTGTTGATTAAACAGAGGAATCAGGCAACTAACCTCAGATCACATATGATTAGTGCTAAGTAGAACTCAGATCACAATGGACAGATAAGGATTAGGATACAGAAGACCTTGGTTTGAGCCCCACTTCTGCTACTGACTCTGGTTGATCTTAGCTATAGCATTTCAATTATTATCTTTAGTTTCCTTATCCATAAAATGGGTTAATACCTGCTTTGATTCTAGGATTATCATGATGTTCTATCAGTGTTGTTTATTGTTATCATTAGGAGTCAGGATTCTTGCCACTAAGTCTGAAATCCTGGCTCCAATATGGCTGGAACCCAATTTCCAAAACACCCTGAGACTCATATAGGTAATCTCACAACAATTACTATCATGTATTATATCTAGAATACATAATGGCTCAAGTAATCTTTCTATCAATCCTATAGGTAGACTTTATCCTCATTTTCCAAATCCTAACATTGACTTCCACAGAGGTTAAATAAGTTGTCCAAAGTCACGCTGTTAACAAGGAGCAAACTTGAGATTTAGAGCCCATGCTCCCAGTCACTGTGTGAGCATGCTTTCCTGGATTTGGCCAACATGGAATAGCATGGCTTAATTATCCATATCTGGTTTCCTTTGGGTACTGTAACACCAGCTTTCATCCAACCACCAGAGCCAGACCACACATCTCCTGACTTTCAATCTGGTACACCAGGTTCACACAAAAGACTTTTTATTTTTTTAAATATATATTGTATTGATTTTTTACAGAAAGGAAAGGAGAGGGATAGAGAGAAACATCGATGAGAGAGAGACATCGATCAGCCACCTCCTCCGCGCCCCCTACTGGGGATGTGCCCGCAATCAGGATACATGTAACCAGGATACATGCCGTTGACCGGGACCCCTCAGTCCTCAGTCCGACGCTCTATCCACTGAGTCAAACTGGTTTCAGCACAAAAGACATTTTAAATTAAATCTTTACCTTGTCATCAATGTCCTCAGGCATTAGGTAACCCTATGAAATTAGGGAAATTAAACAAATGTTTTCTGAATGTTACATATGAAAGGGAGTATTTTTAGAAAATGTCTAGATTCCCTCCTTCCGATTGTTTTCTTGTAGTTAAATATACCTTCTAGTTTTTTAGTTTTGATTATGGTTATGCTGTTCTGTCAGCCGCAGCCCAGGTTCCAAATATCGCCATTTTGCAAACATGGAAACTGAGGCTCGAAGAGTCCATGTGACTTTCCCAAAGTCCCACAGCTGGTGGCAAATCTGAGACGAGAGTGTTAGCCTTCTTCTGCTTGGGTCAGGGCCCTTCTGACAATAGCACACTGCCTCTGCAGGGAATGTAATAATCACTTTTCAGAATTCAAGTACAATGTAGATTTTTAATTTGGTGTTCGTTGACACCATGGTACCACAGCAGTGATTCAATCTTGAAGTAAAAACTTTGAACTTATGACTTTTAAATAATAGGAGTAGTTACCAAAATGATTCATTCCCTGCTGGGCTTAAAGGTAAGGCATAAAGACTTAATTTTGAAAATTTCCAAAAACCAGGAAATAGAAATTCCAAGTGAGAAGTTAGGCATTTGGGGTTTACAAATAAATCTTTTAGAAAGAAGTTGTTAAGAGCTGAACTAGAAGGCAATGAAGCTCTTTTCTTATTTACTATGAAACAGATTCATCTTTTAAAGAAACAAACAGTAAATACAGG
This sequence comes from Lasiurus cinereus, assembly GCA_011751065.1. NCBI lineage: Eukaryota > Metazoa > Chordata > Mammalia > Chiroptera > Vespertilionidae > Lasiurus > Lasiurus cinereus. The sequence goes on along the minus strand of JAAGEH010000045.1, from coordinate 31,770,406 downwards.
TATGTATGTAACTGCATGTAACACAGAGAAAGAGAAAAAAGAGACGCAGGTAAACATAATTATCCTTGCTCTGGCTCCATCTTGAACTTACTCTTTCCTTGTGAACTAGAGTCTTTACAAGAATTATCTTATATAATAAAAGGCTAATATGCAAATTGTCCCCTCAGGAGTTTGGCCAGGAGACCAGGAGTTTGATTGCTTGCTATGACATGCACTGCACTGACCATCAGGGGGCAGTGTGGAACATGATGGACAACCAGTGGTGGTAGCAGGGTACTGAGAGAGCAAGGGAAGGAAGAGGCGGGGAGGCAGAGAACCTGAATGGCTATGATCACCAGCCAGGCCTAGGGACCCTACCTGTGCACGAATTTTGTGTACCAGGCCTCTAGTCCCTCAATAACAATGATCAAGTAGATCTGCTCTGCTATATACATGCAATGTCTAAGGGATCTTAGTTATATCCTATCACTAGTAAAGGGAAAGACAGACACAAATACAGCTCATTTCTATCAAAGAGGATACAGGTGAAGAAATGCTTGGGATATTACAGAACCACAGAGGAAGGAAATCTGTCCTGTTTCCAGACTTTTCACTCATGGTGAGACCCAAGCTGAGTCTTGAAGGATGTGTGTCATCCAGACACAAATAGTAACATGCCATTTCAGGCCAAAGAAACACCTATTGTGTGCAGGCAGGGAAGAACAGTTTGGTGTTACTAAAATACCAAGCTCAGGATGAGTAATTCCCAAACATAAGGCTTATAAGAAGTAGGAGAGTGTCCTTAGAGGTTCCTGAAAACAAATTGAATCTACAGTAAGACATCAACACACAGTGATCTATTGAGGGGTGTGTAGCAAGAATTTCATTCTTTATAATAGGCACTGACAAGAATTACTGACATTTTAAAACTTAAAGCCGATTCAAGTTTAAGTCATCTGCATTCTAATATACTTCCTTGAGTAAAAAAAAAATGTGTTTGGGTCAGAGAGATGGGGTGGTTGCAGTGAAATTCCTTTTGGTACAATGGATCACCGTTTGGGAACTCTCTGCTCTAAATTGCCCTTTCTGAGCAAATTGAATCTTCCAGTGCAGAGCAAACTGTGATTGCAGCACAAATAACCTGATAATAATAATAACCCTGGCTTGGGACCTTCAAGCTTCCTAGGAGTAAATTGGGAAGGGGACAGAGGGAGAATGAAAGCAGCTGCCTCTATGGGCAACGGGCCACAATATAGAGATGCCAATGTCTAGGGCATTGAAATATTTCCATTGAAACAATCCCACTAAGTTGCCTAATAAATTCCCTGCTAGTGTCCAAAACCTGGGTCCAGTCTGTAATAGTAAATAATGTTACCCCAAAGGGAATGTCATTCATCCATCACTTATTGAACAGCTACAACATGCAATTCTGTGAAAGTTTCCATCAGGATAAAAACAAACAAACATGGAGGTTTCCAAAGTTTATCAGTTTAACACTTGTCACAGGCCTAAGTATAAGCCCACAAGCAGCTCTACCTCAAGAGCAGTCACAGAAGTTTCAGCAAATTGTTATGAGGGTTCAGAGGACAGAGACATGAAATAGACTTAGAACATTTCTTCAGTTTCCAAGGGAACAATAAATATGATCCAGAACAGAGGAAAACACTCAAGGATCACAGTTTTCTTCTCCTTAATTTTTCCCTCCAGACACAAAAATTCAGATTAAAAAGCCTGGCTTTCCTGTACACCCCTGAATATGTACTACATTTTAAATTTGTCAAAAGAGATGGAATATAAATTTCCAGAGACTAGATCCCTTCAGCTCCTATTATTTGAAACTAGGGATGGTGCACAGAAATATTTCACCCAAGCACAATCACTGTGAGGACTCACGGAGCAAAAGACAGGATCGCTAAGGTAACCAGACAGCAGAATGTAATTACCCAAATTGGAATTCAGCCAGGCTGTGCAGGCAATACCCACACTCTTTAGAAAATGTCATAGACTCTTTTAATAACCATGGCAATTTTATTCCATAAACATGTATTAGTAGGACGTATCAGAACAAGAATAAAATATTCTTGTTTTCTACACTCATGAATGGATACTACAGCCAGAGCAAAAAAGGCAAATTACAAATCTCAGAAACATGATTACAAATGTGTTCAGTTACAATATTCACTCTTATTTCTCAATGTTATTTTTTTATGTAGAAAGAGAAGCATAGTGCTATTTGTACACTAGAATTCAAATGAGGTATCTTATATAATGTTTCAATTGTTCACATTGCTAGTTTAGTGCAAACATGTAAGCACAGCATTTATATTTATATATATTAGAAAGCCTAATAGTATAGAGTGGGATGTGTTATCACATCCTCTGGGACAAAAAAAAAAAATCCCTGTGTTCCTTATGTTCTACTTCAAAATTTTAATATATTAAAGTATAAATGTTTGCCTAAGGAACCAAAGTTTTTATTGTTCTTACTGCCCAAAGTAAATGATTTAGTTGTTGGATTAAATGATTTGTTCCAACCAATATTTTATAAGTACCTACTATCTGCTAGAAATAGTCCTTTGTTCTTGAAGAGTTTGTAGGGTGGCAAACACATAAAAGGGAAATCAGTGGATTTCCAAGAAGATAGAAATGTGTGACTGTGAGCTATTTGCAGGGCAGAGAAAAACTACCAAAATGCAGAAAGAAAAGCAAGAATAAATACTAAGATTCAACATTGGCCCTCTTGGTATTTAACAAGAAACATTGTACTTCCGTAGATGATAATATTCACTTTGTGCCAGGCACTGTATTGAGTGTACATTTTTCTCACATTTCAATGGGATGCTCAATGTAGGCCAGAGAGGGGACCTCGTGTCTCATTCCAGACCAGACCAGTTGTCCCATGCAGCCTGCTCAAATCTCAGGGCCACTAGCTACTAGTTCTGTTCTCTTGGACAAGATATTTAACTTTTATGTGACCTCAGTATCTTTATCTAGAAAATGGGGATAATTATCTCTCTCAGGGTTAACCAGGTCAAATGAGATAATGTTTATAAAGGGACTAACATAGTGCCGAGAAGGCTGTAAGTACACAACACAAAGCTATACTGGCTATGATCTCATAAATACTATCTTTTATTGGAGGTATATTAAAAGACTTATTGTCACAAATCATTCTCAAGCTCCAATGCCCTCTGTGTACAGCTGGCCAGCTGGTTCCAGCCACTCTTCCTCATTGTGTCCTGCTATCTTGCCTACACCAGGTAGCTGTCAAACTATATTATCCTCCAGAGTAATAGTAAGGGGGCCTTTAGGCCTCCAGCCCCTGATCCCCTCCCTCCTTTCTTCCCTTGCAGTTAAGGACATGAGAGATTGAATAATAATTTTTTATAATTCAATCTTAAAATCATCATAAATCCTATCCTGGTAAATTTTTTTCTCAGATATATACTTATATTTCTTTAACTCCAATTTATCTTCCCATCACATTTAATCCTTGCTCATTTCTTCAGAAACATTTTTTCCCTCCCTCTTTCAAGCCTTCCCTTTAATGTATCATTGTGGGCCCAAAGAACAATACTAATTGTTATCGATAAGCATCAGAGCATGGTTAACAATGTGTTTGTATGAAGGAAAGGAAAACCACTCCCCACCATTAGGTTTGACATTATTAAAGCCTTCATCCTTTTAAGGTCCTTCAAGTGCCCAGAGATCCCCATTATATGCCTCATCTTTCTCTAATTAAACCTTCTTTTCCTTAGACACAAGTGACCAAGACAAATGTGAAACTAACTCTAACCGGACCTTATTCTATTCTGGTTTTGTTTATTAGTGAAGAATACAATTTAAAACTGCAATATTTTGGCATTATTAGCTCAAATAAACACTAGCTCCTATAGGCAAAATTGTAACCATGTTTTTTTCTTAATAACCACATTTTTATAGGGAGAAAATATGCTCTGAATTCTAAACCAACTTACATGCAAATGCATGAGACCAAACTTTGAAAAGTTGGGAAATACTTGTTATTTCAAGAACGTTGCATGATACAGAAGACAAAAAGAGATGCTGATGTAGAGCTCGCACTGCGGAACTGCTTGCTCATGCTGACGTGGGAATTTGTGTTAACTCTGTGTAGGATGAATGATAGCATTTTGTCCTGATGCTGAAGTCAATCTTAGTCACAAGCAGCTTAGATTCTGCAAACCTAATGTGATCTGTGGCAATAAGTGCAAGACTATAAAATACCCTTGCCTTTGAAGAAGGGCTGGGAATGACAGTTTAGAACTATTCCTGCAAGGCTGCCCACCTGCGGCATACACCAGAAATGTGCTCCTTTTGCTGTCCTTTGCATAGCAGTTGACTTCTGTCATTCATTGACCAACTCTAAGCTTCAAGGTGACAGGTCAGATGCACTTCAATACATATGTAAATAACAATATTGGGCTCAAAAGGCAATCTAACCATGACCTTTTTACAAACAATAGGCCTTTCTATTGGAAGAGCATGCCAGGATTCTGAGCCTGCCAATGAAATGATCAAATATGTATTTGGTTGTTGTTACCAACAAGCTAACATCCTAAAAGGGAAGATCTTCTGCAAGAAGCAGTTTGCAAATTCCATAGCCTGGACATATACAATGTATTTTCTGTCTGTATTTACATTTACACTTAATTGTTTTCAGTTTTTAAATTTGCCATATATACTGACACCAGAGATCATTCAGAATGTTATGCTTTCATGTGAAGCATTATTTTTTTCTAGACTGCAAATAACACAAATAATGTTTTCTTCTCCACTTCCTAATTAGACAATTGTCTGATGGTTTTATAAAAGGCTTCAACCACTTATGTTCTTAAAGAATGCCATATACTGTTTATTATGAAAGGCAATAGATGGTCTTATCCTATGGGTATTTTTTTTTACTCTTTTTAAAACTAAGTAATAACTAAATTTCATGTTTTATTGCATTCAAAACCTCTTTAAAATTTAGGTACAAATTTGAGAACACAAAAAAGGGGGAACAGGGAACTATGCATATACTTAGAAACTAACTTTCCCCAACAATAAGGCTAATTATGCTGCAAGGTGCAATGTGCTATAATTGATTTTTACTATTCTAAAACTTAGAAACTGATTTATTTACCTAAGAAAAAACTATATATGTGGCCACCTCAAAGAAATAGTCCTATATTGATTGATGGTTTATAGGATTTAAAGGTAAAAAAAGCATTTCTCTGACTCCGGTGGATGATAATCTTATGCTACAGAATTGTGGTTTTATCACACTCTTAAGCACGTGAACCAAGTGCCCCAATGCCCATTTTTCCCCCCTTAAACTCTCCTCAGAACCTTAATGAATTTGTTTTCTTGGACTGCCATAACAAAGTACCCCAGACTGTTGGCTTAAACAGTAGAAATCTATTCTCTCATCATTCTAGAGGCTGGAAATCTAAGGTTAAGGTGCTGGCAGGGTGGTTGTTTTCTGAAGCCTCTCTCCTTGGTTTGCAGATGGCCATCTTCTCCTTGTGTCTCCCTGTGGTCTTCCCTCTGTGGATGTTTGGGTTCAGATATTCTCTTATACAAATATCAGTTAGAATGGATTAGAGCCTATACTAATTACTTATTATCTCTTTAAAAACTATCTCCAAATATATTCATATTCTGAAGTACTAGAAGTTAAGACTTCCACATATGATTTCTTTGTGGGTGGGACAAAATTCAACCCATCTACACTAATAAAAGAGAAATATGCAAATTAACCATCACTTCATGACACCCACCAGCCAACCAGGAGTGAAAATGCAAATTAACTCAACAAAGATGGCAGCCTTGCTCCCCAGCTGCTCTGGGCCTCTGGGCAGCATGCATGCAAGCATGGAGCAGCCAGTCAGGGTGGGATGCCTGCTGTGAGGGGGAGGGTGGGGGGCAAAAGAGAGCTATAGGAGCAACACTCTGGCTGGAGCAAAGACTGAAGGCTCCTGGAGTGAAAATGGCAGTCAGTGGCCAGAATGAAGGCCTGGGTCCCAGATGCCAGATGGAAATTGCTGCCAGTGGAAGGAAGACCTATTGAACAAATATTCATGCAACAGGCCTCTAGTAATAATATATAAGACCAACTCTAGATAGAAGACAGTGCTGAGATAGAAAGGGCTAGGGTCTGAGAGGCCTGTCCTACCCTTTTCCTCCTCTTCCATCTTCTCTCCCTTCCCCATCAAGCTACCTCTCGGGTAACTTTGGGAAACACCAGGATGCTTAGGGAAACTGTTCAACAGATCATTTGTTTCCCAAACATTTGTGGCTATTTGTCATGCACATCACTATGTCACATGGTGTGTGGAACAGTTGCAAAAGTAAATAAAACAAGAATTGCATTCAAATACTTAAACCAAACCACATTATCATATTAATTAACTGACAGCTAAGAACTCTCAATACACTGGATCTACCTTCAAATCCATGAGAGAGGTAGCAGGGTGCTGTGGAAGGAGCACAGGAAGTCCAGGCTTGAAGTGAGAAAACACAGGTGTGAGCACAATTTTCTTTACCGGCCCAACAGGTGAATGCAAGGCTCAAATGGGGTAATTAAGATTAAGGAGTATTATACATTGAAACGTACTACAAATACTTAAGGAATTACTATATTAAAAAATCAGCTTCCAAAATGTAGCATTGTTCCCTCCTTCTCATTCTCCATCTGCACATTCCACAGGCTCACTGCCTGTATTATTAGAAGTCATCTCACTTAATCAAATTTCAGTGTTCAGCCTCTATTTAATTCAAAGCTCTGTTGCTTTAATCAAATGTGATAGTTTATTATTCATTCAATAATTTGGGGAGTAGATTAATTAAACCGGAGATGGATTTTCTTTTTCCAAAATAATCCCTTTACTTTCCCTGTAGCCCATTTTTGAGTTTTAAATGATCAAATATTTAGTCTTTGCGCATGGAACAGGGATTCTTTCTTTTAAACCACTTCACAATCCCCAACTGCCCCTCTCTTGACTTTATAACCTACTAGTGGCCTGGTGCATGAAATTCGTGCACATTAAAAGGGAATTAATTAGAGGAAATATTTTAATATTGCTAGTTTCCCTTTCTCTATAATAAAAAAGATGAAAGAAAATTAGTAAAATATATATAAAATCTTCCTCAGGTCAGAGTCTGGGGCACACCACAGGACCCAGAGTGAAGTCCTCACCCACCCAGGCACGCCTCAAAATTGCACAAGATCCAGATCTGCGGTCAACCCTGCCCCCATTGGGTGAGATCCAGACCCAGAAAGCCCCACCCCCATCAAACCCCACTGCGTGGTGGGCAAAGCTTCAGGTGCCCTGGCCTGGCACCAGGCTGGGGACACAACCTCAGGTCCCCTGTCAAGCCCCACTGGGTGGGGGAGGGGTGCAGCCTCAGGTCTCCCATCAAGCCCCACTGGGCAGGGTGAGTGGCCTGAGGTCCCTTGTCAAGCCCTGCCAGGTGGGGGTTCAGCCTGAGGTCCCCTGGCCTGGCACCAGTGTGGTGGTGTGCCTTGAGGTCCCCCATAAAGTCCCACTAGGTGGGGGGTGGGCATGGCCTGAGATCCCCCATCAAGACCTGCTAGGATGGGGCATGGCCTCAGATCCCTGGCCCAGTACCAGGGGATGCAGCCTCAGGTCCCCAGTCAAGCCCCACTGGGCAGGAGGTGCAGCCTCAGGTCCCCTGCCCTGGCCCAGAGCCACGCAGCCTCAGGTCCCCGCTAATCACTCATTATAGGAATCCCACCTCCACTGTGGGAGCAGCCATCTTGTGTTACAAGAACCCTGCCTCTGTTATGGGCGCAGCCATCTTGTGATGGTGTGGAGATTCATTTGCATATCACCTCTTTATTATATAGGATTGCCCACATGCTGTACAGTTTGGTCACCCTGACTGACTGAATAACTCTCCTAAAATTCTCCACATTACCTAAAACTCTCCACGGAGCCGTTCCTAACTTGTGCTCCCAACATGCAGAGAATTGGGGCTCCACAGGAAGTCAGATTTATTCCCTAGGAAACACCTATGTCTTTCTCCCGGGCCAACCACAGGAACAGCTATTACCTTACCATTGTCGCCAGCTCATTTTTCTGCCTAATTCAATTTCCAACCTAAGACAGGGGACTCTTCTCTTCCCTGCTTCCCAATGGCTGCTTTTGATTTACTAAAATGTTGCTAGGAAAAATGTCATCCTATTCTCAATCTGGCAAGCAGTAAATGAGAGACTAGGCCAGGCACTGTGTGGGGCATGCACTCGAGTCAGACACATCCCCTGCCATCTGGAGCTCACAGCCATGTGGGGAGACAAAGATGTAAACAAGTGAGGACAATGCAAGATGGGCTGGAGGGAGCGTGCTGCAGAGGTGGAGGCACAAAAGAAGAGGGGATTCTTTCTCATTGGGGAATTAGACACAGGCTTGGGGAAGAGAAGGCACTGGAACAAGGTCCTGAAAGATTTGCATGAAAAGGCATTTCAAGTAGAGGAAAAGCAAAAGTGAGAGCTCAGAGCTTGCATAAGACTTGGCATATTCTGGGTCCCAACCTATATAGCTGGCAATAGTCCATATTGAGGTTGGGAAGAAGTCGGATCATGAAGAGTTTTGAATGCCATATAGACCTCACTGGTTACCTCCCTATTGTGAGTGGCTTGGCCAGCCAGCACTTCCAGCAATGCTGTCGAATTCCCATGTCATCACTTCAGCAAAAATGACCCAAAAGGAGTCTCTTTTAATGCCTTATCCTAGGAGGAGCACTATCTATGAGCAACCAGTTATTCCCTTGAAAGGGAAAACAATGTGTTATATACTTTTGACTGGTCCAAATTATAAAGCAAACAAAAAGAATAATATATATGTACATATACACATAGGTGTACATTTACACATGTGTATGTGTGTGTGTGTGTGTGTGTGTGTTAAATACTCCCATAAGATGATTAAAACTCAATTCCATCTTACATTAGCTACAAAATAATGAATTGATCAGCCTTTGGTTTCTCAAGAGAACATACCACCCAGGCTGCACCATAGGTCCTTGCTTTTCTTCCATAGTCACTAGCTGTTTAAAACCTCAAAATCATGTTTGATTCATCTCATCCCTGATACCTTATTAAACTGATAATCCGATCGATTTTCATCTCAGCCTCCTTTTGTCCCTATTTTCAAGGCTTTGAGTCTGGATCCCTGGGACAGTTTTCTCATTGGCTTCCCTGACTCTAATCTGACCTGCATGTAGCTGCCAAACAAATCTTCTTTAATATATCACTTTCCTCATGCTGATTCCCTGCTCAATAATCTTAGATAGTTCTCTGTTTCCGTTGCAACCAAAACAGAGCAAAAGCCCCCTAGGAAGTTTCACAGATGCTCTCTTCTCTAAGGGGTAGGTAGGTATTATTATCCTAGTCACACTAATAATGAAAATTGAGACCACAAAATTTAACTTGCCTAAGGCTAGTAATTGTAGAGCCAGGATTACAATCAAGTCCTTTGAGTATTGGTCCAATGCTTTGGCTTCTGTGCATGCTTTCAAGAATCTCTATAACCTTCCTTTGCCTCATTTAACCAATTTTATTTTTCTAACTCCCTAACACAGCCTTCCCTGTGGCCACTCTTGGGCTCCTCGTTGCCTCTCATGTTTACCTCATTCCTGCTCCTCTATGGCTTCCCTTGGGTATACTCTAGCTTTCCCCAATCTCTGACATATGCCTTAAGGCCCACCCAGGAGCTCTTATGATTTCCCTGGCAGTGCCAGCTTCCTCAGTTAGATTCCTACAGTATTTATACTCCAACAGAGTGGGTCACAGCTTAAAGACAAGCTGGAGGAAAATTCATGGGCTAGGGATCCTTATGTGTACCAAAGCACATACTAAATAATAGGCAACTCACATGTATCTGCTACTGTTTTCCAAAAATAAGTAGATACTATGTGGTTAATAAAATATACATTAATTTGAAATAATTTATGTTTGTTCTTTTCCATTACGTATTTTCCCAATTCTAAGTTCTAAACATAGATCATCTCTTAGAGTGTGTGAAATATCTGACATTAAAAAGGAATCTTAATCTCAATAAAGCTAGACACCACTGATATAAACATTTAGGTGCATACAGTCTTGTTGACTTGGAATTGTATATGTATTTTAACCTTGTAGGCCGCTTTGAGGCCTTTAAACTTTTTCAGAGCACATTTCTGAATCCTACAGCATCTCACCAAGCACTGAACACATGGTTACAAGTTTTCCTCCATCAGTAAAGTATAATGGTATACTTTAAAGAAATGTAGGTTTCTTTGCTAAAGGATAGACTAAGAAAAAGCATTTGTAAAGCTTATTAAGTTGGCCAGAACAGTGGAGCTTTCTATTCTTTGTCCCATCCATGAGCATCTTGCATGGATTTTGCTGAAAATTCTGATTGTACTCTTTATCTATATACTAGAGGCCTGGTGTACGAAATTCATGCAATGGAGTGTGTGTCCTTCAGCCCAGCCTGCACCCTCTCCAATCTGGTACCCCTCAAGGGGTGTCCAACTGCCCATTTAGGCCCGATCCTGGGGAAATCAGGCCTAAACGGACAGTCAGAAATCCCTCTCACAATCCAGGACTGCTGGCTCCCAACCACTCACCTGCCTGCCTTTCTCATTGCCCCTAACCGCTTCTGCCTGCCAGCCTGATCAACCCCTAACTACTCCCCTGCCAGCCTGATCAACACCTAACTGCTCCCCTGCCAGCCCAATTGCCCCTAACTGCCCTCCCCTGCTGGTCTAATTGCCCCCAACTGTCCTCCCTTGCAGGCCTGGTCCCTCCCAACTGTCCTTCCCTGCTGGCCATCTTATGGTGGCTATCTTGTGTCCACATGGGGGCAGCCATCTTGTATGTTGCAGTGACAGTAAATTTGAATATTATTCTTTTATTAGATAGAATAGAGGCCTCATACACAGGTGGGGACCAGCTGGTTTGCCCTGAAGGGTGTCTTGGATCAGGGTGGGTGTTCCCTTGGGCCATGGGGTGCCTGGGCAAGGGGCCTGTGGTGGTTAGGGTTAAGCAGGCCGGCCATGCCCCCAGGCAACCCAAGCAGAGGCTCTAGGATCTGGGATTTATTTAACTTCTATAATTGAAACTTTGTAGCCTTGAGCAGAGGCCAGGGCCAGCAAGAACAGGCAGGAAGCTTGGCTTCCTCCATTGCTGGGGAAACCCAAGCCTCCTGCTCACTCTGTAGCCACAGCCATTTGGTTGGGTTAATTTGCATACTCACTCCTGATAGGCATGTTTCTCTTTTATTAGTATAAATATAAAAAGGCAGCTATTTTAATAGCCATAATGATCTAACAACTGGTTGCTATGATGCCCACTATGGACAGCGAACCAGCCTGATCAGGGGCTGGGGTTGGCAGCCAACATCCTGCAGCTCCACCCCTGGCCTCCCTACCCCTGATCACATTCCCCACCCCAATAGGGGGTGGGGCTGGCCAGCCAACCTCCCACCATCCATGCTTCCAATGGGCCCCCCATCACCTTGAACGGCCCGCAGCCCCTCCCCCTGTCCAACCCCTTCCTTGATCACAGCCTACCTCAGTAGGGAGTGGGGCTGGCCAGACAACCTTCTGCAGCCCCTCCCCACTGGCTGACCCCACCCCTGATGGCTTTCATCCAATAGGGGGCAGGGCTGGTTGGCCAATCTCCTGCAGTTCCACCCCAGGCCGGCCAACCTCTTGCCATCTCCTCCTCCCAATAGGGTCAATCCCTATCCACCCTCATTGAGACTGGGCCAGCAAGACCCCACCCATGCACGAATTCATGCACTGGGCCTCTAGTTTATAAATAAGAGAATATTACTAGATGTATGTGTGGGTCAGAATTATGTCTTGCTTAACTGATCTATAAATACTCAAATCTCTTACTTGGATTTATAAAGCAGAAATCAGAGGTAATCATTTGAATTCTCTATAGAGGGAATCATTTGAATTCTCTATTCCCACAGATATGAAGATCAAGGGTTGATGGAATTCCTTCATCTTATTGCTCAGCTTTCAAATTTAGTTAAATTCAGATTCAAATTAATACCTGGGTAACATTGAATAGCCATGTAGTTGGTACAAGATATATATGACCTTAGCTCTCTTTATTTAGAGGGTTGGGGAGAATTCTAGTGTCTGAGGCAGAAAAAAAATTATTATGGCAAAATAATGGTTTACTATATAACATCATTAATATATAAAAATTTCCAAAAAGATTTTCCAAATGATTGAAATGTATTCATTTACAGTTTTAAAACTTTTAATATTAAATATCTATATATTTCTATACTGTCTTACATGTTTTCTGATTTATAGTAAACAAATGATATTGAAAATAACTCTTCCTTGCCGAGACCAGTTTGGCTCAGTGGATAGAGCGTCGACCTGCAGACTGAAAGGTCCCAGGTTCGATTCCGGTCGGGGGCATGTACCTTGGTTGTGGGCACATCTCCAGTGTGGGGCGTGCAGGAGGCGGCTGATCGATGTCTCTCTCTCATTGATGTTTCTGACTTTCTATCCCTCTCCCTTCCTCTCTGTAAAAAATCAATAAAATATATTTTTTTTAAAAATAAAGAAAATAACTCTTCCTTCAGTTCATCATATTAAATATACAACTCAAGTATAGATAGAGCTTTTTGCCCCTACATTAAATGGCTGAGACTATTATATACTTTGAGTTCCATAAGATTAAAAATGTATCCTAAAATAATTTTGGATTTAATTTAAAGTTGCAAAATAGTATAGAGAATTTCTATACATACCCTTCACTCAACTTCCCCAATGTTATTGTCTTAACTAACCACAGCATTGTTAGCAAAACCAAGAAATTAACGTTGGTACAATAAATACCATTAACTAAACTGTAGATGTTATTCAAATTTCACCAGTTTTTCTGCTAATGTTCGTTCTCTGTCCCAGGATCAAGCTGAATCTCACATTAAGTTTAATTTGTGTCTCCTCGGTCTCCTTCAGTCTGTGACCGATCCACCTCCATTGTCCCTGTCTGCCACAATCCTGTCATTTGGACCAGTACTGGTCAGTCATTTTGTAGATGTCTTTCACTTTTGTCTCTTTTCCAACCATTAGAGTGAGGTTACACATTTTTGGCAATAATACCTCAGAAGTAAGGTTGTTCCCCTTCGTTGGCACATCATATCAGGGGGTTCATAATGCAGTATGTCTACTTCTGGTGATGTTAACCCTGATCACTGGGTTAAAGTGGTATCTGCTGGGATATTCCAAGTTACTATGTTTCCCTCCGTGATTAATAAATATTTCTCTGCCGAGACCAGTTTGGCTCACTGGATGGAGCATCGGCTTGCGGTCTGAAAGGTCCCAGGTTCGATTCCGGTTGGGGGCATGTACCTTGCTTGTGGGCACATCTCCACTGTGGGGTGTGCAGGAGGCGGCTGATCAATGTCTCTCTCTCATCAATGCTTCTGACTTTCTATCTCTCTCCCTTCCTCTTTGTAAAAAATCAATAAAATATATTTTTTAAATAAATATTTCTCTGATTTATTAATATAGTTTTCTAACTCTTGCCTCAGAAAGAGACACCCATGTGCTTGCCACTAGTGAGTTGCCTTTCTAGTCTGTTGTAGGCTTAAAAATCAGAAAACCTTGTTTGTCCGAATTCTTTTCAAAATAAAAGAGGTGTGCTTTGGCCAAGTGTTTATTGTAAGATTTAAAAAGATGTTCTTTTGCGAAGTGGAAGTCCTTTGTGGGTACATTTGAGTTCTTGGTACTGATGTGTTGTTTTTTTTGTTAACAATGCCTGATAAGTGACCCTTCCTAAGTGAGGTATTTGTTATCTCTATGGCACTTAGGTGACAGATGAAGGTATTTGAAAACTTAGAAATTAAAGCATCACGAATTGATTTACTAAATGTATATTCCCTGTTCAACAAGCACGTCTGTCTTACAGTCCCTTCCTAGGCGGTGACAAAATAAATCTAAGTAGGAGGAGTTTGGGGTCCATTAATTTTGCAAAGAGTAGAATTCGATGTGACACCCACAAGCCAGAAAGCTGCCCCCCTGATGACATGAATTTAAATTATTCTTTCCAATCTTTAAACTCAGGCTTTAAGTTCCACATCACTTAAGGTCAGTGGTTGGCAAAGTCATTCGTAACAGAGCCAAATATCAACAGTACAATGATTGAAATTTCTTTTTAGAGCTAAATTTTTAAACTTAAACTTCTTCTAATGCCACTTCTTCAAAATAGACTCACCCAGGCCGTGGTATTTTGTGGAAGAGCCACACTCAAGGGGCCACACTCACGAGCTGCAGTTTGCTGACCATGGACCTAGGCTAAGAACTGACAAAAGAATCATCTTCAAAGTCCATCTACTCAATGCCATCTACAACATGGAAAATATCCTCCTGAAAGAATATCCACGATGCCATCAAACCCACCCCTCTGCTCCTACATAGGATCCCACTGCATCCATGTCAGAAAAGAATCTGTGTGCCCAATCTCTAAATTGTTCAGAGAACAGTTCCTATCTTATGTGCCTCATACATTTCCTTTTCATTCAAAATACCCATGCAAATTAAATATATTTCCACCTACAGTGAGACATATTCTAAAATACAGTATATGTTTACCATATATTTAAGATCCTTTTCTTAGGTTGCCACTGTTTTAATTTGGTGAGGGAGAGATCCAGCCCATTCTTCCTGTTTTATAAAACTATATAAAGAATGCAAACATTTGTCAAATAGCATATCCTAAAAAAAAAAAAGTGATTTATCATTCTCTATCTCCCTCTGCTTGGTTCTTACAAATGATTGAGTCACTGATGTTCCGTTGTTTAATCTGATAATTACACAAGCACTAAATCTTCCAATGGAGCAGAAAATGTTAACACACATTGAAAAACCAAAAAGCGTAGAACTATAATCTGTATGATAAAATGCATTACTCTGTTTAAAAGGATTGTTTTACAGATGCAATTAACAATCAGCGATCATACAGTTTAGACCGGTGTTTTGATGCCATCTGTTGGAATAAGTCCTCTCACTCTCTAGAATGAAGCTATAATTTTCAGTTTACAGTTTCGTTAGGCAACACAAAGTATTACAGCCACCAAAAAAGAACAGAAATCCTAAACTCTTAATTTTATAGTCTTCCATTCACAATTAAGTATGTTGCTGAAATTTTCTATGAGCGAGAATTTAGAAAATTAGCAACATGACCATGGATCACTCTGTTTTATTTCATAGCTTTAAAATATCACCAAACACTTGAAATGGCCAATGGCTGTTTTCTAACTTTTGTTTCAATACTTTAAATATGACTTCTATCCTTTTAGTTTATTTATGCTTTAGGTTAACATAAACACATGCTTTCCCTGTGCCTACACAAGTTACGCCATAAAGCCAGTGCTATGGGTCAGCAACCTGTCCACAAACCTGTTTGTTGTCATTAGCGTATTAAATGCCAGATCCAATCTTTGGGGGCTTTTAATACACTAGGGGGTGCTAGTTCTCTACATGTGCACATTTACAAAGCAAGACTTCTTTTCCAGAATTAATTTTGGGGAATTATAAAAGTTGACCTAAACTTCTAATAGACTGTGCAAGTTGCATGCTACATATAAAGGAAAAAAGCCCTCATTAAAATGGCACTATCAATTAAACAGTGAAAGTACAAGTGGGAGTGCAATTTTACACTGCAACAGGTGGGATTGAGATAGTCTTGTTTCATGCTTGGTTGCTACTGTCAAACAAACCTGAAAATAAAGTCACAGCTTTTCAAAAGGTACAGTATCGGGCCTGAATTTCTTCATGTTATCTATTATGTCTCTGCTGCTCCGCAAAGCAAAGTCACCATGGAAAAGAGCTTTCTTTATTAAATTTAGACAACTTATTTGAAATTCTTTTCCTTTGATATGACATTATAACAGTCCGGAATGACAAGAAGTCAGCATTAAGATCTGAACTTATGCTCTACAGTCAGCT
This sequence comes from Lasiurus cinereus, assembly GCA_011751065.1. NCBI lineage: Eukaryota > Metazoa > Chordata > Mammalia > Chiroptera > Vespertilionidae > Lasiurus > Lasiurus cinereus. The sequence goes on along the minus strand of JAAGEH010000045.1, from coordinate 31,754,440 downwards.
GATAAGTTGCCTCAAGTAGCTAATGGCTCTCTCTGGTTATGTCTTGGGATATTTGCATGATGAAAGACACACACACACACACATACCACAACAGTATAAAGAAGAACAGGGGACATATTCAAGATTACATTCAATATGTAGTAGGAGGAGGTATATATTTTTTCTTTCCTCTTTTTGGGTTTAGTTTTCCTTCTTTGAAAATACTACCAGGACTCCAGATATACTCAAATTGGGTAAAACATACTAACATATCATTTTTCCACCTTCAGAGATAGGTTGAATTTCAAGTGCCTTTCTTCCAAAATAGAGTCCCTAGCACTTCTTTGTCAACTGCCAGGATTTACCTCAATCTCATTTTGCTTCCTCCTCTTCCCATTTCACCAAACTGCCTGCATTCATCTAGTCTCTCCCATCTTTTCTCAGTGCACTAGAAATATTCCTTCCAGAAAGTTGTTCCCAAGTTGTCACATGTCCTGTCCCACCAAATGCTTTGGGAGTATTTAGTAGGTAGATTTTATAGACTTGCAGTAGAGTATTACTTGCAGTTAGAAATATTTCACCCAGCCAGTGTAGTTCAGAAAATTTTGCTGTTATGGTAAAGAACATTTAAAAATATTTAGATAGCCGAAAGTGGTTTGGCTCAGTGGATAGAGCATAGGCCAGTGGACTGAAAGATCCCAGATTCGATTCCGGTCAGGGGCATGTATCTTGGTTGTAGGCACATCCCAGTAGGGAGCATGCAGGAGGTGGCTGATCATTGTCTCTCTCTCATCAATGTTTCTAACTCTCTATCCCTCTCCCTTCCTCTCTGTAAATAATCAATAAAATATTTTAAAAATAGAATAAAATAAAAACATTTAGATAAAGTAATATCTTTGGATTACCTCCAAACATATCAACCCACAGGTATAGCAGGGATAGAGCCATAAACAGAGCTGCAAATATAATACTCCACTGGTATGTCATCAACACACACACACACACACACGGGTTATAGCACCAGGCATCTATGAACAAGACCCCATAGGAGTACTAAAGGGTTTTATACAATGACTTTAGAGAATCCTAATCTAAGACCTTATTTATTGTTCTATGAATTTATTTCTTTTTTAATGAATTTATATTCTCTAAACTCTGTCTAGTAGCAGCATTTGCACTGCAAAGATTCAATGTTTTAAATTTACATTTAAAAGGGCAATATCATGGGTTCACGTTGAGTCACAATAGGGATTTGTCAGATACATCAATTTTTCATCCTTTCTGTAAGGTGTAAACAATGCTAGAGGCCAAATCTAGCATTGTTTATAACCTTAGTATATGAGTGCAAGAAACTTCTTTTCAAAATACTAGTAATTATTAGAGTTGTCAATGTCTGTTGACAAACCATATAAATTGTCATTCTGTGTTTAGATCATAGAATTTTAGAAGGGGCCTTCACATCATTATATTAACCTTACTCCCCCACCCCCATGTATGAGTTTCCCTTACTCATCACAGACAGATAATGGTTTTAATCTACACTCCTCTAATCATAGAAAGTCACTGCCTTAAAGGCATAATTATTAGAAAGAGCTGCCTTTTGTTGAATTGATGCCTCTTTTCTCAGCATCTCTTTTTATTGGTCAGGTTATGCTGTGCATCAGAGTTGTTCTGGTTCAATTCCCAGTTCAGCCATTTATTACCTCTTTTACCTTAGATAAATTACTTAATTTCTTTTTCCCTTCAACATAAATTTAGAATTTGACCACTTCTCAGTATTGCCACAGTGTCAAATTGCTGGTTCTCTCTCTTGCCCTAAATTTCATCCTCTCTAAAAGAAACAGGCCTATTTGGCACATCAGTGATCAAAATATGCAACCTGTGTCCTTAAAGAGATATTTATGAGATTGAGAAAAACATGATCACCTATACCAATGAATGTCTTCATTTTGAATTTTCTCCTCATCACCCATAAGCATGCATAATACACTGAGAATAGACTTAGTGAGCATTGGGTACTAAAGAACTCAAGACCTTTTACAAAGGAAGCAGATACAGGTAGGTAAGAGTGAGTCAAAAAGGCCTGGCCAGCATGGCTCAGTGGTTAAGTGTTGACCTATAAAACAAGAGATCACAGATCAATTCCCAATCAGGCTCAATCCCCCAGTGTGGGGGCATGCAGTGATTCTCTCTTGCCCTATTCCTTCCTCCCTGAAATCAATAAAAAACATATTTTTAAAAAAGAAAGATTTGAATAAAATGGGAAGCAGAGAAGAAAGCCTAGGAACAGGTCAAAAGTTAGAAATATAGATTAACTGGAAGGATAGCAAGTGTCTCAACATTCAACAAATATTTATCAACTAGAGGCTTGATGCACAAATTGATTCACCAGTGGGGTCCCTTGGCCTGGCCTGCAGGATCAGACCAAAGCCGGCTCTCCAACATCCCCTGAGGGATCCAAGTTGTGAGAGGGCACAGGCCAGGTTGAGGGACCGCACCAGTATATGATTGGGCCGGGGAGGAATGCAGGAGGTTGTCCAATAGGGAGGGAGCAGAAAAGGGCTCCAAGGCCTGTCTGGCCCCGTCTCACTCAGTCTCAATCAGCCAGACCCCAGCAGCAAGTTAACCCATCAGTTGGAGTGTCTGCCTCCTGGTAGTCAGTTCACGTCAGTGAGCAGATGGGTGGCATTAGCATATCATTAGCATATTATACTTTGATTGGTTGAATGGACAACTGGGCACTTAGCATATTAGGCTTTTATTATATAGAACTAAAGGGAAAACCAATTAAGTAAAGGCAAAACTTACTGAGCATTGTCATGCTCTGATATAAGCAAATCTGTCCCCTAGGTTGTCTCCTTAAGGAGGCAACTCTTTACTAATATACCTGTGGTTAGAATTCAATAACCTTAGGATGTTTTGAGAGACTCTAAAGGTACAAGTCTGCAAGGTGTCTGCTCTTTGAATACTGTGAATGGACTTAGCAGTAATAAAGGCCTCACAACTAAACTATTTAATTGTATTGCACTCTAAAAATTATTACCAGCAAGTATCATCTATTCTGTCACCGAAGAAGTCAAATTCTTTTAAACTATATTCCTTAGTCAACAAAAGAGATGAAGGTCTTCATTTCTACAATGAGGACAAAAATCCTGGCTGCTGGACAGAGCCTCCCTCAAGGATCAGATGGGATAATACAAGTTTAAGTTCTTTTAGTCTTGAAGTTACCAGGCAAATGTTAGGGCATCTTGTTTATATATTTGAGAGTCTTCTAAGTCCTATCATGGAGAGCAAAAAAAATAAACAAATATGAATGTGGTCTCTGACTTTACATCAAGTGGAGGCCCTGCAAGTCAGACTTCTGGGCTCAAACCCTGGCTTTGCCCCTTACCAGCTCTGCAACCTTGAGTCAGCTGCCTAACCTCTCAGTGCTCAGCTTCTTTCATCTTCAAATGTGAATAATAATTGTACCAGCACTCAAAGAGACTGCTATGACAAATAAATAACATGACTATGTGAAAAGAGTTAGAACAACAGCATATGTCTAGTAAATTACAAATAAAATATTAGTTATTGTTTTTATTATTATTTTAGCTTAAAATTTTATTGGGGGACAAGATATAGTAGATAGATAGATACTCAAAATGCATATTTGCAAGATGTGTGTATACATATATATTCATACACTCTGTGTACATACAGTAATAAATGAAAAATATCATGTGTAGCTCAGCTGGCATGGTTAAGTAGTTGAGCATCAACCTATGATTTGATTCCCCGTCAGGGCACATGCCCGGGTTGCAGGCTCGATCCCCAGGTGGATGTGCAGGAGGCAGGCAACCAATGATTCTCTCTCATCATTGATGTTTCTATATCTCTCTCCCTTTCCTTTCCTCTCTGAAATATATAAACATATATTATTTTTAAATGCCATGTGTACAACAAAGTTTTGTTTAGTTCCCTATTTTTCCACAAAAAATGTGAAATGCTTGAGTTATATCTAATTTACCATTTAATCCTCAGTGATCAGCACATTATTGAGATTTCTTTTATATTGCTTTATTCTTCCTTATGACTTTCTTCTCACCTCCCCAAGTTACTGTGGACAAGAGGTGAGCCATTGTTTATATCTTGTTCCTTCTGTTTAGTTCAGGCCTCATCTTTCAATGGGCTGCCTCTAAAGTGCTTTTATGAGAACGAGGAAAAGATGCCACCTCTGCAGACTATTTTAAAAAGTGCCCCCCTCTAGAAAGGCCAGGTAGAAAATCGCACTTTGAGTGAAGAAAATAATGTCTCTTCCTTGTCGTTGGTCAGGCACCTTTACACACCTCCCATGGCAGCCTTGCCTTCTAGGCATCAGTGCTTTGAGAACAGGATTAGTTATATTGTAACTATGTGTCACTGAATAATGCTCTCTCAGAAATCACACCTTTTCCAGGTTCTCACCTCTAATGAAAAAAAAAAGGTATAACACAGTGCTTAGCAGGATCTTGAAAACAGCATGATTCGAGCTAAAAAGAAAAAAAAAATCACAAATTATTTGGCTTTTATATGCCATTTTCTATTTATTTTTATATTATGCTTGTTTTCTAAGCTACAGTTTCAGTAATGTTAACTTATCTTTTTTTGCTCTGTGTATTCAGAACCAGCCAGACCTGCCAATGATCCAATAGCAACATCAGTTGAGCATCTCTGAAGCAGAGTCTAGTCTCTTTGGAGGAAACATGGAGACAGGGTCCTGCCTTCAGAAGAACTATTATCTAGCTGGGGAGACAGGACATGTACTTTCAGAGGGTGGGGAAGGGGCAGGAAATAGAATCATAAATCCAGTATACTCTTCACAATAATTTTCTCTGTCAATAAATTCATCATAATATGCTTTAGAAATATTACATAAATTTGGATAATAACATAATTTGTTATTAAATGGATTTAAATGTGCAGGGCTCATTATTCAATCCCAAACATCACTATCTTTATATTAAAAGCCATATATAAGGTAATCCCAAAATATACATAAGCCATTCTGAAAATTGGTTAGGCAAACAATGCAGTTAACTTTGACCTCAACATCTGCATTTCATAGATTTTCACTTTTTAAAATGAAACTTTTTCCAAAAGAACTCCAAGAACTTCATTGATTGTTTCTAAGTAATTAAATAACAACAAAATGAAGATATTCTAGCTGAAAATATTTAACAGATATTCTAAATATCCTTCTTGTAATGAATAAATATTTCCAATTTATTTGTAGAATTTTGTTTTATTCACTATTTTTCAATTAAATAATCGATTATAAATGTGTAGCAATCATTAGTTTCCACATGTTGGCCAAATCAACACAAGTAATACTTACTCCCAAATATATGTCTATAACTCCACTGCTTCTCAAATATCCACTAATATGACAGAAAAGGAATAAAATAATTAATCCTATATATTAAAGCCTAAGTGGCATCATGCGACATCATCACAAGATGACCACGACAAGATGGCCAGCAGGGAAGGGTCACTGGGTACAAAGAGGCCTGCAGGGTAAGGCAGTTGGGGGAGACCAAGCCTATAGGGGAAGACAGTTGGGGTCAACCAGGCTGGCAGGGGAGGGCAGTTGGGGGTGACCTGACTGGCAGAGAGGGCAGTTGGGAGTGACCAAGCCTGCATGGGAGGGCAGTTGGGGGTGATTGGGCTGACAGGGGAGGGCAGTTGGGGGCAACCAGGCCAGCATGGAAAGGCAGTTGGGGGCAATCAGGCTGGTAGGGGAGGGCAGTTGGGGTGACCAGGCTGGCACAGGGCAGTTGGGGAGTGAACAGACCAGCAAGGGAGGGCAATTAGGGGCAACCAGGCTTGCAGGGGAGGGAAGCTGGGGGCAACCAGGCCTGCAAGGGAGGACAGTTGGGGGCAACCAGGCTGGCAGTGGAGAGTAGTGGAGGACAATCAGACCAGTAGGGGAGTGGTTAGGCATCAATCAGGCCAGCAGGGGAGTGGTTAGGGGGCAATCAGGCTGGCAGGCAGAAGCAGTTAGGGGAGACCAGGCAGCAGGCAGGTGAGCAGTTAGGAGGCAGCAGTCCTAGATTAGAGAGGGTGCAAGCTGGGCTGAGGGACACCCTTCCCCCTTTCCCCAGTGCACAAATTTTGTGCATCAGGCCTCTAATAAGTTCATAAAGGAATAGAGGAATGGTGGAGGAAATGACAGAAAGCCAAGAGAAGTGATTAAAATTTTGGAATTATTCACCTGGTAATTGATCTAGTGGAATGGAGAATGCTGAAACCTAGGTATTTGCCTGAGGAGAAGCAGTAAGATGTTTGCTAATAGGTCCTTTGGTTGATCTCTTAACCCTCCATCCCATCTTTCCCTGTCCTCCTTCTGAGGTTTGACCATCTGTACAATGCTTCTATGTCTCTGGATCTATTTTTGTTTATCAGTTTATGTTGTTCACTAGAGGGGTCCCTCAGTCTGGCCTGTATCCTCTCGTAATCCAGGACCCCTCAGGAGATATTAGAGAGATGGTTTCAGCCCAATCCCCACAGCCCAGGCCTAGGGACCCCCGCCCCCCAATGATGCACGAATCCATGCACCAGGCCTCTAGAATACATATAAGATCTTTGGATAATCTCTTCCCATCTCCCCTTTCCCCTTTCCCTCTGAGATTCATCAGTCTGTTCCATGTTTCCATGCCTGTGCATTGACCATCTGCCTCCTGGTGGTCAGGGCATGTCACAGCTACTGGTCTAACATTTGAAGTCACTTAGGCTTATATATAGAGAGATTATATTCTATAAATGAATGAGATCATGCGATACCTATCTTTCTCATACTGGGTTATTTCACTTAGCATAATACTCTCTGGAATTAAATAAATAAATAAATAAATAAATATGCTACACACACACACACACACACACACACACACACACACAGAAGTCTGCTAATCCATGCATCAAGGAGGAAGTGGTAGTTGGGAATCTGTTTGGAGAAAAATTAGACTCTCAGATCCTTCTCTTCCTGTACCAACCAGGAGGCTTATCAGATAAATTCTGTATTAGGAAATATTGAGATAATAGAGAGTGGGGGTTTAGAAGCATACAAAAACTTAAGGGTTAAGTAACTGTCTTATATCAGGTACTCTCAAGCTTTTGGTTTCAGGACCATTTTACACTGTAAAAAATTTTAAGAACCTCTGAGTTTTTGTTTACATTGGTTATGTATATTAATATCTTATTAATTATAACTGAAAGAATGTTTATTTAGCAATCATTTAAATAACAATAGCAAGCCTATTATATATTGATACAAGTAACATTTTAGAACGTAACTATTTTTAAAAAACAAAAAGAAAATAATGAGGAATGACACTGTTTTACATTTTCATAGATCTCTTTAATGTCCAGCTTAGACATTAATGATAGATTCTCATATCTGTTTCTGCATTCAATTTGTCATATGTTGTTTTCATAGAAAATATCAAGAAAATCCAACCTCACAAAGATATGTAGTTGGTGCCAAAACTGGTTTGGCTCAGTGGATAGAAAGTCGTCCTGCAGACTGAAGGGTCCCCAGTTCGATTCTGGTCAAGGGCATGTACCTTGGTTGAGGGCACATCCTCAGTGGGGGGTGTGCAGGAGGCAGCTGATCAATGTTTCTAACTCTCTATCCCTCTCCCTTCCTCTCTGTAAAAAATCAATAATATATATGTATATGTATTTTAAAAGATATGTAGTTGGAAAGGGAGGAGTATCTTAACCTTTTTAGGTAATTGTGAATAATTTTTCTTTGATGCTACATCAGAACTCAACAAGTGGTAGTTTCTGAAAGAAGAGTCGCAATATGGAATTTGAAACTATATCAATGAACTTTTTTACTTTATTACATTATAATCCATTGGTCTAGCTTTAATTTTTTTTAACATTTTGCATTGGTCATTTGGAAAATACCAATTTACTGACTTAGGTAGATTTTCCAAATAATGGTACATTTTTTTATATAATATCCAAAAGTCACATTGGTGAGTATAGTTGCTGAGCCCATTATCAGGAAGATTTCAAGTTTGTGGTGGTGAAAGATACAAGTCTTCCAAAATTCCAACTTCCTTTTGAAAACTTAAATTCCATTATTGGCAACAAATACTGTCAGTCATTTGTCTTAAGGTAACAAGATTGTTCATTTTTGAGTGAATGTCTGCCAAATAGCCACATCAGAATGATTATCCTTTGTAAGTCATTCGTTCAAGGGAAAATGGTTTTCTGAGGAAAAAAACCAACAACAGGTAGTTCAGCTTGTAACACAATGGCACAAGTGCTTTGCCTCAATAGACCAGGCATGCTTTGCTATGCTGCAGAAGTATTTTATATATATTTCTCCTTTATCACAGAGGGCAATAAAAGGATGTGCATCCAAGGGTGAAGATTAAATAATTAATAATAACTTTTACTTTTCATTAAAGACATTCTTAAGTGCAACTGCCTTTTTTTTTTTTTTGGTTTTAACTGCAAGCACATGATGGTGAAGAATACAGTAAGTGCTAGTAGAGTTTAGTGCAATTTTACCTATGCTTATTTTTGCATCTTCAGTGCAAGTACCAACATAGTGGAAAAAAAAAAACAAAGGCAAATATCATCCTATTATTATAAAAACTAGAGGCCCAGTGCACAAAATTCATGCATGGGAGTGTCCTTCAACCCAGCCTGCACCCTCTCCAATCTGGGACCCCTCTCACAATCTAGGACTACTGGCTCCCAACTGCTTGCCTGCCTGCCTTCCTGATTGCCCCTAACCAATTCTGCCTGCCAGCCTGATCATCCCTAACCACTCCCCTGCCAGCCTGATTGATGCCTAACTGCTCCCCTGCCAGCCTGTTTGCCCCTAACTGCCCTCCCCTGCAGGCCTGGTCACCCAATGCCCTCCCCTGCAGGCCTGGTTCCCCTCAACTGCTTTCCCTTGCAGGCCTGGGTCTCCCCAACTGCCCTTCCCTGCAGGTCTGGAAACCTCCAACTTCCCTCCTCTGCCAGCCTGGTTACCCCTAACTGCCCTCCCCTGCAGGCTTGATCACACCTAACTCCCCTCCCTTGCAGGCTTGGTCCCTCCCAACTGCCCTCTCCTGCTGGCCATCTTGTGTCAACATGGGGGCAGTCATCTTGTGTTGGAGTGATGGTCAATCTGCATAATACTTTTATTAGATAGGATAGAGGCCTGATGCACGAGTGGGGGCCAGCTGGTTTTCCCTGAAGGATGTCCCAGATCAGGGTGGGAGTTCCTTTGGGGCATGGGGCAGCCTGGGTAAGGGGCCTGTGGTGGTTTGTAGGCCAGCCATGCCCCCCAGCAACCCAAACAAAGGACCTCATATCTGGGATTTATTTATCTTCTACAATTGAAACTTTGTATCTAGAACAGAGCTAAACCTTCTGCTCGCTCCATGGCAGCAACCATTTCTGTTGGAATTTATTTATCTTTTATAATTGAAACTTTGTAGACTTAAGCAGAGGCCTGGGCCAGCCAGGGTGTGTGGAAAGCTTGGCTTCCTCCATCATTGGAGCAACCCAAGCCTCAGTCCTGCTCTCTCTGAGACTGTAGCCATCTTGGTTGGGTTAATTTGCATACTTGCTCCTGATTGGTGTGGGGGTGTGGCTTATGGGTATGGCTTGTGGGTATAGCAGAAGTATAGTCAATTTGAATATTACTCTTTTATTAGATAGAATATTTTTGGCTCTGGAATCCTTAAATGAGTCTTAGGAAGCCTTGGGATCAATCCATAGACCACATTTTGAAAACTGCTGGCCCAAATACTTTATGATGAGTCTTTCAAAATATGGCAGTCAGATTTTTGCTTCCAGGCAAGATACTAGATATTGCTCTCTGGAAAAAAAAATGGCCAGCTCAAGATTAAAGACCTATGGGTAAAATCCTCTCCTGCCCCTCTGCCCTTCTCTCTCTCTCTCTCTCTCTCTCACACACACACACACACACACACACACACACACTGCTACCCATATTTTCTTGGTGCCTTGTGTTTTAAATATGAAATGAAGGCAAAGATCACTAAATATATTAGATAAACCTCTAAGAAAAATATCAAACAGATTTATACACACAAACTGAAAATAGAGGCAATGCAGAGAGCAACAATTAAATATATAATTAGGATCCTAAAAGATATAAAAATATACTGCAATCATAGAACAAGACTAGATCGATGAAGAGCTCTTAAAATATTAAATATAATAGCAACAAATTTAAAAAACACAGCAGGATTATTAGAAGACAGAGTCAAGGATATCATCCAGCATGTAGAACAAAAAGACAAAGTAATAAAAGAAAATAGAGGAGAAAAGATAATAAGAGTAGAGAATTGATCCAGGAAGTGGAGATCAATCAATATGACAAATAGAAGTTCCAGAAAGAGAAAGCACAGGGGAAAGAAATTATCATGAATTAACCCACAATATTTGTCTAATCCACTAAATACTTGAATTTACAGATTCCAAAATAGACAAAAGTTGTATGCTAGAATCTATCACTGGGACATTTTAGAACTTTAAGAATAAAGAAAATATCCTAAAAGCTTCTATTATTGAAAAACAAAAAAGGTGGTTAATATGAAGGATCAGAAATCAAATTTAAAGTTCTCAAGAACTATAAAATTCAAAATATCCTATATAATAAAAGCCCAATACGCTAAATGTCTGATTGTCTCTTCAACCAATCAAAACATAATATGCTAATACTATGCTAAGGCCACTCAACTGCTCACTATGACGTACACTGATCATGAGGGGGCAGACAGTCGACCGTTCAATCAGTCGTTATGAGTGCACTGATCACCAGGGGGCAGACAATCTGACTGGTAGGTTAGCTTATTGCTGGAGTCCGGGCAACCAGGATTGAGAGAGTTGGGCCAGATACACCCTGGAGCCCTCCCGTGCCCCCTCCATAGCTGGCCAACCTCCCACATCTGTCCCTGGCCCCAATCATGCACGATGGGGTCCCTTGGCCTCTCCTGTGCCCTTTTGCAATTTGGGACACCTTGGGGGATGTTGTAGAATCGGTTTCAGCCCGATCTTGCAGGGCAGGCCAAAGGACCCCCCTGGTGCACAAATTTGTGCATCGGGTCTCTAGTAATTAAATAATATCATAAAAATACTGAAAAAAAATTCTTCCACAATAGAGATCTATACCTAGCCATGTATAAAGATAGATTATAGATATTTTCAGAACTATATGGATTAAAAAATATTTACCTCTTTTACTTCACTGGTGCCTCGCCCTCACAAGAGACTTCTAGCACCGCATTCAGGGCTCCTGAATCCAGGTGGCTCCACCCTACCAGGTCTGGGGAGAATCTGGAACCGACTGAGTTATGTGGTTCTGTTGTGGAGGCCACTACCCCCACCTTCCACCAAACCTTTTACTCACTGTCTCAGGAAACCACTATGATATACAATCCCCACAATAAGAGAATAAAGGAGAAAAACTAGACCTGGGATCCAACTCAAAAGAGAAGTGAGGTAAATTCCTAGAATTATGGCAGAGGTCTGATGCTTATGTATCACCATAAAGAGCAAAAGTCTGGATTAGAGCAGAAAGATTTTAGGACATAGCTGGTATAGATTAATCTAGCGTGCTTGATCATATTGACAAAGATATAGTTCTAACAGGCAATTTAAAGAAGAAAACCTAATAAAATATGAGGCGATCATTATGCCCAGAAAAAAAAGTGTGATAGCATACCATATAGCTTAATTATAAAGAAAATTTGCATCATCATAATGTAAACACCAGTTATTCATTTAACCCAAATGTTGGTTGCCACAGGTGAACAAGAACAGAGTGGAAAAGCATTCTCATCAAACACACTATTTTCATGATGAATCTTAAAGTATAACCTAATTTTTAAAACTATGTATGTATTTGACTTGGATAAAAAATTGAATTAAGACAAAATTATGGCTATACAAAAAACATTCCACCGGATATGTGTTTTGTTTAGTTCTGTTTTATTTTGGTACTGCCTAAAATGATTATACAATCATTGCTCCACCAACTGGCAGACCAACAGCTCTCACCATCTTTCCCCTCACACATGACAAGTAATATTTCCATGAGACATAATCCCATGGATGTTCCCATTGTGCTAACTTTAACATGATATTTCTTTCTTGCTTAAGAAACGTTACAGAGATACAAATGGCAGCAGAATGGGTGGATATTACACTCACCTCCTCCCAGGACTAAACAGGAATTACAACTAAAATATAGAGCAGTCAACCTGAATAACCAGCTGAAGACTAGCTGAAGAGAACTGTTATAACTAAGGATTTACAGAAGAAGCCACATAGAGATGGGTAGGAAGGACAGAGATGGGTGGCAGCTGAGATTCTGGAGGGAAATCTCAGCTACAAAGGTTCCTCCTGAGAAGAATGGGGTTTCAACCCCAAGCCAGAGTCCCCAGTTTAGAGCAGTAGAGCCAGGAAGAGGCACTCACATAATATCAGACTGTGAGAACCAGCAATTCTGTCCTCTAAGTCTGCAAGAGACCCAAGGCCAATACCCAAAATTCCATTCACAGTCTCTCACCTGGGACTCTGGTAGAGGAGAAAGGGTAGAGTAGACTAGAGATGTATGAAGAAAGACTGATGTTTGTGCCTCTGGGAAGAGAACTAAAGGAACAGCCACCACGATCCCTGTGCTGAGTCACTCTTCCACACAGCCCACAGATATCATATTTCTTGGAGGATCATACCCCTCCATACAGCTGATGCAATTATCCCACCCTCTAGACTCCCTGTCATCCCACATTGTAGAACATGCAACCTATTGAGGAGTCAGCTGCCTAGGCCAGGGTATAGAAGTCTGGGCAGACCCAGGGAGTTGGGTGGCTTTGAGATTGGGGCTATTCCCCACCCCACCACAACTTTCCCATGAACTTTACTGGTGCCTCCCTCTCACAAGAGATCTGCTAGCACCACTCTCAGGACTCTAGAGATCCTGCCCTCCTAAATCCAGGTGGCTCCACCCTGCCAGGTTTGGGAAGAATCTGGAACGGACTGAGTTGTATAGTTCTGTTGTGGAGGCCACTACCCCCACCTTCTACCAAACCTGACCAGCACTTCCCCTCAGGGGAGATCCACTAGCCCCATCCTCCCAACTCTGGTGGCCAGAGACAGAACACTAAGCAGAATGTGTTACAAATTGATTTGTGTGTGGCTCTAGCACAGGGGACATTTTTCCCTTGCATGCCCAAACTATGAAGAGCCCTCCCTTCACATAGCCAAATTTTTATTGGTTTGGGCCTGATAAACTCTGTTGGCCTCACCCCGATGACTGCCTGAGATCCTGCCCCACCACAAAAGCATGTGAGCATCAATTGGGTGGTAGTTAGACTTGGCATATCCTGGGACATTTGCTGAGTGACCTCAGACCCAGCACTGGCACTGAGTTTGAACATGCATCAATCTGTTTAACACTACTCGCTCCTACCTAATGACTCACTGATCACCTACCTCATGCAACTTGAGTATAATCAGAGGTAGGTGATCAGTGAGTCATTAGGTAGGGGTGAGTAGTGTTAAAGAGGTCAGAGGCTTCTTTCAGTGACTGAGCCTAACAGACAACTGGCAGGCAGAGGCAGGTGAAGTAAGATCTCATGGTACCTTGGGAACTTTTGCTGACCTGCTCCCAGACCCAGTGTTGGTAATAGCCAATGTTGGTGCACAGCTTTGTCATTCCTGCACACAGCCAGGCCCAGCAGAGGCAGCCACAAACTGGATTTCTTTGTAGCTCCAAACAGGTTGCCCAAAGTCGTTCACAGGCACATCTGACATTGACCTATACCAGAGTCCCTCCTAAAAGACACCAGAACCAACACATCCAGTGGCCAGCTTCAGACAACATTAGAGCAGGATCCCATTAGCTTCACAAGCAGCATATCCAAAGGGAGATCTCAGCAGGCACCTGACCTTTCTGAGGCAAATTCTGCTTTATATGGTCAGCACTTATACAGCACCTCATATACTTGATTTTCACAGTCAACTAGCCTGAGGATCTACCCACACACAAACAGTCCAATAATAATCAATACTCAATTAAAATAGGAAGGCACATATACCCACACAAGGGACATTCCTGGAGCACCCAGATCAGGTGATCAAGAAGATTGTGCCATTCAGTCCCACAGGACATCTTCTACATAAGACCACCTACCAAGGCTGGGAGTCATCACAGATCTATTTAAAACACAGAAACAGACAAAGAGGCAGCCAAGATGGGGAGAAAAAGAAACATGCCCCAAATGAAAAAAACAAGAGAAAGCGCTAGACAAAGATCTAAATGAAATGGAGACAAGCAACTTATCAGATATAGAGTTCAGAAAAATGGTTATAGGGATGCTCAAGGCACTTGAAAAATACAAAGTACTTAGTGAGAACTATACTACCATGACAAAGAGCATAGAAACCATAACAAAAGAACCAGGCAGAAATGAAGCATACAATGTCTGAAATGAAGAATGCACTGGAAGGAATAAATAGTAGGTTGCATGAAGTCAAAGATCAAATCAGTGATTTGGAAGACAAGGTAAAAAATAAAAACATCCAATCAGAGCAACTACTAGTAAAACTAAAAGTATTTCCCCTAAGATGGAGAAAGAGACAGAGATGTATGCTTTCATAACTTTCACTTCTTGTCAAGGCCATGTATCTGGGTTGCAGGCTCAATCCCCAGCCCCATTTGGTGTGTGTGTGGGAGGAAACCAATCAATGTGTCTCTCTCACATTGACATTTCTCTCTCTCTATCTCCCCCACCCCCTCCTATTCTCTCTAAAAATCAATAAGAAAATATCCTCAGCTGAGGATTAACAAAAAAGAATAAAAAGAAATAAAGAAGAAATCATGCATGAAAGAACCTAGTTAATGGTTGGCATTTGATTAGAGTTAGTAAGTGCTAGCCATTAATGATAATAAAGATGATAACACTACTAAGACCTCAATGACTACCACCAATTTAACTTCAGTTATTTCCCACTCTGTCCCAAAACATATGCTCTTTTGTTATTTCAATTACCACCCAAATACACCATTCTTATTTCATATGTCATATGTCATACTCATGTCTCTGCTCATGCTATTGGCCTCACTGAAATCAGATGACTAGACTTACCCAAATCACATTGAGCTAGGGCCTTAAAAACCTAGCTCAGATCCCTTCTCCAATTACTCTAGGCCTTCTAACCTTCTGTTATACTACACTCTTTAGTACACATGAGACAATTAATGTGTAATCACATGTCAGTTCCCTCTACCTGACAATATAGCAAGTTCTGTGAAAGCAGGGTTAAATCCCGCCCTGAACTCCTTTTGTCATCTCCAACACCAGCAGGACAAGACTTAAGTATATAATATATATTTGCTTCATTTCTGACCTTATTCATGGCAATATACACATAAAAATAGAAATTTATCTTCGTTTCCAATCAACTTCTTCCCAAAAGAGATAAATCACAATATTAAATCAGGAGAAGCCTGATTTGCATGTCATGCAAATGCAAACCCAGATAAGCATGTACAATTTATAACTGCTATTAACATGTAATCTTAATTAGTAAATGCACAATAGTAGTAATATAATTAGCAATAACTACAGATATTTATTGGATGTTTCTTTAGTGTCAAGCACTGTACCACATGATTTATAGGTGGTACATCTTACAACCCTAGTATCAATAGAAAGCATCCTTGTAAAAATGACATATGAGAAAGGTGAAGAACTTGCCTGGTAGGGCTAAGAATCAAATTCAGTTTGGTCTGACATCAAAATATACTTTTTTTTCCTGTATATCTCCCTTACTCCCACATCTTTATACAAGGTTGAGATTTAGGACCTGTTTTCCTATTTCTCAAAAATACCAATGAAGACCATTTTACTTGCCCAAATTTGCCTTTATAAAAAGTAGGGTCATTACAGAGCACTCTGTTTCAGATATTCTCCCAGAAAATTTAGTTACTAAATGGCCAGAAACTCTGTTTTAAGAGGAATCATTAATTAAAGGCAGTCCCACACACTGGGCCCTGTTCCCATGAGACACTAAGCATCTACAATTATTAGAGCCATTAAAAATTCCAAAGAGCACATTCCAAAGAAATCCCAAAGAAAAAGTATATCTATATCTTCTTCTGAATAAGATGGTGACACCACAATGTTGCTACTGTCATCGTCCTGAGAGTCTTTGTTCTGTTGATATAAGAATGAGTTTATCCTGGTATTTCAGCCTGAGGTATTGAACTGCAAATAGAAGCAGAGCAGTTCAGAAAAGACTACTCCAGGCCGCCCACATAGCGTGTGGTTCTTTGACTTTCTGAGTGCATCCCACCTTTCTGATATGTCCTCGCATCCCCTCAGTCCCATATCCCTAGCCACGCCTGGACCACTCAGCTGGACTCTCCCAAATTGAGAAATTACATGAAACAGACTGAAAAACTTTTACTTTCTTCACATGGAACAATCTTTTGAGAAAGCCACATCGCTGATAACCTTTGACGCCACAAACAGATACAGCCTTCACTTACTAATAACTGACCATCTTCAAACCACATTTCTAAGTTTGAACTTAACACAAGGTGGAACTTCCATAGTAGAAAGTGTATTCTTCCTCATTCTCTTTGTTTTGTACTTCTAAGCTTTTTTTTTGTACTTCCTTGACACAGCCACTAAATATTTAATATGAAATAAATATTTTAGAAAAAAGCTATTTTTAAAATGTGGGTATTAGTTTTAGGTAATATTAACTTTTCCAAATTTTTTTAAACTTAAAGAAGTCTTGTTACATACTTTTTATTATTTGGGTAAATTTTACAAATTTTTAAAAGTAGATAACATTAACTACTTTTATAGGCATAATAGGAAAATATGTAATTTATTTTCACGCAGGTAAAATTCATTAGAGATTAGCATTTTAAAATCTTTTCTGAAAAAAAAATAACCTTTATAAAAATCCAAAAGCCTTCCCTCCCATTTCAACAAATGTTGGCTTTTGTTATTTTTTTTTTATAAGCTGCATATTGAATTTCCCAGGCTGTGTTTCTGAACAGCAATCTATTGGGGAGAAAAAAAAGTGCAATTATTTTTTTTCACTCAAACATGCATTTGAGAGAAATGAGTAGATCAGATAAAGAGCTGAGATGCTATTCAACTCAACCTTGAGTCACTCTCTGTCTCTTTAAAAAAAAAAAGGGGGGGGATGGCAAAATCAATACAAACCAATAATAACTTCACATTTGTGGAAGCAACATGAATGGCTCTCCAAAATATTGAGACACATCCAAGTACATTTTCGTAGAGCTGATATTTATCAGAAGTCATTTGCCCTCAAGCAGATGCTCCCTTTCATTGTGCTCCTGTCACAAATGACTAAGATTTATGACAGACAATTACAGCATCTGCAGTTAGCAGCCTTATAATCAGCACCATTATTTAACGATTGGTGCAATAAACTGACTCCTGTTACTGTTTATCAGATATCAGTCAGTTCTGGCCATTTTCTTCAGCTTCCAAATCACAGTATGGTGCAGCCACTGCCTTTTAATGGCCAGGCAAAAGCAGGAGCATTTTCACATTTTTCACTGACTGCCGAGGAAAAGGAAAAAAGCCACCAATTACATGTATGTATGGTGCCCTCGTATTTTGAGATGCCCGTTTGTGTAACTATCTCTATACAGTTCTAAACCTCTTATGGGAGGGGAAAAAATAAAAAAGCTTTTACTGTGGAAGAAGGTCATTTTATATTTTTAAAAAGAACAACGAATAAAAACAAAAAACCCTTCTTGATTTTATTTTTAAAAGTGCTCTGTTTAAATTTGCATGTCTTTTCTGAGTGTAGAATGCAGCTTTACTAGGTTCACTCTGTTCTCTTGTAGTATGGTGTCACCTTGCCTTTCAGAACCAGAAAGGCGCTATTGTTCCTCAAAAATATTTCTCAGGGAACAGGATTTTTCTTCTAAATAATAAAACCTTAAACTCAGTAAGGTTTTATTCAGAGGGAAGTGTAGTGGGCACAACAGAATTAAGTGTTTCAGCCATCAAAAAGGCCCACATACAAAAGAGGCCATGTGTATGTATTTAAAAGTCACATATTTATGTATTAAGAAATTCTCTTTCTAAATATACAAACATGCAGAGGTATCTGTACTATTTCATATCCTTCCACAGAAACAACACACGTTTATGCATCAAATAGAAATGGCAGGCAGCAATTAAGAGACTTCAGGAAAATATAAGAAATGGTATACGGTTGTGAATTTACAGTTAAAAGGCAAATGAAAGCTTCTATAGAAGTTCAAGTGTGAAATGCTAGTTAAATTATTTGGCGGGGGTGGGGGACAGACCTTTCTTATTCTTGTCTTTTATTAATTTTTCTCTAACCAAGCTAAATTTCTCATTCATATCAAAAAGCATTTTGTCCAATGACTTCCATTTGACAATATCATAGATGCCCAGATGGATATTTTGATGGAACTGCCTTTGTAATGTTAAGATCTATGCTTCATTCAAAAAGTTACAGGCTCCTCTCAAAGGAGACAAGACACTGGGGACCAAACTAATATATTCTTTCAATTAAGACAAAATAGTGGTCAGTTTTCTCTCCTGAAAAATGCATAAGGGGCTTCATTCAATAAACACGTAAAACTGGTTATTTTCTAAGTTGAAACTTTTACAGAGCAGTTTTTGTCAAAGACCTTCAGAAACTAGACCTCACAATTCCACAAGAAGCTTTAGTAAGTGAGTGGTTCTTAGACGTTTCATTAGAAAAGCCTTTAAGTATCATTTCTTGCAACTCTCTCCTTTGAGAAATGGTGAGGGTGAGAGAAAGAGAATTAAGTGATTTTCAGGAGGGCACAGAGCTAATGTTAGCACACTGTGATTAAAACCCAAGTGCATGACTTGGCTAACAAGGTCCTTCCTGTGCAACCCACCCCCTGGGACCCAGCTGCTCTCTCTGTGCCTGGCAGAAACGGCTCTTTGGCTCTGCCAGGCCAAACCCGCTTTGGGTGTTCTGCGTCCGGTCCTCCCACAGAGCACTCCACTCCTTGCCTAAAGGGAATTAAAGTTGCCATGAATCTTCCAGACACTCACTTCCCTGCTTCAATAGGTGGATCTGGAGCCAGAAAAAAAAAACTATTCAGTCATACAAATGACGCTTTTATTCCATCAGTGGGTACCAAAGTTAACTCAAGTCATTGGTGTTTACAGTTTTTAAATTTCCTAACAGCAATTTGATACTTTGTATAGATTTTGTTTGTTCTTCATTTGTTGTTTTATTGTTTTCTAAAAAAAACTAGTTTGCACCAGTGATTGCAAAGTCACACCCAAGCTATTTCTTCAACTTGGCAGCATCAAAGAATTCACAGAATTTTTAGAATCAGGAAAAAGGCAGCACCAAACTGTCCTTGCTGGTGAAGTACAGAAATATATTAATGCGCAGATAGGTCCCTCCTTCCATTTTAGTAAGATTGGGCAAGCCCTTTGATGCATCGAAGACATTGGTATATTTTCTACCGATGTCCTGCCCTTTTCTGCTGGGTTAGAAGGAAAAATTATTCAGCTTACAGCAAGTCACTACCATTGGGCACCACTAACAAGGCACTGCAGGCTGTTAGCAGGTGTTTGTCAGAGGCTCGATCTGGGTCAACATTTTCACATGAACACATGCAGGTGGCATTTCAGTAATACACCTCAACACCAAGCCCCAGTGCATAGCTGATGGTCTTGATGAGCATCAACAAATATGTCAGCTCTTAGAAAAAAAGAAGCGGGGGGACAGGAATACATTTTTCTTCATGACCCTTATCTGAGGCTATGTAGGACACAGGAGGGTGGAAAGGAGCATCCCAAAAAAGTAATGCATTGTCGATATCTGGTGGCTCCAAAGTGAGGGGCAGGCTCCAAAGTTAGCCAACCCTGGGCTAGAAAGGCCCAGGTTTGATGAGACACTTTCAGAGTTCTTCACCTCAGAAGGTCCCTCATCTGTGAGTGGGGCGAGAATGAGATAGTGCACATAAAGCAATAAGCATGATGTGGGGTACAAAGCATTGTTGTTTAAATGTTAGAAGCTGTTAATGTTATGGCTGCTTTTATATAGGTGATTCCAGACTGAATTCTTTTGCAAGTAGGAGTTCGGACTTTAGAATCAGGTTCAGTAAATCTCCCCCGCCCCCCGAGATTAGGTGTATAGAGTATAGACAGGTCACATTAATCCTAGAAAAGATCTATATACCTCATCTATTAAACAATGTATATAAATAATGCATATATACATATATAAGTATATATTTATATATGTGCACATACACAAATGTATAATTACTATTGCTGCATTTCATTGACTTTGGTTTGGTACCACTGTGAACAAATTCAATTTGTAGAACACAGAGAAAACATGAAAATATTACAAAGGACATGATTTCACTTTTCTTTATTCAGTACCAATAGTCCTCTGACTCATAATGATACTGTCAATATGATAAAACCCTGTCTCCTCTATTCCCAAACATAGAATATATGAATTCATGCACCAGTGGGGTCCCTCCGCCTGGCCTGCGGGATAGGGCCAAAACTGACTCTCTGACATCCTCTGAGGAGTTCCAGATTGCGAGATGGCACAGGCCAGGCCAAGGGATCCCACTAGTATACTATTAGGGATGGGGAGGAACATGGGAGGTTGGCCAGCTGGGGAGGAACCACAGGAGGGCTCCAGGGTGTGTCTGGCCCATCTCATTCAGTCCCAATCGGCTGGACCCCAGCAGCAAGCTAACTTACTGGTCAGAGCATTGCCCCCTGGTGGTCAGTGCATGTTACAGCAAGCAATTGAGCAGTCTTAGCATAGCATTAGCATATTATGCTTTGATTGGTTGAACAGATGACCGGACACTTAACATATTAGGCTTTTATTATATAGGACTAGAGGCCCTGTGCATGAAATTTGTGCATGGGGGGGTAACCCTTAGCTCAGCCTGCACCTTCTGAAATCTGGGACCTCTTGAGAGATGTCTGGCTGCCCATTTAGGCCCAATCCTACAGGCAGTCAGACATCCCTCTCACAATCCAGGACTACTGGCTCCCAACTGCTCACCTGTCTGCCTTCCTGATTGCCCCTAACCGCTTCTGCCTGCCAGCCTGATCACACCCTAGCCTGACAGCCTGATTGATGCCTAACTGCTCCTTTTCCAGCTTGTTTGCCCCTAACTTCCCACCCCTGCGAGCCTGGTCACCCTTAACTGCCCTCCCCTGCTGGCCTGATCACCCATAACTGCCCTCCCTTGCAGGCCTGGTTCCTCCCAACTGCCCTCCCCTGCTGGCCATCTTGTGGCAGCCATCTTGTATTCCACATGGGAGCAGGATCTTTGACCACATGGGGGCAGCCATCTTGTATGTGGAAGTAATGGTCAATTTGCATATTACTCTTTTATTAGATAGGATAGAGGCCTGGTGCACGGTTGGGGGCCAGCTGGTTTGCCCTTAAGGGTGTCCTGAATCAGGGTAGAGGTTCCCTTGGGGCATGGGGCAGCCTGGGAGAGGGGTCTGTGGTGGTTTGCAGGCCAGGCACGCCCCCTGGCAACCCAAGCAGAGGCCCTGGGAATTGGGATTTATTTATCTTCTATAATTAAAACTTTGTAGCCTGGAGCGAAGCTAAGCCTCCTACTTGCTCCATTGCTGCAGCCATTTTTGTTGGGATTTATTTATCTTCTATAATTGAAACTTTGTAGCAGAGGCCAAGGCAGGCCAGTGCTGCAGAGGCAACCCAAGCCTCCTGCTCTCTGCAGCTCTGTGGCTGCTGCCTTTTTTGTTGGGATTTATTTATCTTCTATAATTGAGACTTTGTAGACTTGAGTGGAGGCCTGGGCCTGCCACTATGTTAGGAAAGCTTGGCTTCCTCTATTCCCGGGGAAACCCAAGCTCAGGAAAACCCAAGCATCTTGGTTGGGTTAATTTGCATACTCACTCCTGATTGGCTGGTAGGCGTGGCTTGTGAATGTAGCAGAGTGGTGGTTAATTTGCATATGGTACTTTTAATAGATAGGATACCTTTTAACTTCTCATTATCTTCATTTTCCCCAGTTTTTCATAACCATCTGTCCATAAAAATAAGGTTGAAGAGAATAGGAAAGGACCAATGGCTTTCCCCAAGAATCAGGGCTCTCCTTTCATTTTGTTCCTGAACAATAAAATTAAGTCAAATAACAATGATGAAAGGGCAGGCAGCCAAAGTCAGAGCACTGTCTAATAATAAAATATGGAATCTAGAGAGAAAAGATTCTGGGTTCTAATCCAGGTCCACAAATATTAGTTGTATGCTTTGAAAAAATTACATAACCTCCCTGGGCCTCATGGTTGTGTTGCCATAAGGCACAATCACAGCAATCCCTACCTTGTTTAGAGGAATTAAATGAGTCAACATACGTAAAGTGATTAGCACAGAACTGACATATAGTAAAGTACCCATTAAATGTTTTATCTTATCTATAAAATGCTACCAGCTTTGTTTTTATATGTTCTGTGCAAGTGTGACATTTCTAATAATTGTCCCTTGATCTATTCCAGAAATTGCCTTTAATAGCAGAAAGTCTATTACTTTCATGGGAAAATTTTTTAAATATGTGAAAATCTGTAATTTTTTCTCAAAAACAACTTCATTTTTTTAAAAAAAATGAGTCTACAAATCAATTCTATTAATTCAATCCCACTGTAGGTGCTGGCCAAACATCAGCTTTCACTGGAGCAGGGATGGTAATTGCTCTGGTGCTGAAAGGTACCAATTTTACCATATATTACTTAGCTAAATGTAACATAGGATCCTTATGAAAAGCATTTTCTGCTTTCTATTTTATATTCTTAGATGCTGGATCATTTTAGTGCCTAGTACCAAAGATTAATTTCCTATATCTAGTGATACTTTCATAACTCTGAGTAAAGGCAGATTATAGAGAATTATTCTTCTTGTAAAATAAAGGGCACAAATAGAATGGATTATTTTTATTCATTTTATATCTAATATTCATTCATTGATCTATGGGTAGGACAGCATATAGTATGGCTACCAATTCATGCACTGTAAGATTTCAAGCATTCCCCATGCCTTTAAGATTGTTTTAAAATATCACTAAGTCAATATAATACTTCACTTATTATTTTTGAACAAACATTTTAAACTGTGATGAGTTCATTTTATAAAATATTTTCATACACTTGAGTTTTTAAAAAACCTTGGTAGTTGGGGTGGGTAGGTAGAGAAGGAATGAACATAGCTGAGGTAGGGTAAAATTCAGGCCATTTTACCTATTTTTCCCTCCAGTATTCCTATTAGACATGATTTTTGTTGTTCTTGGACATACTAAGCAGACTTGGTGTGAAAAACCTGAGTTTTAGGGATAGTTCCATCCTTTCTTAGCAATAGTGAAACCTGGGGCAATTCACTGACAATATATAGATGGGTGGTAAAAGTGCCAACCATGGAACCAGATTGCACACACCACCCCTTCTCTCCACCTTTTTTGCTTCCTGTGCCTTATGCTTCCTAGTGTGTACAGTGGAGAAACTGTGGTATCATAGGGATATTACAATATGAATAAGATTCTTTCTAAGGGCGCTAGCATAATACTTGTTATACAGTAAAAGCTTCAGATATATTAGTTATTAATAAAATTGGCTAAAACATCTAACTCTCAAGGTTGTCTGTTGTATGAATAAGATAGCTCATTAAATGACTTTGTATCAGTAGTTTGAATCTAATTTTAGTGAATTGTTCAGTGCTACGCCAAGTTTAAAAATCATTGTATTATTTTTGAGTTTGCAGCAGCAGCCTAAGCTTGTGTCATTTGATTTTTGGTGAGCCTTCAATTGATGGTCTTACCATGGTCCAAATATTTCAATTCCCAATGTTGCTGAGTGTTTTGTTTGTTTAAAAATAAAGGATAGAATATGGAAGCAAATCTTGATTCTTCTCTATTGCATTGGGATCTGAATTACTTTACCTCTCTGTCTGGGCAAAGACAGACTTCTGAGAAGCCACCAGGAGGGCAATTTAGATATGACCACTTGATGCACAGGGGCAGTGGGAAGATCAACAGGGGCCCTGCTAATTTGGGAGGAATTATGGCAAAATGGAGAGAAGCCTAGCGACATTCTCCTCTACTTAGTAATTCTTCTGTCTCCAGTAACACACAGAGATTCAACCTAAAGTTCTCATGGTCCCCCAAAGCATTTCAGACTCACTTTTTCGAAGACTCCCTACTAATGTAGCCTATGTGGGAGTAAGCTTGGAGCATTATACCTGCTACTTGGCCTGTGCCTTGTTTTCCAGTTTATCTGATGTTAAATCCATCTTTTCAAATCTTACTGTGATCATCCTTTGTTTATGTTTGTTTTGTTTTGTTAAATTTTTAATCATTAGCTTCTATTTTAGTTTGTCTGTGAGACCAAAAGAAAGTTTTTCGTAACAGCTCTTTCCTTTAAGACTGGTAAGGTTGACAGTGGTTGTGTTGCAACAAGGCTCCACTAGTTGCTCCCAGGGGTAGTATGGGGCAAAGAGAGTGACTCTCATATTTCAGGCATTCTCCCTGCCTGGGCCATTTGCAAAGTCTTGAGAGCAACCTTAGTAATGCAAAGTGCAAAGGTATTTGTCAGCTTTTTATAAAAATTGTGATCTATTATCATTTTTTAAAATGATTGTCATTTATTTCATTTTGAATTTATAATTGTATATTCTTTTTCTTAAAAGGGTGCTCCCTAATTATATAACATTTTGGTGCACCTCTGAGCTGGGGAGAAGGACATAAGCACAGAGAGAGGCAAACAAAAGCTAGCCCTTTGGAATTTTAGGGAGACCAGAGGCATATGCCTCGCTGGGGAAAAGCTAGAAGCATCATATTGCTGGATAATTTAGCAAACTACAAGAGTAACTTGCACACAGGATGTATCTTAGAAGGAAGAAATATTGGTGGGTGTTCAAGGCACAGTTTATTGAATGATGAGTGAGCTAAACATGGTGGGCTGTTTTGGACTATTTTTATACTTGTTTGAACTTAGAACAGCAGCTCCTGGTAGTTATTTTCAGCATGGGAACATGTCTATGTCATCTCAGAAGTAACATAGCTCAGTGTTAAGAGCACAGATTTTTAGAGCCACACCAACTGGGTTTGAGTCCTGAGTTGGCCACCAAACAGCTATAAGGCTTGGGAAATTTGTTGGCCTTGGTTGTGTCTGTTTCCTGATCTGCACAATGGAATAATACTGGCATCTACCATTTAAGCTTGTTAAGAGGATTAAGTACAGTAAAGCTCATAGAGAAGTTCTCAGTGCCTAAAACATAAATGCAAAAATAAATAAATAAATAAACAAATAAATAAATAAATAAATACGCTCTTTTAATTACTCCCCAAGTTTCCTCCTCCACCAATCACTGCTACCATTCGCAGCTCTTTCTGTGATACCCTCATTTTCCTTGTTTTGCTCTTGTTGTTGTATTTTCTTTTAAATTATGGGGTTTATTTAAATTAAATTAGATTATATATAAACTAATATAATCTGCTTGTATTATACTTGGGAAAAAAGCAAAAAAATATGAATGAAGAAATTAAAATAAATTAGAAATTTCTATGGCACATTCATTCAAGCTGCACAATTTAAGGGTCAACCTAGGTCAGGTATTATGATGGGCTCTGGAACCTCTAAGTGCTGTGTTTCTGCTGGTCCATTTCTCTGTCCTATCCAGTCAATTTCAAAGGAAGGGTGTTAACACTTTTTGAAATCTACTTAATCAGGAAACTAAGGCTAATTCTGCTTTTAGGTAAAGTTCAACTTCTTTACCTTTGTTCTAACTTAATTAACTGCCTACACTAATACTAATGTTAAGATTAAGATTAAGCATTTAGGATTTTTCTATGTGGTACACAAAGTTCTTTCATCCAATTCACTGTATGAACCTACATAGGGCATAGAAGCAGCAGCAACATTTGTCGTTTCCTGAGCATTATAAGGGCTAAAGGCAATGCCTAAGGGAAGTTAAGCTATTTGGACCAAATTACAGAACTAAAATACAATGGAACGAAAATTCACATCCTGATAAGCATGGGGTGGTGCCTTCAAACTTGGAATCTGCATGTCAGTTCTTAGTAGCCAATTTTAGTCCAGCCAGTATGGTACAGTGGTTGAGCTTCGACCTATGAACCAGGAAATCACAGTTCGATTATCAGTGTAGGGTGTTCAGGAGGCAGCTGGTCAATGATTTTCTCTCATCATTGATGTTTCTATTTCTCCTTCTCCATTCCCCTCTGAAATCAATAAAAATATATTTTTAAAAAGAAAGAAACGTACTCAATTTTAAATGATATACCCTTTGCTCACTGGACAGTCCCTTCAGCATCTGTTTCCAATCAAAAGAATGTCCAAGACTTAATCCCAGACCCAAGTTCTCAGATAAGCCATTGAGGTAAACCCTAGAAAGAGCTCACTCAAAATCCTTTACCACACCACAGTCCCCTGTCAGACATGAGGATGGAAAGTTCTTCCTCAAGATAGCTATCAGCATTATTTTCCAACATGCAATTTAAAAATTAAATAATATGTACTACCAGCATTCTCTGTCCTTGCACAGCAGAGAAAAATAAATCAATTCTGGTAACAAGTTAGGGTAGTGTTGACTAGTGAGTTTGCCAACCACTGGGTTAGGGAAAAGGGAGAAAGATTTACTGTGCTAATCAAACCCTCACCAGCTTTTCTAAAAAGTGAAAGCTTGGATAATTTACCATGTATTCGTTTCCTATATTGATTTCAAAAATTGTGGGCCACTAACCACAGTAAACAAGGCATATAATACTGAGAAATGAAGGAATATGTCTAAGATGAAGGGAAAGAAAAGAAGTTTAGTGAATTAGTCAATACCTTTTTTTTCATTAATAGCAGAATGTTCTAACCAATTAATAAGCAATTACATGCCCATCAACTGAGATGCCCAAGGGAAGAGCCATCTGATGCATTTATTATGTTAACCCTATACTCTCTGAGTTGATATCAATTGAGAAATGAAAGGAGTAAAATAAGAAGAAAACTTGGTAAGATTTTACAGATGGATTTCCTTGAGCTCCAAAAGTTGTCTAGAGTAAAGAAGAGGGTAAAAAAGGACAGGTTCAGTTCAAAGAAAGACATGAAGCCAAAGGTTGCCATGGGTATTCTGAAAGAAGCTTGGAGTGAGATCTGCCAAGTTCCACAAAAAATGTGAAAGAAATTAGTTTGCAATTTTGTCAGGAAATTCTTTTAACTCCTTAACAGAGTTCTGCAATTTCATCTAGTTGTACCCATAATAACATTGTCAGAACCTTTTGTGCTGATGTATATAGCAATTTTAGTCACTGCAGGCTCTGAGTAATTTCAGATTTCAAATACATCTGTGAGAAGATCATGAAATATAGAAAACAATTTGTTGTGAATTCATAGAGGATCAGGTATCTTATCAGTTGTCCAGACTACATCCTTTATTTACTTACTAAACAAGTTTAAAAGTTTATCATGTATCAGATACAGTTGCAGATGCATTATAAATATGAATTCATTTAATCCTTACAACAACCCTCCAAGGCAAGTGCAGAAAGCCACGGAGGTTAATTTGCCCAAGACTATAATAGCGAAACTGGGATCTAAACTCTGTCATTTGGCTCCTGTACCCACGTGCCTAACCATTTATCTATGCGCTCTCACTACTTGAAAGAAGGAATAAGTGGAGAAACATTAATGAATGTCTTACCTGGAACTTTGTTTCATCATTTATCCTCTTCCTCTCCACCACTGCTTTGCATATCATCGACAAACAATGAGGTTACCTTTCAAAGGTAACTCTTTAAGTTGACATTCTCTTGTAAAGAAGCCCATTCTCAGCTCTTTCACTTCCCCAGCAGCTATTTATTTCATAACTTCATGCAACCTGGTTTCCTACTGCCTCTCACTTCTCTATGGACACTATTTTCTTGAAGGATCTCTAAACTGCCTAATCCAAAGGCCATTTCTGAGGCCCATCCACCTCTCCTACCATCTTTTATACCCTTTCTCTCTTGGTTTCAGTTCTCCTGGTTCTCCAACTTCCTTTTGCATTGATTCCTCTGCTCTTTGCTGGTTGACATTTCTCAAGATTTCGCTTTTGTCTCTTATTCTCTTTCTCTCTTTCCCAGAATTATTTTAAAAATATTCTCATATCCTCCTGTGGCTTCCATTCTTTATATAAGTTTCTAGAGTTTGGTTGCCCAAGCCTTCCGCTCCCCCCCTCTTCCCCCGCCAAAAACTAACTGTCAGCCCCCAGAGAGTTGGGTCCATCATTTGGGGGATGAAGGCACACTAACCAATCTCACAAGACTAATAACAAAGTATTCATTTAAAATAAAAATTAGATTGTCAAAGAACCTTTAGAGCATTACCTAAGGAACTAAATTATGATCAATACACTAGTTTATTAATTTAGAACAAGTATTATTACAAAAGAGAATGGACACTGGAGTTCTTTAGGAAGCACATTTTTTCCAATGGGCATTCCAGGTGGGAAACTAAATTATAATCATTAGACTGTTAGGTCAGCATGGAATAAGAACAGGGAGAAAAAATACATGACATATCTAATGGCATGACACTGAGATTCACAAATGTATCTATATCCACAGTGGGGCGTATCTGCTATGGGAACCCAGCAGGAAGAGTAACTGGGTCAAACATCATCATCACTCATGAATGAATGAATAAATGTTGAACAATAGTCTTGAAATCATTTATATTTTACTATTTTGTTATAGTTGTTGAAATCCTGGCCTCCTTGCAAGATTTGAGCTGCAAGATGGCAAGCATGTGTATTCAGCTCTGTATCTTACCATCAAGCATAGTACTGGCCACTTAGTAGACAGAAGGCAATGCATACTTATCAAAATTAATAAAAGTCACCCAGATATATATAAATATAAATAATATGCATTCCAAAGTTGGCTTTCATGTGAAATATTCAGAAAGTGCTATTGTATGTTTTGTCTTGTTTTTCAGAGCTTATTAGTTCAAGTAAATAGAATGTCGAATGCCTTGCTTGCAAATGTTTATATTTGGTTCATATTTTTTAAAGTTGTAAGGTGATAGATTACACCATTTTCTATTTTGCCTGTCTTATTTCTACAAATTTCAACTACTTTTTTCTCTAGCCCAGGGACTAAACCCCATTCCAACCCCCACCCCATTATCTTTAATGTTTCTCTTTCTCAGTAGGTGGAGGATGTGACAGCAAAGAGAGAAAGGAACAGATTTTGCATGCCTGTGTGGGCTACCCAGGGCACTCATGGGGTTAAAAGCACTGCAGTAATATTAAGCACATGTTTCAAGTCAGCAGGGTGCCAGCCTGAGATGTCCTCAAAGCCTAATTTGATAGATATTATGCCATACACTGCTGCAAGTAGTAATGAAGAAAGTAAAAATTTTATGGATGAGCAAAATAGGAGCTCTTATGAATGGAGTGTTTTTAAATCAGGTGTATAATTTACCCAGTGTCAGACCACATGTAGAGTGCATTACTCAATTGAACTTACAAGCAGATAGGAAAGCAGTTTCTTTTAATAAGCACTTCTTCAACTTATTGGCTCTACAATTACTTGCACCAAATTACTAGCAGCTGGTGCCTGTTTGGTATTTTATCCTAGACAAGGAGTTACATTAGTTTCTAATCAACAAGCCATTCAAGGACTCTTTATAATTTTTAGCTAATTCCACTTTTCTTTGGAATTTATTAATTGAAATATCCAATATTTTCATGACAGTATTTTGCTTAGCTTCCCTTAATAGGAAATCTATTCAACTGCTGAGGTGAAGGAGAAAAGGGAGGGAAGATACTCCAAAATATATTTCAGATATTTATAAATGCTCAAGTTAACTAATCATAGGAGAGATGCACATCAAAACTATAATGAGGTATCACCTCATACCTGCCAAATGGCTACCATCAATAAACCAACAAACAGCAAGTGCCGGCGAGGAGGTGGAGAAAAGGGAACCCTAGTGCACTGTTTGTAGAAACACAAAAACAGTGCAACCACTGTGGAAAATAGGATAGAGTTTCCTCAAAAAAATAAAAAAATAGAGCCTGGTTGGGTGGGTAATTTGGTTTGAATGTTGTAGTGTACCCCCATCTTACAAAGGACGCCTCAAGAAGTCAAATTATGGAGTCATTTATTAAAAGCCGGTGACACACTAACCAATCTCACAAGACTAATACAAAGTATTCATTTAAAATAAAAATTAGAGGGAGCAATTCAGCACTTCAAACCTCCCAGCGCTGAAAAGTTCGCCACATCTGGCTTATATTGGCAGAATATCACAAAGGCATCGATTATATCTTTGGGTCTGGAATGAAGAACCTGTTTCGTGCAAAGCATTTACAGAAGCGAAATTGAGCAAGTTAGTTACCTAAAGCATCTACAAATCACTGAATCAACAGAAACACATTATCTGGGACCACCGAGGCAATTCAGAATAATTGTGCTGTCCAGATTCCGGGACCATTGAGTCAACTGGAATGCATTATCTGTAGCTACTGAGGCAATTTAGGATCTGTTCTGATTTGGGGACCACTGAGACAACTGAAACTCGTTATCTGTAGCAACTGAGACAATTTAGGATAATTGAATTGTCCTGGTCCCCAGAAGAATGTACTTTGATGACCAGTGAGATCACAATCAATTGGCTCTTCAAACCATCATCAATGGAGTATTGGGTTAGCACATACAAGTTCAGAAAATCAAAAATCAAAATAACTTTCTATTGTTTTAGCAAACAAATAAGTACAGAAGCCAACCAGCAGTTTCTACCTGAGTTGATTGCTACCATACTTCAGGAACATTGTCCCTACACCAAAAAAGATGGTCTGATTCTCAGTCAGGCACATATCTAGGTTGTGGGTTCGATCCCTTGTCAGAGCACATGTGGGAGGCAACAATGTTTCTCTCACATAGATGTTTCTCTCTCTCTCTCTCTCTCTCTCTCTCTCTCTCTCTCTCTCTCTCTCTCTCCTCCCCCCTTCACCTCTCTCTAATATCAATAAATATACCCTCAGGTGAGAAAAATGAAACTGCCTTTTGACCCAGTGATTCTATTTCTGAGAATAGAGTAGAACTTCAGTTCTCAAACTTAATTTGCCCCAGAAGGCTGTTTGAGAAGCATTTTGTTCGAAAACCAAATCTTTTTTTTTTCATTAGAAATAGTGTAAACTGAATTAATTTCTCCATATCCCCGAATGATTCTCTGTTCAAACTTTTCTTATATATAGTACCTATCTAATGTACTCTTAAATCTATAAATAAACACTTCTTAAATTTATCAAACCACCCCCTGCTAGTTTTAAACAAATCACTTTCAGTACTCATTCCAGGGGGTCTTTCAGGAAGTCAGTATGCATCATCTTTGCTTTTTCACATGTCACTGCCTCCAAAATGCTGTCATCTGCTAACTGCTTTTCATTTATCCAAATCAACAACCATTTTTTTACCTCTTCAAATTGCCTGTTTCTTTGACACCATTAGCACTTTTTTGTAAAAATATGTTTTTATTGATTTTTACAGAGGAAGAGAGATAAAGAGATAGAAACATAGATGAGAGAGAAAAATAATCAACTGGCTTTCTCAATCCTCTTACTGAGGATTGAGCCCACAACCCAGGTATGTGCCCTAACTGGGAATCCAACTAGCAACCATTAAGTTCATGGGTCGATACTCAACCACTAAGCCAGACTTGCCAGGCAACATTAAACATTAGTACTCTTGATGGCCTCATTATATTTTAAAATTGTGCTCATTGTCCATTTCACCAGCAACAAAAGCAAAAAACAAACAAACAAAAACCCAAAATATTCACAGCACAATTTCCTGAGATGTTAACAACATGAGATTTAGTGGTAAACTGACTCATACTGGAAAATTCTCTCCTTTGTTTTTGGCCTGAAAGATCTTTTTCTCATGCTGATGTGTCAGCATAAAAAGGTTGTCTGGTCAATAACCGATTTTTTTTATTTTTTTTTATTTTTTGACAACCAAATATTTTTGGCCATAAACAACTCAGTCGAGAACCAAGTTGTTCAAAATAGGAGATATTCGAGAACTGAGGTTGGATTGTATTGCCTAAGAATGCCAAAACACCAATCAGAAAGAATACAGAGGTGGGCAAAAGTAGGTTTCCCGATGTGAGTACACAAAACACAGACAAGAAACATGTCCTCTCATCACCTGAAAGATTCAAAGAACTTTGGTTCCTAGAAACCTTAGAAGTATCACTTAAAGCCAGACCTATAAATGCACCATTAATTCTTGATTATAGTTTACGATAATCCAGTCCCTCTATTTTACATTGGAGGGCTCACTTTAACCTGTTTATGGTTATCTCAGTCCTCTACTCAGGAAGAAGTGAAACATTAGCTTCAAACAGTGCATTCAAATCAAGAACTAAAATATACTCACATTACATATTCAAAATATTAACAACAGGGAATCCTCAGGCTTCATTGGTTGAGAAGCCTCAACCAATCAGAACAGACACTATCTGTAAACCATCAACACAGCCATACTAGAGCAAACTGGCTATGTATCAGCTTGTCCCTGAGCAAGAGGAAGACAGATATCCCCATTGGACAGACAGTGTGGTGCCACAGGGCAGTTTTATCATGGGTAGGCTTAGACCAGGAAAAAACTTCTATTCAAAATAGGGATATACGTGTAGTTTCCTCCACAGTGAAGTTCTTTGCGAGTCAACATTGATGGCAACACTGAACACATTTTTAAATGTTCAGAAAGCCCAAATTTATTCAATGCAAAAGCTCCAAATTTGTAGCTAAGGAAAGAGGTAAATGTATAGGTATGAAATTTTACCAATTGTATAAGTGGCTAGAAAAGTAGTAACTAGACTTTAACTTAAAAATATAAGGTAACATATTTTATGACAAATGAGATACGCATAAAATTAATAGTTCTGAACTATTAGCTTCAGCTGAGAAAGTACATAACTGAAGTCGTTGTTAGTTCCCTGAGGATACTGATTAAATCATACACTAGGGTTGAAAAGTGAAGAAAATGTAAGTACATTAAGAGTATTGGAAAACCAACTGAAATTAGCAACCTATAAAACTTCAATGCTTAAACTTTTTGAATGCCATGTGAGGTTATGGTCATCACATATCAAAAAATGTTCACAACGAAGACAGAGAAGACACAAGCAATGGAGGAAACAGTCACTAACATGTTCGGAGGGTTAAGGTGTTGCTCTCGGGCGTATTAAAACACTGGCCTATTCATAGAAAGACAACTGTGTAATGGGGAAATGGATTAAAATTTATACAATTATTAGTTATACTAGGAGCCCAGCACTCGAATTCACGTGGCACTGCCCACCTACCTGCAGCCCTACCTTGACACCTGAACATGTCCACACAGAATTCCAGTGCACCTGGCCCAGCCCCCAAATCCTCTGGCCTTCTCTGGCCGCTTCAAGCTCTGCCCTCAGTCCCTCAAGTTGCCTTGGGCTGGTCTCACCTTCTCTGGCCACCTCCCCACTTCTGCCCCATCTCCAGAGCAACACCCCAGCTAATATGCTAATGACCTGGTCTTTACCTATTATGGCATCCCAACCATTAGCATATTAGCTTTTATTAGTATAGATAGGTAATGTGGTCACAGGCTTGTTCCCCAATAGAATGGTAGAGGAGCATCCTTTAAAACTTTAGTAAAATAAATTTAGGATGCTAAAAGGAAGTAGATAACAAATTTACAGAATTCACCAGCATCATTTTCCCAACCACAAAAGTAAACACAGGAAGGAAATAAAGACTTTAGGTAAGAATTAATTCACCTAGTCAATGTTAAGCAAATGGGTAAATGGTGAGGCAAAGCTAAAAAGCAAAATGTACGTGATTTCTATGCTAAGTTTAAAATCAACTGGAATTAGTTGAGTGAATGGAGGGACAAATAAATAGATATAGAAAGTTGACTCCAAATAAGAATTTCTTAGCCATAAATATAGAATTGGTATCACATAAAAGGAGCTACCTAGTGAAAACAGCATTTTGAATAATGTTCACTGCTTCCCAAAATATGACTAACCCCTTTAAAAGATGAGAAAGCTATACC
Organism: Lasiurus cinereus; assembly: GCA_011751065.1. NCBI lineage: Eukaryota > Metazoa > Chordata > Mammalia > Chiroptera > Vespertilionidae > Lasiurus > Lasiurus cinereus. The sequence goes on along the minus strand of JAAGEH010000045.1, from coordinate 31,720,296 downwards.
AAGTTAGAGTGGCTATATAATTTGCCACATAGTTTGAAGCAAGAAACCAAGTGACTTCCAAAATTCTCTGGAAATGAAATTAATAGAATCTGATGTGGCCATCCTAGCACTTATAGTTTGACTTATATCACAACCAGCTGTGAAATGCCTGCTTGTTAGCAGAGCGTATGAACTTGTGACACAAGCATGTTTTCCATTTGTGCATCTCTAGCAAAAAGCTCAGGGACATGCTCATAGCAGGCAATCAATAAATGTTTGTTGACTTGAAAGACAATGGATAAGGTTTTAATTTCTCTAACACAAGTCATTGACTAACAATTATTATCTACTTCATTTGTGTTGGTGAACACTGACATTTAAGGATGTTCTGTTGGTACATACACCAGGGCCCTCCCAAACAGGAACACAGCCCTGCTCTCAAGCCTGACAGGGCTGTCTTTACCATCTGATGCTCTCAATCCCAGAAAATCCTCCTCCTTGCCAAACATAGTCATTATGTCCAAGTGCCTCTTTGGGGGTTGTTAAATTGTTGACTTTGAACTTCAACAAAAGCCATTTTCGTTTCTTTATTTCTATTTTCTCTTTAAAGATACTACTCTGCAGTTAGCAAAATCCTGCTCAGATTGATGACTGCTATCTTGGTCTCCAATCATGAACATCCCTATCACATATTACCCTTGAGAGGGTGGGAAGTTGTTATGAGAATTCTTATTTTCTGAATGCTAAGGCTTTCAACATTTGTACTGTGTGTACATAGAAAATTTATGTGAGATCTAGTTCATACATACAGTAAAAGTTCTCTTATATAACCTCCCCTTATCCAGTTTACCAGCTTGACCTACACTCTTCAGTCCCATGGTAAAATATACTGTGGCTGATGCCTAAGGTCATAGCTAGTAGATCACTCCCTAGAAAATCTAAACACAATTGCATCTTCCACTTATATTACAGGCTTACCAAGAATCAGCTACATTTGTTTTCAGATCTCTTCATTTCAGTTGTACTTGCTATTGTCCATCTGTATAATTAGTATTAATGAATATCTGGTGATATATGATTGAAAAAACAAAAACATATGATCTGGAAAATATATTAAATGGTTTTTAATAAGAGCAAGTAACTAAAAAGTAATTCCAGTTGAACTGGTGTGAGAGACAAAATTGTGAAAGATTGGCAAAATTTATAAAAGTCTAGAAGTTTCTTTGCTTTGAGATTTCTTCAGATATAAATTTAAGTTATGGCTCAAGTTTACAGAAATTAAAACTAGAAATACTGCAAAATATATTATGAATTTGGTTCATGTAAGAAAAATAAAAGAGAATTTCTATCAATGGATGTATACCCAAAGAATAATTTTGGTCCTAAATTAAAAAACTGATGAATGAATATACATGTTTTCAGTTAAAATAAAACATTTTGGTTCTGCAAGTACCATTCTTAATGCATCTCTTCTTTAACTTACTTTTTCAATTAACCAATTAACTACATTTCCTAATCATAAGAAATCAAAGGTACTATTGTTTTGGCCCTGAATTTGCTTCTTTTTACTCTCATAAAAAATGGAAGAAGTTTCTCTTTCACAGTATCGCTCTATTAATTTGATGGTCAGACTTTTGCAGACTATTATCGACCTGATTCCTCAAATCAAAAATCTATGTGTTTTTCTTCATCTATTGCTTTTCCTCATCACTTATATATAATTAATCAACAAATATTGTTGTAAGCTTCTAATTCATCAAAAAATATTGTGAATTAGATCTAATTCATCAACAAATATTGTTAATTCAGCTCTGGAAAAAGTCCAAGTGCCCATCATGATTAGATTAAAAAAGCTGTGGTACTTTTACAAAATAGAATACTATGCAACCTTTGTCTCAAAGGTTAAAAGAAAGATCTGTTAACCTTTGAGACAATAATAAATGAGCTGAAGATTATTATACCAAGCAAAGTAAGTCAGTCAGAGAACAAGTGTCACAAGACCTCACTTATATAAATCTAATGAACAAACTAAACTGACAAACAAAATAGATCCAGAGACACAGAGGCATGCAACAGACTGATGAATCTCAGAGGGAAAGGGGGGATTGGGAAAAGATTAACCAAAGAATTTATATGCATACTAGAGACCTGGTACACGAATTCATGCAGGGGTGGGATCTGGCTGTCCTGCCCCAATGGGGACAGATCAGTGCTGGGCTGGTGGGGGGAAGGGAACACAGGAGGTTGGTTAGCTGCCCCCACCCTGATTAGGATGGGGGGCTAATAGTGGAGGCTGGCTGTGGGGAGGAGCCACTAGCAGTTGGCCAGCTAGACCCACCCCCTGGTCGAACTCCTGGTCAAGGGGACAATTTGCATATTAGCCTTTTATTATATAGAATAAGCATAACCCATAGACATGGAAAATAGCACAGTGAAGGCTTAGGGAGAAGGTGGGAACTGAGAGGAGAGAGTCAATAGGGGAAAGTTGGGGGATGTCTGTAATATTTTTGACATAAAGATAAATTTAAAAAAGAAGATAAATCATTCTAAAAACTCAAAAGTAGCATGCCTTATATCAAAAGATCTGATTAATTTTAAGTGAACAAACATAAACTAATCCTTACAATGTCTGCAACAACTCAAATAATACAGCCAGATTTATAAGCAAAACTTTTCAGTTTTCTCATTCTTTGGTTCTGACTGTTCAAGATGAGGCAGAATGGTCCTATGATGGCTACTTGTCAAACTCAAAAAGCTTTGGAGTAGATGATTTGAAAAAGAAAAGCAAAGAGGATTCCATATATAGATGTAAAGCCCAAACTAAAATTGTATGGTACTTAATCCCATCTCCATCTCATCCCCTATTCATTAGAAATGTCACCATCATTCTAATTATTTTAAATATAACATGTGATTTTATTTCTTTGAATGCAATCGTATAAACTGTATATGAAAACACATTATATAAAGGTAAGTAAACACAGAAGTTTCTCATCTGCATGAAACAAGCAGATATATTCATTATATTTTAATCTTAAATAAAGCCTTATAAAAATATCATTCTGAGAAACTGTATATAGTGCATTGATCCTCTCAACATCTGCACACTATTAAATACCACACTGCCTTTGGCAGTATTTACTCCCAATGTATTGTTTATATGTTCTTCATTAAATCATTAATTGCAAATCCTGAGCACAAGAAAGGCTTTTGAGAAATAAAGTAGACCACGTTTTAGGCAAACTATACCTCAAGTCAGGATGATTAGAAACCTATTTTTACAGATTTCCACAAAAGCCCATACTATCAAAGGGGACTGAGCTAGTGTTGCCAGATTTAGCCCAGAAAAAATGCGCAATTTGAATTTAAGGTAAACAACACTTTTTTAGTATAAATAAATATTTGAGATATATTTATGTTTAAAGAGTATTTGTTGCTTATCTTAGATTCAAATTTAAGTGGGTGTCCTGTATTTTATCTGGTAACCCTAAAGCCAAACCTAGCCAAGAATAATTTCTGTCAGATGACTCAATTTATCTGCTATAGATTGCCACATCTGAGATCATTCATGCACGAGAAAGGGTGATCATAAGTTGACAACCTGAGGTTAATTAAGAACTAATTCTTGGACAAGTTGTCAAAAGTCAATACTTCTATCTCCATTGTAACAGTCAATTCAATCAATATAGATTTTTAAAAGGGTTTTAAACAAGTGTGATTCTTGTCATTCTTCTTCTCTAATAACCTACAAACATGATGTTCATTTCATTTCTATGTGAGATGACCTTTAATGGACAACATAAACTTGTAGTCAAACTAAAAATATAAAACTTGCACTTCATAAAAGCCAACATAAAATGCAAGGTGGTATATTTTCAATAAAAGATCATTTGCTTGTATGTCTTAAATTTAATTAAAAACAAATTTATCATTCAGTCACCCAAACACATTTTTCTCCAATATTTTTGTTCTGTTTGAATAATATCATAGCTTAACTGATGGCCAAGTCAGAAGCATGAGTCATTCTCAATTTTTTTCACACAACCAACCTTTTTTAAAAGTTATTGAGTATTTACTATACTTACAAATGTTGCCACATTGTATTATAATACTATAATAGAAAGTTAACATGTATTCTTTTGCCTGGCACAACAACCCAACAAGATAGGAACTATCAAGACTCTTACTCTACGAATGACAAAACTGAAGCATAAAAAAGACGAATGCCTTGTTCAAGTTCACACATGGAGGCAGCAGGAGAGCCAGAACTAAAATCTAGATGCATCTTAATCACTATATGTTAAGTTCACATATCCAACTGGTCACCAAGTTCTTTCAATTCTACTCCCTGAATATCTTTCAAATCCTTTCTCTTCACTCCAATCTCAACACATTAGCTCAGGCCTTCATTAGTCTTCTTAACTGGTCTATAATTTTGGGTTCTGTGTTAATTTCATAGGGTTGCCATAACAAATTAAGTGGCTTAAACAACAGAAATTTATTGACTCACAGTTTTAGAGGCAAAAGTCCAAAATCAATGTGTCATCAGAATTGGTTCCTCATGAGAGCTATGAGAGAGCAACCTTGTCCAGCCTCTCCCCTTGACTCGTAGATGGCCAACTTCTCCCTGTGTCTCTTCACATCATCTTCCTTCTGTGCATGTCTGTCTCTGTGTCCAAATTTCCTCTTTTTTTATAAGAACACTAGTGATATTGGATTAGGGAACTTCTTAATTTCAGTATGACTTCATCATAACTAATTACATCTACAATGACATTGTTTCCAAACAAGGTCACCTTCTGAGATACTAGTGATCAAGATCTCAACTATCCCTTTTGGGAGAGGATTCAGTTCAACCTATAACAGATTCCTTCTAACAGATCCCTGCTCTCCATTCTCAACAAAATGCTTTTGATAAAATTAAAATCTAATCCTGTTATTCCGTTATTTCAATATTTTTAAAGGCAAGTCACAGCTTCCAGAATAAAGGTCAAATTTGGGGTGTGGAGATAACAGAATGGTTTATAATCCATCCTGTGTGTGTCACCCCAGCTTTATTTCTAGCTTCTTTCTGCTCTCCTTGTTCAGCCCTTAAACTTTAAAGTTCCAGACCTGTTCTCTTTCACCTCTAGACCTTTGCTTGGGCTTACTCTATCAAGAATACCCGGTGCTTCTCCTTCATCTCACATTTTAGCCTACACCCATGGAAGAAGACCTGCTTCTTTCCCCTTTCAGGAGTTTTATACAGAGAACACCCCTGATGTTTTCCTCTTATGCCATCCTCATTTTTTATGAAGGATGCGCTTTCCTTCCTTCCTTCTTTTTTCCTTCTTTCTTTCTTTCTTTCTTTCTTTCTTTCTTTCTTTCTTTCTTTCTTTCTTTCTTCCTTCCTTCCTTCCTTCCTTCCTTCCTTCCTTCCTTCCTTCCTTCCTTCCTTCCTTGCTTTCTTTTTCTTTCTTTCTTTTTGAGGTGTCCTTTTTTTACATTGAGGCAGGGAGAAGGATAGAGAGTTAGAAACATCAATGAGAGCTGAAACCGATTTGGCTCAGTTGATAGAGTGTCAGTATGCAGACTGAGAGGTCCCAGGTTCGATTCCAGTCAAGGTCATGTATCTTGGTTGTAGGCACATCCCCAGTAGGGGGCATGCAGGAGGCGGTTGATCGATATCTCTTTGTCTCTCTCTCATCTATGTTTCTAGCTGTCTATCCCTCTCCCTTTTTCTCTGTAAAAAATCAATAAAATTTGTTTTAAAAAAAAAGAAACATCGATGAGAGAGAAACATCTATCAGCTGCCTCCTGCACATCTCCTATGGGGGATGTGCCCACAAGTAAGGTGCATGCCCTTGACTGGAATCAAACCTGGGTCCCTTCAGTTCACAGGCCAATGATCTATCCACTGAGCCAAACCAGTTAGGGCAAAGGATTCACTTTCTGAGCCATATTATGTGAAAGAAGAAAAATAAGATGTAAAACAATTATTACTATAGACCTTCAGGTCTATAAGGCCTAGTTTTGCGGTAAATGCCAAGGTTATAAATGTGACATTGCTTAAAATACATTTTACTAGTGGTTTGGACCACTGTGCTAAAGATGAGTACTCATACATCAAACACACTCTTTCCCATTTCTTCACTTTCCCTGATGGGGTATGGCAGGCATGCTTATGCTTCCTATATTTTATTAAATACAACAAAACAGGACCATCCTTCATTTCTTTCTGTTATAGGGTCTCTCTATTGTTTAAGTCAGCAGTTCTCAACCTGTGGATCATGACCCCTTTGGGGGTCGAACGATCCTTTCACAGGGGTCGCCTAAGACCATTGGAAAACAGATATTTACGATCTATAACAGTAGCAAAATTACAGTTATGAAGTAGCAATGAAAATAATTTTATGGTTGGGGGTCACCACAACATGAGGAACTATATTAAAGGGTCACGGCATTAGGAAGTTTGAGAACCACTGGTTTAAGTGAATGAGGATGTTTTTGGGGATCTGGCCATTTCAATTTGGTGGAAGAAAAACCTCATTTCAGTCTCAAGTCTAGGTCAAATTCTACAACAGAATTTGCCAGAAGCCTTGTTTGGGAAGCTATAGGGCATCTGCCTCTAATAAAACAAAAGTTAATTTCTCTTGTGCTCATGAATTTTGAATATATGCCCCACTGATCAGAAACTCAAAAGGGAGAAAATTTGAGTAGTGTACCAAATGCTTTCAGACCTTCCTAGTCATCAGTAGGCTCTCTAAGTAACACTTACTAGCATTAACATGGACAAGTGTCCCTTGCATATATACAGTATATAATGATTGTCTCTACAAAAGGAGGGTCTTTGTATTGATAACCTGGCCATTGGACTCGGAACTTCTTGAAGGCAATATGGTATTTTTTATTGATACAGCACAGAGCCTTAGGAAATGTAATGAGGACTACACTTCTACATATGAGTCTTATTATACCATAGACAAACGAACACTCAGCAGATATAATAAAACTCTTTGGGGCTAATGTGTACAATAGTAGCTAAAGGCATAGAAAAGCAGGGCAGAAAGTGTTTGTGAAGTTGCAACATTAACTACCTGTTCACAGAGAAACACACAAAAATACTTATAAAGGTTAAATATCCTTATTGTCAAAGCACCTTGAGTCACAATTTCAGACACAATTAATGTTTTGTCTTTTTAATATTATCATAAAACATTTGGCAGCCAACGCTGAGCATAAATTAGGTTGGAAAAAACTCAATGTGTTGGGTGTTATTTCTTGGCTCTATCCAGTTGCCATTGCCAAACACATAATACTGTATTGATGCCTTCACCATCCTACTTGCTACTTAACATTATCCAGCAAATAACTAAATAGCACATCTTTAGTCTGTTCTATAATAATAGCCCAGGTTTTTAGTAGGGTATTATATCATAAAATTGGGAAATTACTATTTTGTGAGTTGGCAATTCCACTTGACAAAACATAAATGTGGCTTATTCAATCCATTTATTTAATAAATGATTTAATTTGGCATCCATAAATCTACCCCAGGAATGACTCTCACTGGCCCTATTTGGGTCACGTGCCCAGCCTGGAACCAATCCTTATGTCCAGGGCAATGAGTTTGTGAATGAAAGCTCCCCCAGAAGGCTGAAGTAGGGAAGACAGGCAAACAAAGCATGAAGGAAAGGCAGTGGAGCACAGTGGAAGGAGCACAGGCTGAAGAATCAAAGGCTCCACAGTCATCTATGTAGACTCTGCTCCTCCCACACTAAATTAAGAGCAAGTCCAATTCTAATATTCTTTGATCCTAAATGAAACAATTAACTTCACAGTGATATGATTATCTAAATAATAAGGAATCTACACTCTTTTTGAAGAAGACGAACCATGTTTGGCTGGAATATGAAATCTGCGTGACTCCTCCCAAATACATAGGACTTCCATGCCTTAAGACAAAGGAATAGAGAAGACAATTGGGAAACTTTCATCATAGTTAAAGTAGGTAAAGTTTAAATATCTCTTAAATCACAACACCAAGAGTTTTCTGACTTTCTGCTATCAATGCCTACTGACAAGGTGAACTATGATTCCTGTCCAAAGATCTAACTGAAAAACCTCCTTTCCTCTACCCCATCAATGAGCCCTGATCATAGCCACACAAAGTCTATGATTTACCATGTATTTTCATGGCTTTATAACATTAGCAGTAATGATAATATTTACTAAGTACCTACCTACTATGTTCCAGGCACTATTCGGATGCTAAAGATATAGCAGTGAACAAAACAAATCCCCGAATTCCAGGAATAGGGGGGAGGGTGTTGGAGATTGATAGTCATTATGTAGCCAAATTAATAAAGAACCAGATTGGAGTGAAGAGTAACATTAGAAAGGGTGCCGAAGGATAAGATTGGAGCTGTACATCAATGACCTGAATGAAGAGAATGAGCCCTCCATGAGAAGATCTGTGCTTAGCACTGGGTTAGGATATTATATCTGTGATCGTTAATCCTCGCAGCAATTCTGCAGGGTGGGAATTACTATTCTCATTTTATTCTCAGAGGATTAGTATCTTGTTCAGATTGCATAGCACAGAACTCTGCCTTTCCTTCTGGCTGGCATACTCTTTCTGACACTTTCCAACAGACTCTTCCCTGTCATTCCAAATCCTCAACTATCATTTCCTTTGCGAAACTTCTCCTGACCAGTAATACTCCATTATTTCCCTTCTTCTCCCAACCAAGGCACAGATCATTGTTACTATCTCTGCTCCCTTTATATGGGATCTCCCTTACAATGATAAATACATACACTGTAATTTTTAATTTATATATCAGATATGAAAAATGTATCCTCTCTCACACTAGGTTAGGGCCCATTTCTTACTTATGAGTGTATCCCCAAAATCTTGTCCAAGGCCTGGACAAGATTTGGGGGATACACTCATAAATAAGAAACACTGAAAATGCTTAAGAAATGTTTGTAGAACAAGTGTTGTTTGGCTATGGAATGAAATCGATGTAATACAACTGTTCAACATAAACTGCCATTGGAAATGTGGAAACAAATTGGTCCTTCTTCCCCAACAAAACGATCATGGGTCCTTCTCTGGAAATGGGCAGTGACGTTAAAACTGGAGAGATCTTTACTGTGCTTACAATTATACAAGAGTGGGCCACTACTAGATGGCAAAAAAATGATTTTTTTCAAATAAAAGTATTTTTAATTCAACCATCGGGATATTTTTAAGTTCTCTAAAACTTACATTTCCAAAAGGTTCAACAGGAATGACCTTTTCTTCTGTACCTAGACTAGAGAACATTCCCTGCCTTGAGCATTTTTCATTCTTACATATTGCTCCATTGTTACAATATGCTTTGTTGGTAGAAATATTTAATTAGCAAGACCTTTATTTTTCAGAGGAATCTCAGTCAAAGAAAAGAGGCTTTTAAGTAGCATTGGAAATTTTTATTTTAAAAAATGGAAGTTGAAGTGCACAGCATAGACCATGTTGTAAAACAGGCAGTGCATCATTATCATTTCCCACTCAAAACTGTTTTTAACTATAATCTCTGTATTTGGATAGTTCAGCTAATTAACAATCTGCTATTACTGTAAAGATGAGATTGTGACATTACTTGAAGTAGTTTTTCACAGTCTTTAAGTACCAACCACTCAATTTATTAACAGTTTGCTCTACCTTAATGAAGTCACATAATTATTATAAGTTTAAAAATTAGAAGAAATATATATGTATATATATGTATATTTTATCATTACCCAGAAAGAACACCCAAAATTAAATTTTTTAATTTTATTTGGACCATTCCATGATAGCAATTGTATGATTTTTATCTATTACTTGAGAATGTGCAAAAAAAAATCACATAAAGCTACTCTGAATTTAATAATTTTAAACACATGCATATTTCCCCACCAATTTGAAAAGTTGCAGAACACAAAAATTGAGCAGATCAACAGCAAGATGACCATGCTGGTCATTTGTTTACCTGCTTTCAGACCCATTCCCACATATCCCCAACTCTGCCCCATACCACTAAGGCTGATGCCTGCAAACTCCATTTTCATGCACTCTTGTTAACTGGCTTACAGCTAGTTTAGCTGATGGGATTCAAGATCCTAACTCAAGAGCAGAGAGAAAGCAGGCTAGGGAATTTCTCCTCATCTCTCTGCTTCCAGAGTTCTTTGGCAGTAGCTACGTATCCTCTGTGGTCTCAGCACCCACAGGTCCTGGCTTCTGGTTTTGTAATATCCCAATCCTTTGTTCTTCTAGCCCTAGGAGTGTTGCCAGCTACCTCTTGTTGCTAATTTCTGGATTGCTTTCCTCTTCCCTGTTTGGTCTTTCAGCTCTTCCAACCCCATTGGAACTACTTCCCCTTATCAAATTTCCTCTGTCAAACTACCTGCCACAGGCTCTGTTGTCCTACTGAATCCTGTTACAATCACTGTCAAATTTTCAGCATTCTGATCCTACTATAAGTTAAATGTGGGTAGGTTCAGAATTTTACCTGCCATTTTGCCCATCATCTATTCTACCCAACCCTATTCTTCCTACTCATAGGTCAGATGCTTTTCCAATACTCTCTGCTGTATTTCCATCATTCCATTTAATATGCTGTTCCTAATGCTCTATTTGTGCATATAAAATACTACAACACTCAAGTCTTTAATGTAGAGCTGCCTTTCCATCTCTTTACAAACTTAATGTAATATCGGTGTATAGTAAGACCTCTACACAAGTGTTATAATGACTGCATGAATGGAGCCAACATTCCATGGGCCCAAATGTAAGTTGTCTCTTTTGCTTATTCATGATTGGAGATCATCAGGAAAAGCCACAGTTCAAACAGATCTCCCAGCTCAGCCTGCTACAGAACCAAAAATTCTACCACAGAATGCATTGGGGTATTTTTTAATCTGCGAGTCCATTCGAAAGGTTAATTTCCCAGGGGAAGGTTAAGTCACACCTCAGAAGGGATTAGTTTTATAGATTGTTTCCTGTAGATACAGGCTGCTGGAAAGGAGTGAGCATATCCAGATGGAAAGAAAGGAATGTCCAGCAAGGAATCAGCCTACAGCATGCGGTATAATAGTCCTTTGGTCCATGTCAGGGTGTCATTTCTCATTTTGCAGAGGCCTCAATTTGAAACTTGCCCTATAAATAGGTGCCATGTGATTGTGAATTTTTTAGCCATAAATGAATGTGGAGAGAGGAGGGTGAGAGGAGAAGGCCCATGAAGAGAGAGTATTCTAGAGCTCAGGGCAAGAGATAGAACTGGCTGAGGATTGAGGGTTGATATGAAGTGTGACAAGTGGCAGGGGGTGGAATGAGTTAAGAAAAAGGCACCCAGAGGTTATCTTGAGTAACTCTTAGCAAGACAACATTAAATTATCTGAGTAGGGGAGAAAGGTCATCATAGTAGGCCTTCTCAACTTGACATTGACCATCTGCTTCCATCTAAGAAGGTTATTTCAATTGGTTATATTATGGTTGATTTTATAGGAAAAGTACGCTATTATCATTACCATATTTGGATTTCTAAAGCCTCAGGATATAATAAGTTATTCATTCAGTCATTTATTTAATAGAATGTTATTAAAAGCAAACTATACATTGGGCACTATACTTAGGGGTCTGCATTTATTTCATCAAGGTTATGAGTACCCAGGGCTTATAGAAGAAAAGAGAACAGTTAAAATGAATAAGAATGAGAGACAAAGACAAAGTCAGTTCTGAGTTTCAATTCAATAATCATTCTATAATCTGAGACTGTTTGATAGTTTAAACTTACTCCCCAGCAATAGGGAAAGATACTTGTCCTTGAATGCCCAATTCCTAGCATAGCATTTGGAATGTAGTTGGTGTTTAATAAATGTTGGATGAATGATGGATATATTGGTGGATGAATGAATGAATAGATGGCTGGCTCAATGAATGAATAGATTGATTAAGGATGAATGGATGAACCCATTTTAAAGCATAGGGCTCTCAGAATGATTAACAAGAAGTTCTCAATTTCAATCTTCCCCAATGTTCTTCAGATAAAAGAAGTTATTATTTAAAGTCAGTTATTATAAATATGGAAAGCCACTTTAAGCCTTTCTGGAATATGAAGAAAATTAAGGAAACAAATGGATAAATAAAATATCACCTCAGGCATTTTCCTCAAAGGAGTCATGCTTACCTAGATTGATATTAAAACCTTGCAGAAAATGTCCCCACAAAATCTGTGACTGCTTTTTCTTCTCTATCAGTATCTCCTCTATTCATTTTAAAACTATGTTTATTTGTTCCTGATTTAACTTCAATTAGCCACACTCATAAAATCACAAAAACTATGTCAACCTCAAAGATACTCTCATTTAATTTTTGTTTCAAGTCCTCCTAAAGATCACATCTTTGTGTTTTAGAAATGATATCATGTATGTGTGTACACTTATATATGTGTGTGTGTAAATTATCATAATAATGTCCTGGCCATAGATCACTCCAAATATCTGGAGATGAAACAACCTGTTCTCTTTTCTATAAGCACTATGCATCTATTCTCTTTAGGACTTACGTCTGTCTTTGACCAGGATGTAGGGACACTGTGCTGATAATTGATATCCACCAAGTGAATGGGGAGGGGAAGAGAAAAGAAGAAACAGGCTTAGAGTTGGAGTGGCCTTATAGGCCTCAAATGGAAATGTTGCATATTGAACTATGAATAATTCTTAGTTCTTTGAGGCTTTCTTATTATTTTTATTACACTTTCTTAAAATGCGATAGGCTCTGAGATTATAAAGCTCAGAATCTATAGGTATTCAGTTTTCTCTTTTCCAGGATTTTGTTAATAAACTTGCCACATAGATAGGTATTTCTGTTTCATAATCAAAATCAGGGAAACATCATAAGGACTTGTAGGATCATTATTCTGAACACAGCTGGTCCTTCTATAGGACTCTAGCCAAACACCTTGGACAGGATGAAGTTGGCTCTAATATAAAGCACACAAAATACAGAAAAAAATGCACCTTTATTCTTTTTTCTTTATTGATTAAGATATTACATATGTGTCCTTAACCCCTGACTGCCCCCTCACCCCAAACCCATTTATGCCCTCACCCCCCTGGTGTCTGTGTCCATTGGTTATGCTTATATGCATGCATACAAGTCCTTTGGTTGATCTCTCCCCTTTACCTCCACCCTCCCTTACCTTCCTTGTGAGATTTGAGCATCTGACTGATGCTTCTCTGTCTCTGGATCTGTTTTTGTTTTATTTTTGTGTGCCTTCCTAATGTTAGTTCTGTTATTCTCCTAAACAGCATGCTGCTTTTTGCTGTGGGAGTGTAGTGGTGAAGAACAAAGGTTATTGGACTGTAAAATACCCAAATCAAGGCCCCTCTTCTATTTTTCTTGGCTGCAGGATCCTGTGCATGTAGAGCTCTGTGAATCTGTGTCAACGTACGTAGCGAGCCCTCCCCCTGCCAACTTATCTTGGGAGATATATTCTGAGACCCTTGTGGATGCCTGAGACCGCAGATAGTACTGAACCCTTTGCATACTACGTTTTTCCCTATACATGTTAAAGTTTAATTTATAAATTAGGCACAGCAAGAGATTAACAATACCTAATAATAAAATATCAATCATAACAATATGCTATAATAAAAGTTATGTGAATGTAGTCTCTCAAAATACCTTATTGTACTATACTCACCTTTTCACTTAAAGAAAGTACTTTACAGCTTCTTTTTAGCTTATCTGAATTGCCAGCATCACTACCTGTGTGCTTTGGGGCCATTATTAAGCAAAGGATTATATGAACACAAGCACTGTGATACCATGAAAGTACATCTGATAATGAGAGGGCCTCTAAGTGACTAGTAGGTAGGTACTGTACACAGGGTGAATACTCTGGACAAAACTAGGGAATGATTCAAGCTCTGAGCAGAATGGAGCTAACAGCTTAAGATCTCATCACATTACTCAGAAAGGTGAGCAATGGAAAAGTTATGAATTGTTACTGGAAAAATTATGAATTTTTCTGGAATTTTCCATTTAATATTTTTGAACTGCAGTTGACCTCAAGTGACTGAAAATGTGGACAGTAAAACCATGGATAGCAGAAGACTACTATAATGAGGAGGATGATACCTACCTCCTGGGAAAGGGAAATAAGGAGAAAACTAAGTGAGAGAATGTGTGTGAAGTACTTGGAACAGTCCAGGTACAGAGTCAGGCTCAATCAATTTTTGCAGTGTTATTGAAAGGAAAACATTTTCAGATTCTAAAAGACAACCCTATTTTAGGCGACATATTCTAGAGGAAAGAAGTGAGTCAGGAAATGTGGATTTTATTTTGGGCTTGAGAACTGTAGTCACAGGAACCAGCAATTTTCCTGAGAGTTTGTGAATTGATTATAATGTGAAGAAAGTATTAACTTTTTGGTTACCTGCTTAGATGCGTGGAATATAACTTTGTCTTCCTAAGAATAAATTGTATGAAACATAATTTTTTCAATCACATGGATTTTTCCATTGGGTGTGGGATGAGAGTACTTCAAAACACTTTCTATTGTGAGTATTTCTCTTTAGACTCTATCTGCACATGGCAAATTGTCAACCACCAAACCTAGCCTGCAGATGCATACCAAACACTGCTTTAGAATCTATAGAAGCTGAGAAAGCTCTGCGGAGAGGCTCGCAGCTACCAGGAAACAGGAAAACTTTGAAATCAGCACAAATAACTCCTGAAAAATTCTCCGGCCAGTACCTTATCTCTCTGTTTCCCTTTCCCTGTGCCGTGAATACTAAAAAGGAAGAGAAAGAGAAATAATGGATTCTTTAGATTTCTTATGATGATATACTCAGAAATGGTTTCTCTGCGGTCTAATGAGATGTTTTTTTGCAGGATGAATAATATGAATTTAGTTCTAAGCCAACTATTGAAGCATATTTTCAAGGAACCAATAATATTGCCATCCTTCCCTTTCTCATATTTATCCCACAATAAAAAGTGTTTTTGTTGAATACTTTTAAAGCTTTTCCTCTGTGATAAAACTTTAGTTTTTGTAAGAAAGCTTATATAATACCCATAAAAATTGGAATTTATTAATTAAGCTATCAGGGAAGATCTTCAAAAGGCTTCAGAATTAAAACATGATGCTTTCACTTCACTTCTCAAGATTTCAGGATTCTTTCCTATAAAACAATAAATGTTCTATCCCCCCAAATGGGTGCTGCTGGTCATTTCATCATTTTGTGATACACACTGCTACTCCCGTTGAGTCAACTGAGTAGTGTCGCTAGGTTGTGAAAGTATCAACGGGAACAGAAAATAACGCTGGGAGACTGACACTAATAGCAAAATCAAACACAAAATAATAATTGAGAAGTATGAATATAAATCTCCTTGCTTCTCAAGGAACCACTGGCAGCTAGCTGTATGCAATGTATTTATCATTTTATATTTGCCTACAGTGACACCTGCTGGAAAACACTATTGAAGATTTAAAATGAAAATAAATTTAACGACAAAATAACCAACTTTTGAAAACATCAGCCATATGTTGTTGTTGGGTTTTTTGTTTGTTTGTTTGTTTACTAAAACACATTGCTTACACTTCTATTTAATTTCTGATTCTGCTTTTGAATTTTTGTGGGCAAGTTCAAAAAACTAAGATTCAATCCATTTGATTATTTTACTAGTGTGAGAGAGATGGAATTAACTCTTATACAATGTAAACTATCTTAAAATGAAAGCATTTATAAAGTTTGATTACATTATTTTGCTTCTTTCTGAAATATTACTTTAAAAGTTTGCATATTAACTGCAGAGTGATAAGTGATTTTTAAAACCTTGCTTAAGATGACATATCAAGACATTTAATGCTGTGAAAATGTTTAATCACTTGCACTTTCCTGAGTAGCATTAACGCACAAAGCCGTTTTGGGTTTGGATTTTCAGGTTGATTTTTAGCATTACTAGGTGCCAGTTACACTTTCCATTAAGCAGCTAATGTGGATCTTACACAAATTACCTTTGATTTCAATAGAGACGTTGCATACTAAAGTTCGCACCTCCAAATGACACAGAAAAGGATTTATACACCTCAATCCCATTCTCATTAATAATGTTCATGTACAAAAATTCTGGTTTATTAAGAAGGTGCAAGCATTTACATGGAAATGGCCCCTTCAAGAATTCAGCCTTACTTTAGGATTCGGCATCTTACAATTTTCACAAGCATAGGATACATTGGCGAAGCAGTGTCTCTATTTTCGAGTTCAATCACTTCAGTCTTTTCACTATCTGGTCTGCATGCTATTGATGGCAATTTCTCCAATTTAAAAACTTTTTTCATACAACTCGGGGTGTTGTTTTTCAAGTAACCTTTGTAAAGACAGACTCCAGTTCTTTTTTAACTATGCCTTCATCCCTATAAGAACTCCCTCTAGCATTAGGTAGAGAAGATTTGGTACTTCAGAGGTTCTAACATCTTCAAACCAGCCACCGAGCCATTTCACCATATCTGTTCTTATGGGAGGAAAAGGTAACATTGGGAAACAAATATTCTCTGATAGCTTTCATTTGCCTCCATATTAATATATTGTCTCATTCTTTCAGCACTGAGGACCATGTCTTTATAAAGTAGTGAAGATGCCATGATTTGTGGAGATGCCATAGCCCAGAAGTAGACTGAGGTCAGCTACACAAGAAGCTCTTGCTAAATTAATTAGCTAGATAACCTCAGTCCTGCTCTCTGACTTTTACAGCTAAGCAAAGAGAGAACCTTCTTTAAAATCTCTCTATATATATAATTTTTTTTTTTTACAGAGAGGAAGGAAGAAGGATAGAGAGTTAGAAACATTGATCACCCACCTCCTGCACGCCCCCTAATGGGGATGTGCCCACAATCAAGGTACATGCCCTTGACGGGAATCGAACCTGGACCCTTGAGTCAGCAGGCCGACACTCTATCCACTGAGCCAAACTGGTTTCGGTGAGAACCTTCTTTTATGTCTGTCAATTTCACCCTAAAGTGGTTACAACTACATTTTTTTAAAAAAGAGAGAAACTTTTTTTATATAAGACTAGTGACCTGGTGCAAGATTTCAATTACTGGAATTAATTTCTCAAATTTTAAAGGCCCCCTTAGAACTGAGTCATATCATTTCAGTGATCATGTTTAAGTAATTCTTCTTTGAGCTATAATCTGACAAAAACAAAAAACAAAACACAGGCAGACCTATGTGTTAATGATGAGCTTTATCCTGTGAAGAATAAGTTACACAATGATATAGTGTGTCCAAACCAATATTTCTTTCAGTAATTCCTATAGAGAAACACTATATATATAGTGTTTTTTCCGGGTGCCCACATAGCTTTTAACTACAAATGTTCAAAACATGTAAAAGTCTCTCAAAATTTTCTCTCAATTACTGGGATTAAGCTTTCCAAGCAGTAGATTTCTTTAATCTTTAAATGCCACCCCCAATTATTCCACATTACAAAAGAGGAAAGATTGCAGTAAAGTATAGAAAATAGAAGCCCTTTGGTCTCAAGAATCACAACAAATATTCAGAGAAATCTTGGATTTCTTATCCCAGAGGAGAGAGTTTATAAAATTGGGTTTAAAGTCAACCCAATTAAGCTGGTGTTCTTGCGGGCATGTGTGTTAAACTCAGCATGTAAATCTAGATTTACATTTGTTGTAATTTTACATTTATGTTTATATTTGCTTTTAGATATTGTAGGTTGTATAGCAAATTTTATATTTATTTTATTAGAAGATTTTAAAACATGGAATCATTAGAAAAGTATCCTATCTAATAAAGAAGGAATGTGCAAATTGACTGTCACTCTGCCACAAAGATGGCAGTGCCCATAGCCACAAGATAGCCCAGTCCTCTCAGCCCGCTGGAGTCCCCCAGTTCCGGAAGTGGGGAGCAGCCTGGCGGAATGCTTGCTTCATCGCCGTGGCAACAAGGCAAGCATTCCACCTTAGAGGCCAGGCTGGGTGTGAATGTGCCTCTGGCTGGGGAGGGCAGCTGGGGGCTACAATCAGGTCAGCCAAGGAGGGCAGTTGTGGGCCATGAGGCTGGCAGGGGAGGGCATTTTGAGGGGGTCAGTAGGGGGCAAGTAGGCCAGCAGACAGAGTGGCTAGGGGCGACTGGGCAGGCAGGCAGGTGAGTGGTTAGGAGCCAGTGGTCCTGGATTGCCAGAGGGATGTCTGGTTTAGGCCCAATCCCACAGAGACATCCCCCAGCAGTCAGACATTCCCCAAGGGGTCTCAGGTTGGAGAGGGTGCAGGCCTGGCTGAGAGACACACCCCCATGTATGAATTTCATGCACTGGGCCATTAATATTACCATATTAGAAAACCCTTTCAATTAGATTAACTATTTCATGTTTATCCATGCTTCAAAGGTTAGTCCTCAAATTGTATCTGCACAGATTATTGAGAGTGTGGGGGTTTTGGATGTTTTCTTGTAAAACATTTTAATCTTGGGTTCTCATTGTCATGACAGTTCAAATTTAAATCACATATTTTCTGAAGGACCTCTTAGAACTGAGGACAGTCGAATCATTTCAGGGATCATGTTTCTTTTAAGTAATTCTTCTTTGGGCTACAGTCTGACAAAAACAAACAAACAAAAAAAAACAGGCAGACCTATGTGTAAATGATGAGCTTTATTCTGTCAAGAATAAGTTACACAATAATATACTGTGTCCAAACTAATATTTCTTTCAATAATTCCTATAGAGAAAAGTAGTGGGAAATTGTCATCCCATAATGGGGTGGATATCTTATCAATTTTTATCCATCTTATAGGTATTCCTTTGGGAAATTTTAGGGGGCCTGAAACTCAAGAAAGCTACCATCCTCTTTCCTTGGAGTTGTGCATATGACTCAAGCTGGCTAATCAGAGGATTCAGTGATTGGTTAAAAAAAGAACATGTGCTCCAAACAAGCCAATCAGAGTCATTTTTGGTGGGTGGTTATGGATATTGAGAGGGAATCAGAAGGTCTCTTCCCCTCTCTCCCTAAATGATCTTGATCTATAAAGATGAGTTTGGCTTGGAGCTACTCATGAGCCATCTTTGTTATCAGATGGATGAAGAGGAATAAAGCCTGAAAATGAAGTTATCATGAAAGAAACCAGAGCAGAGGTACAGACAGATTGAAATGAAATAATTGTAACCCCTGGGTCCACCCATTGCTTAAATACTAGTTTCATATTCCCAATTTTGTGTATGTGATCCAATATATTCCCCCAAATTATTTTTTGTTGTTGCTATTATCTTGCTTAAGCTAGTTTTAGTTGGGTTTCTATTCCTGCTACACTTACGTGGCCATTTCAGAAAAATAACATCATTTATTATATTAAGTTAGTTTTGTTAATACAAATTATATTGCACTTGTACTATATATTTAACTAGAGGCCCAGTGCACAAAATTTGTGTATGGGGGGAGGGTGTCCTTCAGCCCAGCCTGCTCTCTCTCTAATCTGGAATCCCTGGAGGGATGTCCGACTGCCCGTTTAGGCCTGATCCTACTCGATCCTACCTAGATCGGGCCTAATAAGGCAGTCAGACAACCCTCTCACAATCCAGGAATGCTGGATCCCAATTGTTCACCTGCCTGCCTTCCTGATTGCCCCTAACTGCTTCTGTCTGCCAGCCTGATCACCCCCTAACCACTCCCCTGCCAACCTGATTGATGCCTAACTGCTCCCTTGTCAGCCTGTTTGCCCCTAACTGCCCTACCCTATAGCCCTGGTCACCTCTAACTGCCCTTCCTTGCAGGCCTGGTCCCTGCCAACTGCCCTCCCCTGCTGGCAATCTTGTGGTGGCCATCTTGTGCCCATATGGGGTCAGTTATCTGTGGCCACATGGGGACAGTCATCTTGTGTGTTGGAGTGATGGTCAGTTTGCATATTATTATTTTATTAGATAGGATATAGGTCTGGTGCATGGGTGGGGGCCAGATGGATTGCCCTGAAGTGTGTCCTGGACGAGGGTGGGTGTTCCTTTGGGGTGTGGGTGGCCTAGGATCTGGGATTTATTTATCTTCTACAATTGAAACTTTGTAGCCTGGAGCTAAGTAAAGCCTTCTGCTCTCTCCATGGTGGTAGCCATTGAAACTTTGTTGCCTTAAACAGAGGACTAGGATGCCAGGGTTTGCAGAAAGCTTGGCTTCCTCCATTGCCAGGGGCAACCCAAGCCTCCCTCCTGCTCTCTCTGTGGCTGAAGCCATCTTGGTTGGGTTAATTTGCATACTCACTCTGATTGGCTGGTGGGTGTGGCTGGTGGGCATGGCTGGTGGGTATAGCAGAGGTATAGTCAATTTGCATATTTTTCTTTTATTACAAAGGATACTAGTGGCCCAGTGCATGAAATTTCTGGATGGAGGTGGGGTCCCTCAGCCCAGCCTGTACCCTCTCCAATTGGGGACCCCTTGGGGATGTCCCACTGTCAATTCAGGCCCAATCTCTGTGGGCAGTTGGACATCCCGCTGACAATCTGGGACCACTGGCTACTAACTGCTCACTTGCCAGCTGCCTGATCACCCCTAACTGCCTCTACCTGCCTGCCTGATTGCCCCAATTCCTCTGCCTGCCTGCCTGATCACCCCTAACCTCTCTACCTGCCTGCCTGATAGCCCCCAACTGCCCTCCCCTCCAGGCCTGATCTCGCCCCAACTGCCCTCTCCTGCTGTCCTGGTTGTCCCCAACTGCCCTCCCCTGCTGGCTTGACCTCACCCTCAATGGCCCTCTCCTGCCAGCCTGATGTCACCCCTAACAGCCCTCTCCTGCCTGCCAATTTGGTTCTGATTAATTCGTTTCTATGCCAGTCAGCATCAATCGCTCCGCCTCCTAGGCAGCCATTGGCTCCTCACAGTTCACTCATATTTGATTCTGATTGGTCAGTTTCTATGCCACTCAACATCTCTGGGACTGATTAGCAGCCCACTCAGATGCCCAGAGAGAAAAAGAAGCACAGCTGCTGACAAAGCCTAAAGAGAAAGAAAGAGGTAATAGCAGATCAACAGCTGCCACAGAAGCTGTGAGTCAGACCCTGCCTCTCTCTTTGGGCCTCACTCCAGGCAGGATCTGCAGCCTCCTCAGCAGTCAGTGCTGGGTTGCTGCGCCTGCACTGGTGGCAGTCAGTGTTGGGTTGCTTCGGTAACCCAGCACTGATGGCAGGACTGACTTCAGTATTTAGTGGAGCCTTTGGTTGTTCGTTATGACCCTGGGTTTTTATATGTTAGGATGTATATTTGTTTTTGTTTTATAAAGATTTTGTAAACTATAAACATAAAGAATTTATAAATAATTTTATGTTTTCACATATTTAAGTAATATAATACTAAAAGTCACTGAGGTCCACATTGGCACTCTACAATAATTTTCCCCCTAAAAGGGGTTTGTCCTGACATCATCAGCTCAAGAACATATTCTATTGGTGATTCAGGAGAAACAATGGAAGAGATATAGTCAATAGATGGAGAGGAATTCTCCTGTGACTTTAATCTTTGAAAGCTATCCCAAATCTACCTTTTGGAATCTATCTCAAAAATAAACAAAATATGAAATTTCTATGCACAAAGATATTTGCCACAGCACTATTTATTATAGCAAAGAGATTGGAAACAAACCAAATGTCCATAAGTAGGGGCCTAGCTGAATATACTATGGTATGGTCGGCAAATTGAGGCTCACCAGCCACATGTGGCTAGCAAGCCACGGTTTGCCATTCTGTTGACTAATGAGTTTGCCAACCACTGGAATAGGGGCTTAATAACAAGGAACAACAACAACTGTAATTATTGGAATCGAGGGTCTAGGTCAGTGTCGGCAAACCATGGCTCACGAGCTGCATGTGGCTCAGGAGCCGCATTTCAGCCACTCTACTATGGTATTACCACACAGTGGAGTGCTATGCAGCTGTAAAAGGGAATGAGCAAGACCACTATATCTAATACTAATAAGGATTGATCTCTCAATATATAGTTAAGTTTTAAAAAGCAATGTATAGAGCAATGTTTATGGTATGCTCTTTTCTTTTTATAAGAAAGGTAAAGGGGAATATTGTGACTATACAGTTTACTTTCAGGAAGTAATAATGAAAGGATAAACCAATACTAATAAACACTGATTTGGATGGGGAAGGGGAAGGGCCAAGTGTATTGAGCAGGTATGAAAATATTTGCTTTAATGTATCTTTTATATAGTTTAAATTTAAAATCATGTAAATGTTTTTATATAATTAAAATTCAATCAAAAAAAGGAAAAGCATTTATTTTACCATTAGTTTTATTAATACCATTGTTATATTTTTAAATGGAAACAAATGAACTGAACTGTGCATCAAGATGGTGACGCAACCCATAGAGAACAGAAATATTAAAAAAAAAATTCAAAATAGAATATTGACTATATTTCTCATTGACAAAAAGAACCTCAAAGAATCTTAAACTTAATTCATTGTCTTACTCTTAGCATTAATATTAGTGGTATTATTATTAGTGTAGCTATCATAGGTACATTATAGCATAAAGCATATAAGTAATTAGTCTAATATTGTTAGATGCCAAGATTTTTAGTGTAAAAGAGAAATATATAAAAGATTTAAAAGTTCAGCAAAAAAATCCACAGTTTTCTACTTGAATTGTAAGATTAGTATGAACATTTATGTTTTTTCTCTAATTATCAGATTTTCATCTCTAAATATTCTTCCCAATAAAAAGAACCAGGGATATTTGGAAAAAATAATTGATTCCAGGAAATGCCTAAGATGAGCCTACAGCATCTGTTGTTAAAAAATAAATAAATAAATAAAAGCTAAAAACTTATGAAAGACTAATGTGGCCTTAAATATGTCAGTTTGAACATTTAAAAAGAATAATGGGTTATATACATCAAAATTTACACTCACACAAACACACACACACACACACACACACACACACGAGATCAGAATGATACAAAAAACGTTTCATTAGTTACTTACCATTGGAGATTGCTATGAAAATTGATAAATTAGATGAAAGAATCAAACCTGTATTTTGCCTGACCAGTACAATTTGTTTTTTAGGGTGGCAAAAAGTCAGTAAAGAATTATTTACAGAAGAATTCTTTGCAAAAAAAATAATATTACAAAAATCACCATTTTCTAACTCTTAATGGAATAATTGACCTAGGCAATAAATATTAACACCTGCTAAACCATAACCAAATGTTGATGGAAATATTTATAACGGAGGACTCAAGCCAACATACCACAAAAACTAAAAGTGGAACAACCAATATAATGTGATTCATGATGTGAAACAATAGAAAGTAAAACATTTTTTTCTTCAAAACACAAAAGCTGATTTTAATTAAGCCTCTAAATTTAACCATCAGTAGATTATAGTTAATACAGTAGATTTAGGAACAATATCCAGAACATAAAAAAAAAAAACACAATACCAAGATGCAATCAGCCAAATTCAGAACATGGGAAATTTTATAGGGCAAATAGCTCCATTTCTCCAACAATTTCATGGTGTGCAAGATAAGGGTATGGGGGAGCAGAAAGAAATGTTATAAAATGAGATAAGAGATAAAACAACCAAATGTAATGTGTAGACATTACTTGGATCTTGATTTAAACTAATGTAAGACTTTTTTTAAGCAATTAGAGAAATTTCAACATGAACTGGATATTAGATAATACTAAGAGGTTACTATTAGTTTTGTTAAGGGTAATAATAACATTGTTGTATTTTTCAAAGTCATTGTATATTTAGTATGTATACTGTTGAAGATACATACTAAAATATTCACAGGTGAAACAACAGAATGCCTGATTCTTTTTTTTCTAATATATTTTATTGATTTTTTACAGAGAGGAAGGGAGAGAGATAGAAAGTCAGAAACATCGATGAGAGAGAGACATCAATCAGCCGCCTCCTGCACACCCCCTACTGTGGATGTGCCTGCAAGCAAGGTACGTGCCCCCAACCGGAATCGAACCTGGGACCTTTCAGTCCGCAAGCCAACGCCCTATTCACTGAGCCAAACCGGTCTCGGCAGAATGCCTGATTCTTTAAAATACTCATACAAACAAAAATAAAGTTGAAGAAATAGGTGAAATAAAATTGCAAAATGTTGAAAATTATGGAAGCTGGGTTATGAGTATATGGGATTTTATAATATAGTTTTTTGTGATTTAAGATTTATCATGATAAAAAGTTCAATAATTATTATATAATTAAAATAATGAGTTTATACATTATTCAACTTTGAGAAACACTCTTGATGCATTAAAGCATCTTGATATCAACTGAGTGAACATCGAATAGTGGGGACCCACAGAGAAATGCTTTCCTAGGGCTGTATACGAGATTACTATCTTCCAAATTTCTCAAAAAAATTTTTTCCCTGTTTCTTAATACATTGTTAGTTTCTACAATTGTTTCATCTATTATATTAACATATCTACCTTATTCTCTTAAAAATAAATGGATGGGGGTGTCAAGAGAGGGGTGGAGGGAGTCAATTGGGGATAAAGGAGGACATTTGTAATACTTTCAAAAGTAAATAAAATTTTAAAATAAATAAATAAATGGGTTTTCGAGTCAGAAATAGTTTATTCAAGTCCCAGACTCTTCCTAGTTATCCATATAATCTCAGAAATTAACCTAAACTTTAGTTTTTTCATCTGCAAAATAAGCAAAGTATTATCTGTCTCCCTTCTATCTAAAAAGTCTTGACAAGCAGCCTTCGAATTATATTCCTTTTGCCATCCTCTCTAAACAACAGCAAAAAGTAACTATGTCAAGTGCCACTGTCTGACGTTTTTCCAGAACAAAAACTCCAATTTCTTCTAATATTTATTAAAAATTCAAAATTAAGTTCAGCATTATTTTCTGCCAATTAGTGCCTGTTTTTCTCTATCCTCGATTCTTAACATATTATTGGGTAGTATTCTATGCTTCCAGCAAAAATATACTCACCTCACCATATTGCCTGTCAGTTTTGGAGACCACATCCCCCTCACCCCCCAAGAACTGATGCTTTGTGTATTTTTTGTTCTGTTTTTAAAATATATTTTTATTAATTTGAATGAGGAAGGGAGGAGAGAGAGAGAAACATCAATGATGACAGAAAATCTTTGGTTGACTGCCTCTTGCATGCCCCCTATTGGGATAGAGCCAACAACCTTGGTAGGTGCCCTCACCAGGAATCAAATGACCTCCTGGTTCGTACGTCAATGCACAATCACTGAGCTACACCAATGAGGCAAAACTGATGCTTTGTAATATAACTTTCTTTGGTCAAAAGAATGTCTGTCCCCTAAAACAGTTGAAGTTATGGACTTTGCAGGTTGATGCAACATTATTATATTACATGAGTCTATGTATATTTGAGCCCAAATGCAATCCTACCTGGATCGGGCCTAAACGGGCAGCCAGATATCCCTCGAGGGATCCCAAATTGGAGAGGGTGCAGGCTGGGCTGAGAGACACCCACCCCCATGCATGAATTTCATGCACTGGGCCTCTAGTCTACACTAATAAAAGAGAAACATACAAATTAACCAGCACTCCATTCTGCCCACCAGCCAATCAGAGTGAGCATGCAAATTAACCCAACAAAGATGGTGGTTAATTTGCATATGCAGGCACGGAGCGAAGACTGAAGACAGTGTACAAGGAAAAGGGAGGGAAAGCAGAAAGCGGGGTGAGGGCAGCTGAAGCGTGGGGAGGTGGTGGCAGCAGGAGGGAAGCTTCCCTAGGAAGGCTTTATTCCCTTTTCTGTTTTGCTCAGGCCACAGGAAGCCCTATTCTTGCAGGAATCTTCCTGCAACAGGCCTCTAGTGTTTGAAATACGCCTGTGACTGGTACCTACCTATAAATTTAAAGAAATTTGAGGGGTCATTTTCATCTTCGCAGTCCAGCCACTGACTATCTGGTCACTTAGATAAAGATCAGGAGCACATCTACTGGCCTTATAAGACACGATATCCAAGGGCCTCCTCTACAAACCAGCCTTCAAAAGAACAAACAGGCAGTCTACACCACTGCTTATCTACCCACTCATCAGCTGATGGAAGTGCTGTCCCTCCCCTGACTGATCAAGAAAAGATCCATTTTTTTCCCATGATTCTTACAATTGTTGGAACAATTCCACCCATCCTCTTCACCTCTGGTGAACACAAAACCCTATTTGGAGTGTGAGAAACTGTAATCATCGAGCTTCTTTAGTTAGAGAACGTTCCTTTATCTTGTAAATACAGGAGCAAAGTAAGAATGCTTATACATACCCTATAAGCCTGTATCTTTATATAAATACTAGCAAAGACTGATGCTAGTTTCATTTCTAAAATTAGAGAAGTTTACTGTCAGACTAACACACATCCTGGATTCACAGTTTATATGCTTTTGCTGCCATGGTTTAAATCTGCTCCTCCTCCCCTGCCTGTGCCCTCTCTGTCCTTGCCTTAGGAAATAATCTCATCTCAGTCCTTCTAGAGAGATACTGGTAGAAGTAAGGTCTCAGGGTTGCTATTTAGTCATTTATTCCCATCTCCCCACTAGATAGCAGTTTTTTTTCTAAGGATCTGCGACTTGGCTCCTGCACAATTCCCCAGATCATTGGAGACCATGTTCTGGCTCAAGTAGTCACTCCATAAACATTTATAACTGACTCAGTTATGTTTTTTTCCTCTGATTTTCTATTAAATACATATAAAGGGAAGTGAAGACAGCAATGTTGAACAACAGCGTTAAGAGAAGATATTTCAACAAAAGCTCTGGGGTGTTGACATGAAACCTAAATCTCTACTATTTCCTTATTTTGAATGTTTAATGTAAGACTCAGAACTTCCATTTTTTCTATATATTTGATTAATTGCAGTCAGTGATGCAGAAAAAGACTCATAATTGTGGTTTTCAGATTTTAAAAAGTTGATGTACATGTACTATGTATTCCTAACCTCTATTTAGCAAATAACAAACCCCAAAAGACATGAAGAACAGGAAAATATATGACCACTCCCCTAATTATACTCCATGCCAGCCCATTGAACATGCTTAATATATTAAGGATTTAAAACCAAATATCCCCAGGAACTCACCTAAACATTTTTCTAAAATCAAAATTTAATTACTATCAGGTATATTAGTGCTTAAGTAAAATACTTTTTTATTCCCCTTTCAAATTCTACAAATATTCTAAGTTTATGGAGTGAGTAATAAAATGTAGAAATGATTCCTTGAATTCACAAAAATCATAAACCAAGTCCTTACAGATGTCCTCATCTGAAAAAAAATGTTAACAGTAATAAACATCCAGAAATGTTTCTTGCAATGAAAAAATAATTTAAATAATATCATTATAAAGTATTTGTGGAGCCAAATACAATAAAAAATACTCTAACAATTATTATAACTATTCAGGCATTGTGGAATAGAAGAATTTTCTTCTGGGTCTCTTAATTAACTGACAGTATTACCGAATTACTCAGCCATGTGCTTACTGTTAACTGACCTGCAGATGACACCAGGAGATCTTGGAACTGCCACTCACTCATGTGTGATTGGCCATGCTTCATCTTGGCCCCTGACAGTCCAAGCACCATGCAAACCTACGCAGGAGGAAAACCAGATGCTTCTCCATCTGAGGCCCCATTCCAATATGGAATATTAAGTAAAAGATCTGGGAAATTATACTGCTTTACTCAACAGCAATTCAATCTATGGTGGAATGCACACGTCCAATCTGAATTACACACAGGGGAAACAGTTTGGATTAATTTGTTATTGATGATTAATGAACTGCTGCAGGATACAGCCCAGTAAATATATGTAACCAGTTCATTAGGTGAGCAGGATTCCTAAAAGTGAGAGCAGAAACCATCATAACTGTCCCTCCCATGTGGCCTTTCATCCCTGCTTTTTCAAATCTCCCACCTCTGTTGAAAGTATCTCAGGCAGGAACCATGACTTCTCCAGTCATCTTTAGGTATTAACAAATAGTCTCCACTGTGGAAAAGTCTAGTCCAGTCACATAGCATATCTTCAACATATTTTACTATTTCTTAACCTCACCCATTTTTTCCTGAGGTTGGAGTTTAAAAGCTCATAGGAGGTCAAGGAAAAGAACTATTTGTCTTGGAATTAGTCCTGACCCTGCACACAATTATTCCAACTGACCATGGTCATCCCCTATCTGGCAGTTTGGTTCTCATATCCCTTTCTATTGCTCCAAAAGAAAAATATCTCAAAGATGAAGAGAATGTTGTGTAAGTGAATATCACGAATATGAAAAGGCATTCTGAGAAATAAATAAGAATGCAAAAGAGATCTTATTTTACCCAATACATATATTATACTAGTAAAGGCTAGGAAGGCTTCACAACAGTCACACAGTGGGGACTCGGGAAAATTTTCAAAATAACATAGTTTCCATTTTGGATGGTGTTTCTTCCCTTTGGTACAACCTCTTTTCAAAGGATCAAAAATCTTCATGATAAAATTCAGAACTGCATTCTAAAAATAGTATCCACATTTTACAAATGAGAAAGCTGAAGCACAAAAAAGTTAGGTAATTTACCCAAGATCCCAGAACTCGCATATGGCCGAGCAGTTACACAAAGATGGAAAATCTGCTGTTGAAGCTAGTGCTGTTAACTTGTGTATAGTACTGTCTCTTCAACTACTAACAAGCTAGTAAGATAATAGAATATTTTAGAATGGCAATGGTATCGGTAATTATAGTTACTAGGAGCCCAGTGCACGAAATCCTGCGGCTGCTCCCTGCCTTGACACCCAAACCTCTCCAAGCTGAGCTCCAGCATGCCTGGCCCAGGCCCCGACCACTCTGGCCTTCTCTGGCCACTTCAAGCCCCACCCTCAGTCCCTTGAGTCACCATGGGCTGGTCCCACCTTCTCCAGGCACCTTCCTGCTTCTGCCCTGTCTCTGGAGCAAAGCAGAGGCTCTGCCCCATCATGGCACCAGAGGAGAGCATGGAAGCTTGCCACCTGCTGTGCTGTGCTCCTTCCTCTGACAGGTGGGCAGTGGCGCACTCTGAGTGCAAGCGGTGGGTGGCGAAGGAATGATCAGGGAAGTACTATGGGCTCTCACCCCACGGTCCCCACCACAGGATGGTCCTGCCTCCTCTAGACACCTTCTCACTTCCACCCCATCTCCAGAGCAATGCCCTGCCATGCATGCGCAGGCAACCTCAATCACAATGTTACAGAGTAATGGACAATTTGCTTATTCCTCTATCATTATATAGGAGAAGAATTCCTCTATTATTATATAGAATTTCATGCATGGGGGTTGTATCCCTCAGCCCAGCCTGTACCCTCTCTAATCTGGGACCTCTCGGACATCCCTCTCACAATCCAGAACTGCTGACTCCCAAGTGCTCACCTGCCTGCCTTCCTGATTGCCCCTAACTGCTTCTGCCTGCCAGCCTGATCACCTCCTAACCACTCCCCTGCCAGTCTGATTGATGCCTAACTGTTCCCCTGCCAGCCTGGTCAACCCTCCCCTGCAGGCCTGGGTCCCTCCCAACTTCCCTTCCCTGCAGGCCTGGTCCCCTGCAGGCCTGGTTCCCCCCCCCAACTGCCCTTCCCTGCAGGCCCAGTCATCCCCAACTTCCCTCCTCTGCCAGCCTGGTCACCCCTAACTGCCCTCCCCTGCCCTCCCTTGAAGGCCTGGTTTCTCCCAATTGCCCTTCCTTGATAGCCATCTTGTAGTGGTCATCTTGTGGATCCAAGTGGAGGTCCTGGTATCTGGAATTTATTTATCTTCTACAATTGAAACTTTGTAACCTTGAGCAGAGGCCAGGGCCAGTGGCTTCCTCCATTGCTACGGGCAACCCAAGCCTTCTGCTCTCTGCAGCTTGATGGCTGCCACCATTTTTGTTGGGATTTATTTATCTTCTATAATTAAAACTTTGTAGCCTTGAGAGGAGGCCAGGGCCGGCCAGGAGAGGGTGGGAAGCTTGCCTTTCTCCATCACTAGGAACAACCCAAGCCTCCTTCTCTTTCTGTGGCTACAGCCATCTTGGTTGGATTAATTTGCATACTCGCTCCTGATTGGCTGTGGGCATGGCTTGTGGGCATAGCAGAGGTGTGGTCAATTTGCATGTTTCTTTTTTATTAGTGTAGATTTTTACTTAAAATAATAATAACCCACAAGAATGATTACAATAGTGAAAGCTTAAGATGTGCTGAAGTATCCTGGTTTGGCTCAGTGGATGGAGCATCGGCCTGTGGACTGAAAGGTCTCAGGTTCGATTCCAGTCAAGGGCATATATCTTGGTTGTGGGCACATCCCCAGTGGGGGGTGTGCAGGAGGCAGCTGATTGATGTTTTTATCTCATCGATATCTCTAACTCTCTATCCCTCTCCCTTTCTCTCTGTAAAAGAGCAATAAAATATGTTTTTTAAAAAAGCTGGGCTGAAGCCATTTGGAATTAGAAAAGGGATTTAGGGTGCCTCCTCTCAGCCAAATATCATCTACTACATCTATACAATCAGTATTCTGGGGAAACTTACATTGTTCAATACCATTACTTTAAAACTAAAGGATATTTTCAACAATTGTTACTTAAGTAACTTCCCTCTCAAATTGCAATTGATCAGTCAGTGATATCACATATGCAATTCAACCTGAGCACATTTTGTGTAAGACATTCTACATCTAAAATATTTTTAGATTGCCAGTGATTCCAGATCTTCATTGGTAACTATATATTTAAATAGAGTGGTTCCAAAATGTGTTTCATGGAAAATTATCTCCTTATTTTGCCCCATAAAAAAGAATTCCATAATCAAATAAGTTTAGGAAATGCACACATCATTTTTCCATATTAAATTTGATATTAATATTAGTATATTTACAACTATAGAGAAAAGTGAACTAGATAAAACTTCAGCTAGCTCTCTATTTCCCAAGTTCATTTAACATTAGTACATTTTTTCTGTTCATAATCCTATCTAATAAAAGAGTAATATGCAAATTAACCATCACTCCACTATACCCACATCCTACACCCACAAGCCGTGTCCACAAGCCAATCAAGAGCGAGTATGCAAATTAAACCCAACCAAGATGGCTGTGGCTACTGAGCAAGCAGAAGGGAGGCTTGGGTTTCCCTGGCAATGAAGGAAGCCAAGTTTCCACACACTCTGGCAGGCCTAGGCCTTCACTCAAGGCTACAAAGTTTCAATTATAGAAGATAAATAAATCCCAAATAACAGGGCCTCCACTTGGGTGGGGGTGGCGTGGCCAGCCTGCAAACTACAACAGGCTCCTCACCCAGGCCACCTCATGCCCCAAGGGAACTCCCACCCTGATCCAGGACACCCTTCAGGGCAAAACAGCTGGACCCGCCCATATACCAGGCCTCTATCCTATCTAATAAAAGAATAATATGCAGATTAATCATCACTCCAACACACAAGATGGCTGCACCCATGTGGTCAAAGATCCTGCCCCCATGTGAACACAAGATGGCTAGCAGGTGAGGGCAGTGGGGAGGGACTAAGCCTGCAATGGAGGGCAGTTGTGGGTACTCAGGCCATCAGGGGAGGGCAGTTGGAGGCAATCAAGCTTGCAGGGGAGGGCAGTTAGGGATGACCAGGCTGGCAGAGGAGGGAAGTTGGGGTGACCAGGCCTGTAGGAAACGGCAGTTAGGGGTGACCAGGCCTGCAGGAGAGGGTAGTTAGGGGCAAACAGGCTGGCAGGGGAGCAGTTAGACATCAATCAGGCTGGCAGAGGAGTGGTTAGGGGATGATCAGGTTGGCAGACAGAAGCAGTTAGGGCAATCAGGAAGGCAGGCAGGTGAGCAGTTGGGAGCCAGCAGTCCTGGATTGTGGGAGGAATGTCTGACTGCCCATTTAGACCTGATCCCACCAGGCAGTCAGACATCCCTCAAGGGGTCCCAGATTGGAAAGGGTGAAGGCTGAGCTGAGCAACACCCCCCCTCCCATGCACAAATTTCATGCACCAGGTCTCTTGTCCCTAATAAATTCACATGAAACTGGTGTATCTCTAATGCATCCTTTGAGACTAGATTGCCCAGGCCATTGTTGTCCCTGGAGCCATACTGAGAATTTAGGAGACAACTGGAAGAATCAGACTGGGTAGGAGGACCAAATTCATTGCCTATGGGTTCTTGAGTGGGTCACTTTATTGCTGTGAAGACCAGTTTCTATACCTACAAATAAGAAAATAAGTGACACCAGTGGTTTTTTGATTCCTGGTTTTTAAACAAGACATGCACTGTACAAAGGAATCTTTTTTTAATTGAATCTTTATTGTTGAAAGTTTACATAAGTCTCCCCTCTTCCCCCATTGACCCCCTCTAGCTCACCCCCACCCCCTGTCCCAGGTCTTCACCACCCTATTGACTGTGTCCATGGTTTATGCATATAGTACAAAGGACTTTTATCTGAGAACCCAGATAAAGTAGAGCTATTACATATAGCTGATAAGGATAGGGGCCTGCAAGCTCCACCTGTAGTCTCCCTCTGGTCCATTTCCATTCCCAAGAACAATTTGAAGTTAATAAACTTTAATTTTTATCACCCATTATAATCTTAGTTAATTCTATGTTCTAAGCATTGCTCCCTGTCTAAGTAACAAAAACATCTGAGGATATTTATAAACTGTTAGAAACAGAAATTAATGAATAATGGTTGGATGGAATTTTATCCTTTTGTCACTTTTTCAGAATAAGCATATCACCCTTGAATATAAGGGTTGTTGTTGTTGATTTTTTTGTATTTTGTTTGGTATTTTGTTTGTTTATTTTTTTAATATGAGCCAAAAACCTATTTGGCCTGTTGAAAGTGCATTGATAATCCAATTATATCTAGGCCACCTGTGCCATCATTAATCACCCCCATCTTTAGTGAAGCTCCCGAATCACTAAAACAAGAGGCCCAATCATCTGCTAACGGCAAACTCAAAACTTCCTCCCAAGTAGATCCCCACTAAAGCCAAAACAAGTTCTTAGAGAAGATAGAAAAGTCCATTAAGTGTCTTTTAGGATTTCTACATAAATGTAATCCCCAGCCTGGGGAAATTAAGGAGACCATCAGCCTGGGGCCCTTAGCCATGCCCATAGCAGCTCATTTGCTCACAAACCCAACCCATTATTCTGTGTCAGGCCTCTGAATCTGCATGTCACTTGCTTGATAATCCAGCTCATATTACTTTCTTTTTTGCTCCTTTCATTTTGTGACACATCAGACTCTCTTCTCTGGATTACCTCTCACCTCATCTCCACAGCACACTTCTAACTTCAATTTTTATTGTGACTACATTTGCACTTCAATTTTTACCTTGATTAGATTTCTGAGTACTGCTCCAAGAATAGGCACTCCCTTAGCCTGGCTGCAATGCGCAATACTAACTTGCTTGTTCCTTCAAGGAAATGGATCAGGTGACATATTGGCAATTCACAGCAATGAAAGTCCAGTATCAACTATATCTGCTCACCTATGCACTCCCTGATTTCCAAGCTTGAGAGAAGTGCTAAGACCAAGTCCCTTCCCAAGCTTCAACTTTATTTTTGTACTAAGTAGATTTTCTTTGGGAAATAGTTCTAAAAGATAAAATTAATGCTGAGAAGATTCCTTGATACTATTTCTATAATTGGCCCATTAGAAACTTACTTTGTCAACTTCTAAAACAAGAGTGGGATTGCTCCACCTTCTTTTACATACTCATTCAAAGTCAATATATCCAAAGTTGAACTCTACTCTCTGCATCCAAACATACCACTCCTTCCTGTTCTTTCTCATTGAACAACATCACCTTTTTCAAATTGCCTAGAGTAGACTCTCAAGTCCTTCTACTCTCTTCCCTATTTCTCATTCCCAATATTCAATCACCATGTTCTATCAATTCTATCTCCTACATTTCCCCACTTTTTTATCCACTTTTCTCATCTAAGACACTATCATCTCTTTCCTACATGACTATAGAGACTTCTGACCAGACTATACTTTCTATTTCCATCCCTGCTCCCACTTCAACTTACTATCATCATATAACTAAGATGATATTTGTAAATCAAAAATATGTCTATGTATGTTATTCCTCTGTTCAAAATATTTCCACAGTTTCCTGCCGTGCTTAGAATAAATACTATGCAGGTCATACAAAATATTCATGATGTGGGTTTACCTTCTCTCCATCTGCATTTTCCCCCATTCTTTTCCTCTCACTCTACAGCACTCCTGAGTGACTTTGCATATGCTATTCCTCATTTGCTGGAATATTCTACCTGCCCTGCCATCTCTTCGTGTGTCCAATACTGTTCGTTATTCTAATACCAACTTGACTCCTACTTCTTCCACGAAGTCTCCCTCTAATCATTCCAGGTACTTCCAGGCAGCTTCCTGTGTTT
This sequence comes from Lasiurus cinereus, assembly GCA_011751065.1. NCBI lineage: Eukaryota > Metazoa > Chordata > Mammalia > Chiroptera > Vespertilionidae > Lasiurus > Lasiurus cinereus. Next base: position 31,685,894 of record JAAGEH010000045.1, on the reverse strand, counting down.
CTACTGCATTCTGGGCTTAAACCAATTGCAGCACTTATCCTACTATACTGTAAATGTCCATAAAACCAGGAATTACCTGTAATTTTAATGATGCCCCCTCCCCAATGATTTAAGGACAATTTTTTTGCTCACTGCTTCATCCTCAAACCTGAAAGAGTAGCTGCAACAAAAAAGTTCCCAATATAAACAAGTTGATGAATAAATGAATGTTGACATTGACCTCCTAGAGACAGACCACCATTATCATTTTAATCTGACTTCACCTGTGTAAGATAAGCTGGACAAGGTCACACTGGCAGTTTGCTCTCCGCACAGCATTTCACTGCAGGAAGACCACCTAGTATGTTTACTCCTAGAAAGCATCATCAGTGTGTCCCCCTCATGTCCATGGAAGACATACTTCTTTGGAATAAGTCTAAGTTCAAGGTAGAAATGGTGCCTAGATTTGATGTTATAGAGAATGTTACCAGATGCAAAATACTGATGGAATGCTGAATAAATCACAGGGCTGCATTTTTCCATTATTTGTAAATCAGAAAAAAAGATTACACATTATTCTCTTCTCTACTTTAAATGTATCCAGCCTGGGGAAATTAAGGAGAGCACCAATTCAGAAAACAGTCTGGTTCTGCTATGAAATATTTTCACTAAACTGCCCTATTTTATATGATGAACTACTTAATGATATAACTCGGGAATATACCTCCTAAAATACCATTGAATATATAGCATTGCTCAAAATTTTTGACAGTACCTCAGTGAAATCCATCAGCAATTCATTCTCTAGCTCTGAAAGGTTGAAGATCAGTAACTAAATCATGTAAGTGCTCATCAAGTAATTATGTTATTAAAGTGACATAAATCAGTCAGTGCACATCTTGCCTTTGTCTTTGGTTTCTTTGTCTTCTCCATATTACTAGTCAAAACACTATTTTCAGAACCATTCTCAGGAATTAAGAAAGCTATATTTAAATAATGTTAACAGAAATGACATAAAGCTACATGAAGGAATCAGAGAAGTCTAAGGCTACACCCCCTTGTACTTGTACCAGGGAAAAATAGCAGCAGTCTGAATGTGGAATTCTAAGTCTTTTGTTACAGAGCCACAACCTTAGTAATCTTTAAATCATTTTTCCCTTATCATTGGAACTTTTAACTCTTGTTGTACATAGTGATGATTATAATTTTTCAAGAACAAAAGTAGTTATAAAAATATATTTATGATAGCCAAATAAAGGCTGAGGTAATCTTCATTATTAATTAGAATTGTACAATGGAGTTTTTTTTAATATATTTTATTGACTTTTTTACAGAGAGGAAGGGAGAGAGATAGAAAGTCAGAAACATCAATGAGAGAGAGACATCAATCAGCCACCTCCTGCACGCCCCACTGTGGAGATGTGCCCACAAGCAAGGTACATGCCCCCAACCGGAATCGAAACCGGGACCTTTCAGTCCGCAAGCCAACGCTCTATCCACTGAGCCAAACTGGTCTCAGCACAATGGAGTTTTTAATCTTTCAAGTTTAATTCAGAAATATTTAAAATTCTAATTTTCAACTGAATTTGAGCTTGGGGAAGTTTGAAGTTTCTTCACAAAAACAAAAGTGACCAAGGGAATTATTTTCCCTAAAAAAAAAAAAAAGTCATTTATTTAGATTTCCTGACTGTAGTAATAACTTGCAAGCTAGATTTAGGGAAATTCAGTGTGTGGGGGTAGGTATAAGACTGACTCAGAAGTCTACCCTTCAGGGAAGAGGACCCTACCAAAATCAGAAAACCTTTTATTGGCCATTCAAAACCTACTGGCACATCAGACACTTTTAAATACAACTATTAGAAATGCAAACAGTAAGCCATCTCTGATTATCATGAGCAAAATAAACAAAATGATGCCCAGTCTAGGAGATATTTTTTTTAGTTCAAAAAACAAAAAAGAAGAAGAAGCCCACCTTACTTCAAAAGCATTTCAAAGATGATCTACCATCTTTTAGATAGAGTTATTGCCAGGAAAGATAAGGATCACAGATGAAAGAACACTCAATTTGTCCAGGAAGAAGTCATTAGAGCTTCTTTAGTAAGTACCATTTCAGTGTAGAGAATAGTGACAAAGTAGTTGGGAGAAGGTCAGGAGAAAGTCAGAGGTGAGGAAGTGATTCAAACAACTGATGGGTTTGGAATAGATTGAAGGGAAGGTTTATAGTTGAAGACTGAAGAAAAGTTAATGGATTTGGGAGGGGAGGGATTTAATAAAAGAGCATTAAGGTTAAAAGATAAAGGAGAGTTTCAGAGGAAAGTTATGGAAAAAGAACACAATAGAGAGCAGTTTATTCTGCCCAGAATTCTGGAAGGGTGAAAAACATGGATATGAAGGAACAAACAAGAGAAAAGATATTTTTAAAAAAAGTAAGACAGAAAAAGAAAGGCAGCATAATGGAATAAAGTGAAATAGAGAACAATGAGCAGAGACCAATCTGGAGAACTTGGAAACTCATGTCTTAAATAAGCACCTGAAGCAAAAGTAAGGGTAAAAACTATGAAGTTTCAAGAGAGATTTGGAGGAAGCTGTAAAAGTTCTTGGGCTATTGTTAATAAACTGATCAAAAATATACCCAGAGTCATAGAAGCATGAACAGACTGTTGAACCTCAGAAGGAAGGCAGGGAAGGGTGGGTGGTAAAAGATAAATCAATGAACTTGTATGTATCTATGCATAACCCATGGACACAGACAAATGGGTGGTGAGGGTCTGGGAGGAAGAAAGAGGAGGATAAGAGCAGCCTGGAAAAGGTTAATAGGGAGAAAAGGAGGATTTATGTAATACTTTCAACAATAAAGATTATTTTTTTAAAAAGAAACAGGATTGGGCTGGACTGTTTTATAAGATGACAGCAAAAGTTGCAAAAGCAAAAAGGAAGTTTTTATTGTTTTACTGAAGGTGTTCTCCCAGAAGATACACTCCCCCCACCAGGAAGGGCAAAACAAATGAACACAGGAGGATGCAATAATGACAATCTAAAGTTAGGAATGTATGTGTAAAACAAACATGAAGAGAAAAGAACAAGAAAAATGAAACGTTTTATGTGTTGAGCAGGGGTAAGGGATCAAGAGAATGAGAAGGTGCATTCTGGGCAGAGAGACATGAAGACTAAATGTCCCTGAAACATAAAATTGTTTAGTTCACCTTACCCTGGGTAAAATAATTTCAAAACAAGAGGGAATTTAACTATGACCTTGTAAGACTGTTCTTTTCTATAGGTTAAAATAGCTTGGAACATAGGTCACGATTGGCCAGTATTCCTATACACTGCTTCCTATGATGGTGTGCCATTTCATGTAGTGTTTAAAACAAACTTACCATCTGCTCCAGCATGAACAAAGTTAATAGTCAATTTCCTTCCCCAGTGCCTTCAACACACACTCACATTTATGGCTTTGTATCTGTTCAATTTTAAGACTACTTTCAATGTTTTTCAAAATGTTCCGCAATTCAACACCTTAATGTAAAGTGACGAAGCAATGTTTGGAGCTCTTCACTAACACCTAGATAGCCCAATCTAGTTTTGTCTTGAGCTCACAGTAGTCTATCACTTCCTTTGTCATTTTGTGAAGATGCTGACACCAGCTTAGAAGGCATTTCATCACAGTACTAGGACTTCAGGTGGGAATGAGGGAAGAACATGGCTTTCCACAGACTGAATTCAAATGCCAGTTCTAAGATGCTGGGCAAGTTTCCCGTCCTCTCTGAGCTTTCATTTCATCACCTATAACTTTGGGATAATAAAATTTACCTCCTGAATTGTCATAATATTTACCTCCTGGTTGTTGTAAATGAGATTGTAATTTACAAGTTGCTTGGCGCATTGTATGTCTTATAAATGGCAATTATTACTGTTACTCGCTTTTCTAAGGCATGAGACTCTCACCCATAACTTTCTTGTTATGGGTCATGCCATGAAACTCTACCCATACCTGAAGCTAACATAATACAGTAGTGTTATTACTCAACAGCCCCCTGAGTCGGGGGGGGGGGGCCTGCCCCTCCTCAACTCTTGTCAATCTCATAAGAAAGATTTCAGACGAGTGATAGACAGCAACATTGTAGCAGATTAAGCAAATTTATTAAAAATATATTTGGCATATAGCGCAAGTGGGCACCCAGCTATTCTGAGCTCCTTGCCTGAATGATTTAGGGGTTTTCTATTTTTCTGTCTACAGGTTTCACAGTTTCTCTGCCAGATATCTTGGGCAACAGATTAGATTTCAAGGCCCCCCTTTCACTTTGTTGTAGCTTTTCCCAGTACTTATGAAAACATCTAGTGATTTGATTTCTGCAAGTCCTAAGACTGCTGACTTTTTTGTTCAGTGGGTGAGGTAAAACTCCTTCTTCTTTCCCCCTCCATATTCTCTGGGTAGTGGGGAGAGTTATTAACTATTTGTTTTCAAGTGTCCTTGATTGTGGAAGATAAGGTATTGCATACTGGCTGCCAGCTTCTGAAATTATTTGGCCTTGTTTAATTTTCTGGTCTGATTTTCTCCTTCCACTTGCCCAGGAATTTTCTTAGCTTCTTACTATCCTGCCATATTAGTATCTATCTCAGAACTTTTCTCAATACCCTGCTTTAAGAAGCTATTATTGACAAATCTACTGAAGCTGATACAACAAATAAAACAGAAAAGGAAAAAGATAATGAGCTCCCAGTCATAGAGACCAGTTTATTATTTTCTTCTCTGTACAACTTTGGACTTTTAACCTCTATAAACTTTAGATTCTTCTCCATTGGAATGGGAATAATATTCCCCTCAGCAGTTTGTTGCAAGGTCAAATGAGTTTACATACTAAACTAAAGAGGCACAGAAAAATGATTGGTGAATATCTCTCTTCCTCCTTCTCCCATGTTCTCTATCTGTCTAAATATCCAGGCCTCCTTGGCCAGGTTAACCCATGCTCACAAATCCCTTCTCTTGCCCCTTTAGCCATCTGTATTTTCATCCTCAATCAGTTGTGTTGTCCAACTGTGTCAACTTAACTCTCTGTAGGCCCTCTAGTCTCACAAGTGTTTGACCTCTCATCTACATTAACACCCACTTCCCCTACATTGGTCAGTTCCCCCTGATGTAGCTCTGCTTCATACTCCAACTTTCACATCTATCCTGAAAATCTACTCTAAGTACAAATGTCTGGTCTTCTGCCTCTGACTCTTGAACTTGCAAGTCTGTTTACCATTCTCATAAGTGTGAATCCTCCCAATTCTCCTGATATTTTTAATCCATCAGCCTCCTCCTCTCTTTCTTTACCTTCCTGCTAAGTCTGTCCCACCCCCACCCTGTCATGGTAATTCAATTATTCTGATTGAGATGATCTAGTTTAAACCCAGGGATCTGTATTACCTAAAGCAGGATTGGGAAGACTACTGTCCATAGGTCAACTCTGGTCGACTTCAGGTTTTTATACTGCTCTTGAGCTAAGAATGTTTTTACAGTCAAATTGAGAAGAAGATAAAGGTTCCCATAGATCCCTGACCCCTATACATGCACAGCCTTCTCCATGATCAACATCACTCACCAGAGTGGGACAGTTATTATAATTTATATATATATATAAATTAAAATAAATATATATATAAATAATATATATATATATATATATCCATCATTGGGTGAGGATTAAAGAAATAACTCTCCTTTCATTCTCAAGTTCTACTCCATCTCTGACCCTAATGAACCTGTCTTTTCCCAGTGAAGCTACCTGAAAGGATTGTCCACAGTTATAGCTTCCTCTCTCTTACTTCCACTCTCTTAGCCCTCTGCAATCTGGCTTCCACATCATCCCTCTACCCAAAATGCTCTTGCAAAGTCAACCACAAACTCTGTGTTGTTAAATACACTGTGTCCTTCTTGTTTCTTAACTTACTTACCATTTATATTGAAACACGGTCCCAAGTTTCTGTCTGAAGCTCAGAACTCACCTGAGCTCCATATTTACAAATTCAGTTTAGACATCCTCACCCGAGTGTCAAACTCAGTAGAATGCTCACTAAATATTTGTTTAATAAAGATTATTTCCCAGGCTTGCTCTTCTTGGTCTATATCAGTTTCTTAATCTATTTACCATATGCCCTTGTTCAAACAAATATGTTAAATATCATGCTTTCGCCCCACCCCAGCACCAAGTACAGTCTGACATAGTTGCTCATCCTCTTCCCAGAAGGCTGAGAATGACTGACCCTCTGCACATTCCCATCAGACATCCCACCAAAATGATTCTGTGAAGCATTAATTTCTGAGGTTTAAACTATTAAAATAATCATTTTAAATTATACTATAATAGTAAATATGTTCATAGATCTTTTGAAATAATATACAGAAACCTGATGATCTCGCTGCCTCTTGGGGGTAAGGGAGTCGGGTCACCCTTCCCTTCCTGCTACTTATCCTCCCAACTGATAATCCCAGTGCTAGTGGCTCTCTAAGGCCGACTACAGAGCTAAAACTATAGTTCTAAAATCTTTAAGTGTTTTTTGACACCTCAGAATTTTCCTTTCTTCTCCCTCATCCTCATTTCTCTGCCCTCTCTTCATACTTCTATTCCTTCCCCTTTTCTTTTCTTTTTTTTCACCATATTGTTCATGGATTGTGCTATCCCTGTGGGCAGCTGAATTTTTTTTTCTGGAGGAAAGAGAAGTAACTTTTTGAATTTTTGAATTTTCTATGGGAAAATATGAGTGACTATTTCCTTGGCCATGCCTAGATGTCCAAGATAGAAAAGTAATTTAAAGCTGTTTTAGGAAAGTCATCCAAGCAAGGTTGAAAAGAGAAGTTTGCTATGTGCCTAAAAGGCCTTATTTCCAGATCTGGCTTCCCTAACAAACAAGAGAAATCCTGAATTTGTCAATCAGTCTTATCCAAAGTCAAACTTTCTGCATTGCAGAGCTGGAGAAATTGGGTCGGGGGAGGTATTCATTTTCCTTGAACTCACATCCTCATTTCACTGTGTCCTGGTAGCTCAGGACTTTGAACTGTTAGGATGCTAAACCACTCCACCAGATGAAGTATTTTGCTCTTGCTTCAGTTTATAAAATTAATTGAAAATGCTACAGGGTATTTTTTAGCACATTTTTTTGTCACTATACCCATGTCTTTTTATCCCCAGTGATCTAGCATATATTTGTTAAGAGAGTTTCCCATTCCAATGAAATGAATTGTAGAGAGAGAAAGAAAAGCCTGGCTACTGGTGAAGATCAGAAAGAAAGAAGGAGAGAAAGAAAGGAGAAATAATAAACCATGATCTGGTTTGTTCAAGAAAAACTTCACTAGTTTACCTGATTTCTCATTTCCTTGAACTCACATCCTCATTTCACTGTGTCCTGGTAGCTCAGGACTTTGAACTGTTAGGATGCTAAACCACTCCACCAGATGAAGTACTTTGCTCTTGCTTCAGTCTTGAGAATGAACTTCATAGCTCTACAAGCCTACTGCAAAAAACAAGAAACAATGGTAATAAATTACCTAACTCTACAGCTCAAAGAGCTAGAAAGAGATCAACAAGAAAAGCTCAGCGTAAGCAGAAGGAAGGAAATAATAAAGATTAGAGTGGAGATAAATGACACTAAGACAAAAAAAAACAATAGAAAAGATCAACAAAACCAAGAGCTGGTTCTTTGAAAGGATAAAGAAGATTGATGAACCTCTAGTGAGGCTCACCAAGAAGCAAAGAGAGAGGACCCAAATAAACAAAATCAGAAATGAAAAAAGTGAAATAACAACAGACCCCACAGAAATACAAAGGATTGTTAAAAAATACTATGAAAAACTCTATTCCAACAAACTGAACAACCTAGAGAAAATGGACATATTCCTAAAAAAATATAACCTTTCAAAACTCAATCAGGAAGAATCAAAACATCTCAATAGGCCAATCACTATGGAAGAAATTGAAGCAGTCATCAAAAAGCTTCCAACAAACAAAAGCCCGGGGCCAGATGGCTACACAGGAGAGTTTTACTAAACATTCAAGGAAGAACTAAAACCTATCCTCCTCAGACTATTCAAAAAAATTCAAGAAAAAGGAACACTTCCAAACGCCTTCTATGAAGCCAGCATCACCTTAATACCAAAACCAGATAAAGACAACACAATGAAAGAGAATTACAGGCCAATATCCTTCATGAACACAGATGCCAAAATCCTCAACAAAATTCTAGCAAATTGTTTCCAGCAGTACATTAGAAAGATCATACACCATGACCAACTAGGATTTATCGCAGGAATGCAAGGATGGTTCAATATCCACAAATCAATAAATGTAATACATCACATAAACAAATTGAGAGATAAAAATCACAGTCATATCAATTAATGAAGAAAGAACATTTGACAAAATCCAACACCCTTTCTTGATTAAAAACTCTCAACATAATAAAAGCTATATATAATAAACCCACAGCAAACATCATTCTGAATGGGCAAAAACTAAAACCATTTCCCCTAAGAACAGGAACAAGACAGGGAAGCCCACTCTTACCTCTCCTGTTTGACATAATGCTGGAAATATTAGCCATTGCAATCAGACAAAAAGAAGAAATAAAAGGCATCCAAATTGGAAAAGAAGTAAAGCTCTCCTTATTTGCAGATGACATAATATTCTACATAAAAAAAACCAAAAGACTCCATCAAAATACTATTAGACTTAATAAATGAATTCGGCAATGTAGCAGGATACAAAATTAATGCCCAGAAATCTATGGCATTTCTATACACTAATAGTGAACTTACAGAAAGAGAGACTAAAAAAGCAATCCCATTTACCATTGCACCAAAAAATTAAGATACCTAGGAATAACCTTAACTAAGGAGGTAAAAGACCTATACACAGAAAACTATAGGACACTGACAAAAGAGATAGAGGAAGATGTAAACAGATAAAAGAACATACCATGCTCATGGATTGGGAGAATCAACGTCATTAAAATGTCCATACTACCCAAAGAAATCTATATATTCAATGCACTCACCATTAAATTACCAATGGCATATTTCACAGACCTATAAAGAACTCTCCAAAGATTAATTTGGAACAAAAAAAGACCTCGAATAGCCACAGCAATCCTGAGAAAGGAGAACAAAGTAGGTGGGATCTCAATATCAGATTTCAAGCTGTATGACAAAGCCACTGTTCTCAAATCAGCCTGGTACTGGCACAAGAACAGACATATAGACCCATGGAATAGAACAGAGAATCCAGATATCAACCCAAACCACATGCTCAATCAATATTTGACGAAGGAGGCATGAACATACAATGCAATCAAGACAGTCACTTCAATAAATGGTGTTGGGGAAATTTGGACAGATACATGCAAAAAAATAAAACTAGACTTCCAACATACACCATACACAAAAATAAACTCAAAATGGATACAGACTTAAACGTAAAATGAGAAACCATAAAAATACTAGAGGAATCCACAGGCAGAAAAATCTCAGACATATGCCGAAGTAATTTCTTCACCAATACTGCTCCTAGGGCAATGGAAGCTAAAGAGAAAATAAACAAATGGGACTACATCAAAATAAAAAGCTTTTATACAGCAAAAGAAACCATCAACAAAACAACAAGAAAGACCACTGTATGGGAAAACGTATTTGTAAATGTTATCACTGGTAAAGGTTTAATCTCCAACATCTACAGGCAACTTATACAACTTAATAAAGGAAGATAAATGATCCAACAAAAAATGGGCAACAGACCTAAACAGAATCTTTTCAAAAGAAGACAGAAGGAAGGCCAAGAGACACATGAAAACATGCTCAAAGTCACTAATTATCCGAAAGATGCAAATCAAAATGACAATACGATAGCATTTCACACCTGTCAAAATGGCAATCATCAACAAATCAACAAACAACAAGTGCTAGTGAGGATGCAGAGAAAAAGGAACCCTCATACATTGCTGGTGGTGAATGCAGACTAGTGCAGCCACTATGGAGAACCATACGGAGTTTCTTCAAAAAATTAAAAATGGAGCTTCCAGTAATCCCACTTCTAGGAATATATCCCAAGAAACTAGAAACACCGAGGGTTTGAGGAAAACACTCTAAGGTGGGAGTAAAAAGTTAATGTAATATTTCTTATGTAGAATCCAAGATGGCGGCATAAGTAAACACCTACACTGCTGCCTCACAAAACAATTTCAAAACTACAACTAAAAGACATCATCTAGAACCACAGGAAAGCTGGCTAAGTGGAAATTCTACAACTAGAAGGTAAGAAAGGGGCTCACAGAGTCCCAGAGGAGCTGCAAAAACCTGAGGTACGGAGACACGTGTGTAGAGAGAGCGGGAGCTGGAGAACCTGGCTGGCTTTCTCTGGCAGGAGGGAAATGAAGACTCTCAATGGTATTGAACCCCTTATCCTATGGCACTAAACCCCAGATCCAGCCAAAACTCATATGGGGAGAGTTTGGACTGTGAAAAGGGAGAAATGCATGAAAATTTAAGAGAGTCACAAAAGATCAGAAGTCTGATTGTGCGCATGGCACTGCATGCAGAGGACCAACTGGTGATTGTGCTGCTGCCTTTCATAAGTAGGTGGGGACAGACCCTCCCAACTGTGCCACTTCGAACTCCACTAAACCCCAGTTTCGGGAGAAACCCTGGGGACCCAGACTCATATGGTCCCAGAGCGCAGTGGAGCCAGAGGGGCAGCAGTCTAGAGGCACTGTGAGAGAGAGCGCACGCTTGCACAGGGACCTCTCCAGCAATTACCCAGTCACGTGAGACTCAGGGGCCATGGAGGGCAGGGCCGACTGGAAGGCAAGGCAGTCCCTTAAGCTCTGAGACTCTACCCATCCTAACCTCAACAGAGAGGCTTTTGCAGTTTTGCAACTCTTGTATCATAAGGCTGAATCCAACACAGAAGTTATCCCGGCATAGTGAAAATGCGGAGACAAAGGAAAAGATCACAAACAAAAGAAATGGAGAAAAATAAACGACTGAATATAGAGTTCAAAACCACGCTTATAAGGTTTTTCAAGAATATCCTAGAAAAGTTGGATAAAGTTAGCGAGACCAAAGAGGAGATGAAAAAGAACCAACTAAAGATGGAAAAGATCCAACTAGAGATAGAAAAGGACCAACTACAAATAGAAAAGGACCAACAAGAAATTAAACATACGCTGATTGAAATAAAAAATATTACACAGAGACCTAACAGCAGACTAGAGGAAGGCAAGAATCAAGTCAAAAATTTGAAATATAAAGAAGCAGAAAACACTCAAATGGAAAAGCAACAAGAAAAAAGAATCCAAAACTGTGAAGATAATGTAAGGAGCCTTTGGGACAGCTTCAAGCGTACCAACATCAGAATTGTGGGGGTGCCAGAAGAAGAGAGAGAGCAAGATACTGAAAACCTATTTAAAGAGATAATGACTGAAAAATGTCCACGTCTGATAAAAGAAATAGACTTACAAGTCCTGGAAGTACATAGAAGCCCATATAAAAGGAATCCAAAGAGGACCATACCAAGACACATCATAATTAAAATATCAAGAGCAAAAGACAAAGAGAGAATATTAAAAACAGCAAGAGAAAAACAGTTCATTACCTACATGGGAGCACCCATACGACTGTCAGCTGATTTCTCAACAGAAACTATGCAGGCCAGATGGGAGTGGCAAGAAATATTCAATGTGATGAATAGCAAGAACCTACAACCAAGATTACTCTACCCAGCAAAGCTATCATTCAGAATTGAAGGGCAGATAAAGAGCGTCACAGATAAGAAAAAGCTAAAGGAGTTCATCAACTCCAAACCAGTATTATATGAAATGCTGAAAGGTACTCTTTTAGAAGAGGAAGAAGAAAAAGGTAAAAGACAAAAAATTATGAACAACAAATACATATCTATCAACAAGTGAATCTAAAAATTAAGTGAATTAAAAATTTGATCAACAGAATAAACTGGTGAATATAATAAAATCAGGAGCATAGAAAGGGAGTGGACTGATAATTCTCAGGGGAAAGGGGTGAGGGGTGTACAGGGAGAGACTGGACAAAAATCATACACTTATGGATGAGGTCAACGGGAGGGAAGTAAGGGTAGAGAGAAGGGTGGGAGCCAGGTGGAGGGGAGCTATGGAGGGGAAAAAAGAGAAACAAATGTAATAATCTGAATAATAAAGATTTAATTTAAAAAATAAAAATAAAAATAATGAAATAATAAAGAAACTAGAAACACCAATCAGAAAGGATATATGCACCCCTATGTTCATAGCAGCACAATTCACCATAACTAAGATTTGGAAACAGCCTAGGTGTCCCTCAGCAGATGACTGGATCAGAAAACTATGGTACATCTACACAATGGAATGCTACACTGCCATAAAAAAGAAGGAATTCTTAGCATTTGCAGCAATCTGAATGGACCTGGAGAGCATTATGTTAAATGAAATATGCCAGCCAATGAAAGAAAAATACCACATGATCTCACTCACTTATGGAGAATAAAGAACATTATAACCTGATTAATAAAAAGATAGATACAGAGGCAGTAAAGCACTGAACAGGCTATCAAATTATGGCAGGAAGGCTGGGGAGTTTTGGGGAGGGAGGAAAACAGATCAACTTGTCTGCAAGCATATAAGCACACCAATGGACACAAGACACGGTGAGCGGGGGTTGCGGGGGGCCGGAGGAGGGCATGTGACAAGAGGTCAGGGAAGCTGGGCAAAGGTCAATGGGGGAAAAAAGAGAGATATATGTACTAATATATGTAATACTTTAGACAATAAAAAATTTTAATAATAGTAAATAAAATGAGATAAAGAAATGAATTGTATGTACTAGTACATTATTAAATCTGTTCTTGTAACTCTCTTAGTGGGAGAAAATCTATGTAATCGTTGATAGTGGTTTCAGAGCACTTTATAAGGAGTCTGTGAACATATTTTTAGCCTTCAATTTGCCCTTGTAGTATATACTCATTAGAGCTATGACAATATAGGCAATTTTAGATGGCTGGCAGATTGAACATCCTCTCATAAAAGAGCTACATTGGCTGACAACCAATGTCAAGCCTCAAGAACATCATAACATCAACTGTTTAAGCCAAAAAGCAGAACCAAATAACTTAATAACTCAAAAGAAAACCTATGCAGAAAATATACTGGTGCGCAGGCAAATGACTCAATGAAAGCTTTCTAAACCCGGGGTTTCAAAAGATTTGTAGAATGTTTCTTAACTTTCACTCCATGTCCCTAACTCCAAACAAGTCATATGTATTGAGCCATTAGAATTGATTCCTGCACTTTGCTCTTTAAACTTTCTGAAAAGAGTACATAGAAGCTGAAGTAATAAAAGTCCTATTACCTAATCAGATGATTCAATGTATTTCTACAAGTCAAAACCTTTGTGATAGTAAAACTGAAGACTTGGTTTTCATGTATCAGTACCTGGCCTCTTTCTAGATGTTAGCATTCTATTATCAGTTAAGTATATTTGACATTGCTCATTTAAAATGTAAATTAATAATATAGTGTCGCTATCATAGTGTATAATGGAATTTATGAGACACAACTGAGAAAGAAGACTGAAATTTATTTCTAGCATTAAATTACTAGATAAATTATTTCTCCTGCTTTCATTCCTTTTCTCATTCTTATCTTCCCCCTTTCCTCCATCCTCGACTTTCTGTTCAAAGCTCCCACACAAACTACCATTTTCTAAGTTTTGCAATGTACCCTGTATTCATGAGCAGGGGGAGCTACAGGCAAAAGCATAATGAAATCCCCTGTTGTATCCATTGGTGGAGATGCTGTCTCCTGGATCTTCCATGAAGCCCCACTGAAGAATACTCTTTCAAAGTAAGTGCCTGAAAAGCTGGTATGTTTTCCTCAATAGAAAAGCTATAGTGGGATTTTTTTTTTCAATTGCAACATAATCCTCACTACTATTAAGCATTACAAGAACTGTTACCAGCAGGCTTAAGGCATGGGGCTTAGATATGCAAGTTCTATTTCATGAGCTGGGCAAAAACATACTGCTCTTGCATAATAAAGGTATGAGGACTTCAAAGACTAAGGAAGAGGTATCCAGGAATAGAAAAAAAAAGCTAAGGAAGCTGGGTAGAGTATGAGGAAGGGTCAAAGAGAGAAAACCTCCAGTCTTGACAAACTAAGAGGGCACTTTACAGACCAGAGTATTCAGTAGGGATGTTCAAGGGATAGGATATGCAAAGTGAACTCTCTCCACCCCCTGATTTCTCCCTCAGTAAAATCTACATTGCTCACTCACTCTTCTGTGAAAGTGCATTCTATTAGAGAACCTCAATGAAGAGCTGAGATCTGCAACTGTGAGTTGGCCTTTGACAAAACAGAAAGGTATTATGCATGTGCAGGAGACTTCTGGGACAGCTGACATCAGTATTACCCAAGGAAGGCCCAGGCTACACAGGTCAGAGAGACTCAGATTTCATCCACATAGCCACACGCTGTTTGTGAAATCAGAGGCCAGTCACTGAAGTTTTTTGATTCTACATTTTTTCCACACTGTAAGATAGGAGTAATGATAGATGGTTTGGGGGTTGTTGCAAGGATTAGGGCTAATCTATAATAATAAAAGTGTAATATGCTCATTAGATCAGACATCCTTCCTGACGACCTTCCAGATAAAGCTGGGGCTACAAGGAAAGCCCACATCCCAGGTGGTGCCTGCTAGTGGCTGGATGGAAGCCCCTGGGTCTTGGGTGCCAAAGGGAAGCCAGTACCGGCAGCCAGGGGAAGGAAGGTGTATTCTTACACGAATTTCATGCATCGGGCCTCTAATCTGTATATAATACTCACTATAAGGAAGTTATTCTTTGAATAATGATTTTGCCCCCCCCCACTCCGTTATTTTAGCTTGCTGAAAATCCTGAGCCAATTCTGTTACTAAAAACAAAAACAAAACACAAAAAATCTTTGAAATGTATGACTTTCATATGTATGCTGTTCTTTTTTTCCTGGGTTTATGTTTTCTCTATTTCTAATTGTTTAGTCATTCTTTTGTGTTATATTACAACCTGCACCAAAACCCTTGTTAGAAGTAGCATTATAGCCCTAGCTGGTCTGGCTTGCAGTGGTCTGCAAACTGCGGCTTGCAAGCCACATGCGGCTCTTGGAGCCCTTGAGGGTGGCTCTTCTACAAAATACCACGGCCTAGACGAGTCTGTTTTGAAAAAGTGGCATTAGAAGAAGTTTAAGTTTAAAAAATTTGCACTCAAAAGAGATTTCAATCATTGTACTGTTGATATTTGGCTTTGTTGACTCATGAGTTTGCTGACCACTGGCTTAGCAAATAGGGCATCAACCTGCGGACCCAAGGGTTCCGGATTTGATTCCAGTCAAGGGCATGTACTAGGGTTGCAGGCTCCTCCCATAGATGTGTTTCTCTCACATTGATATTTCTGTCTTTCCCGCTCTCTTTCACTTTCTCTAAAAATCAATGGAACAATATCCTCAGGTGAGGTTTTTAAAAAAAAAAAAGAGTGGCATTGCACAAGTAGAGTTTTTCTGTCTTCTATACTCCCAGGTGCCCCATTCTGAATTTTAAAATAGGATGGGAGTTGGTGCATTTTCTTCCAATTCAGATGCTGCTCCATGCTTGATGTTTCATGAAGTGGTTGGGCCAATTTTTGGAATTAGCATTGATCAAAACCTGCTCTGCACTACACTCTTTTGCCTTGTCCCCTTTGTCATCAAAAGTTGGCCCCTGTCTCAGATTAGCAATGAAGCAGCATTTCTAGAAACTTGGTCTAGTCTATTTTGTCATTATTACCAACTAGGCTTACCAGACCCAACCATCATGTTCATGTCAAAGAAAGTACACTAGCAAGGGACAGGTAACACTCCCATTTGACACTGGAGGGAGGTGAGGCCCCAAAGCGTCAGCGATCAGCCCCAAGACACATATATATAAAACTGAAATTGAAACCAGGTCACCCACTTTCCTGTTTTCTGAATGCTGGAGAATGTGACCTCTTAACACACACAGCTTAGCCAAGCAGTCTGTACAGCACCTCAGCTTGCCAGGACATCAAAGCATCGACACATTTACCTGATCCTGCTGAAGATTATAAAAGAACAACTTCCAGATAATAGCTTCTCCTTGAAGAGGAATTGGGGCTGTGCAAGCCTCATCTTCATCTTTGGGTTCTATTTCTGGTCTGTGAAAGGACTGAAACCTCAATACCATCACTGTAATGGAAAGTTAGCACCCAGCTCCTGACACAAAGCCCAAGGAAGTTTTAATTTTACAAAAAGGAAAACAACATGAAAGTCAATCTCAGATGCTTTGGAGTCCTTACAAAGATTTCCTTCTCCAATCCTCTAATAACTTTTGAAGCTGCCACAAAGGTCTAGGTTTCTAAACTTTCCAGGAGTGGCGTTTTGTTTGTCTTTGTTTGTTTGTTTGTTTTGGCTTAGCAAAGAGTAAAGTGTGTGATATATTAGTTGGTATACCCAAGAATATGAGGCCTGCAAGCAAATTATTTGAGAAGATTTCCCTTGCCCTGGTGGTTAGTAGAAAAGATCTAAACTCTCCAATTTCCCAAACTGCAGGTGCTCACAGAATCATGTTTGTACTTATGCTGAAGGGAAGAAGAAACATTCATTGCTCCACTAACAAAAGCTTTGGGACAGTTAATCCTCGATAAACTGAGCAAAGAGTAACCTTAGCTCATTTCTAGGTCTGATTATCTATTCCTTAACTTGTCTTTATAGAGATTCCTTCCTACTAGGCCAAGGCAAAGTACCTCCAGCTCTGACCAAAAGTACTTAAAAGTAACACCAAAGATAAATTTCACAAAATGCTTACAAGACATGAAACTAGGAAACAAAAGACAAAGCATTACTACCCAGATACTAATTTGGATTAGCAATAATAAAACAATGATGCTCCTAAATAATAAAATTATTCTTGGAGAGTCAAAAAATAGCAACAATTCTGACTGAACAACAATCTTTATATAATCTTAATATAAAAGGGAATGAAATCAATATTATGAAAGAATTCTGCATAACTGGTGTCATTATTGCATCTCTCAAACAATAGCTCTTTTATATGGAGCTCCTCTATCCATCTAAGATTGTAAGCAATGATTGCAACAGCACTGTACAGATCATCAAGAACATCATGTTTGTATGGACAACATGACAATCCAACTTGCTCTGACAGGAAGAAACCACACTTAGACCCAGCAAGATGTGTACCAATTAATTTTACTCTTCTCCCTCTCTCCCACCCCTCCGGTTTTAATCATCTGTTTTGTAGCAATTATTGTAAATTATGGGTAACAACAACCCTGGAACTTCAATACCAATACAAACCAATACCCCACTGCCACCTTCTTGGCAGTTTGCCTGGAGTGTAATTTTAATGTTAGGCAGTAGGAGGCAGCAAATGGCTCAAAACCACAGGCAAAAATAACTGTTGTAGGAAGTTGGATAAGAAATCTGCAGATACAAAAGCATGAAAAATGGACTTTTTAAACACAAACTTGCAGGAATTTAGATCTGCACTAAGGAACGGTGAAAAGGGCAAAGGTTTGGCCCTTGCAGAGGCCTTTGTGAAACTATCTGGCCCCATTCCCCATTTCAGCATCTCTAAAAAGACTGACAGTTACTGTTAGGGCAAACAACATAGGTCTAGGTTTCATTTAATCTTGTTTTGTTTCTTGGCTCCAGAAACAAAGGTCTCCCTGCTGCCCACGTGGCAGTCTCAGGTCGCACTTGCTGAGAGCAGTGCCCGCACTAAGGCAGCCGCTGTTCAAACCTTCCCGGAAACATCAGATCTGGTCCTGTTCCATGATGTTCATCTGACTAAGGCATTTGCATATTTAAAACTTGCACCATACCTACTTAGAAACACCAACAATGCATTTTTTTTAAAAATACTTGTGGCGGTGCTTTACAGTATGATGTCTTTAGATAATATGTCTGTCTGATTTTTAGGAAGCTGAAAATGGACTTTCAGTTTACTCAAGTGGGAAAATATCTTGAAACAAAGCTTTGTTATTTCGTTACAATGCTTAATTAAATTGTTTTTTAAAAAAATGTTGCTTAAACCACCTTAAGAAATTGTTTGGTTGCTTTGTAATCTCAAAACAACTTTTGCCATTATGTGGATATTTATTTTAAATAAATAAGCTCATGTGATTTATCAGAGCATTTTATTTTAAGCAAAAACACAGAGGTCCTCCGAAAACAGGATTGCTAGAAATCAAAATTATAAATGTGCAAGAAAGACTGTGTGAAACAAGGAAACTTAACATTTCCAAAGACGGTTCCTGCAATGTTTGCATTGTTTCTTAAACCATCGTGCTAAGAATACATACATTATATGCTACAATAATACTTAGCTATCACAGAATACGCAGCGGTAGTGAAAAACACGCTCATTATCATGATAGTAATATTCTGATAAGCAGTTGAATCAAACCAAAAGTGATTCTCATCAAACAATGCAAATGCTGCTCAAAACCCATTTTCCTTCTAGCCATACATGATTCCAAACTCTTCCAATAATTAAAAAAATATATATCATACATTACTTACTGTTGTTAAGATGTCTATGCCATCCTTCGGAATTCAGAGAGGTGAAGGAGAGTTGCTGCCACGAGGAAATCTAGCAGAGGCAAAAAGGGGGAAAATAGCATTTATTAGTTGTCTGAAAATTAGCAGCTTTGTGTTTTCTTGAGGTTTACTTCCCAAAAGATCCCAAAGCAAAGAAGGGAAGAAAAAGTTGGAGAAAAACATCACACACATCACGAGCCGACTTGTCCACAAACCCACGCAGCTCCAAACTTTAAAGGCTCAAATTGTTGAGCATCCCAAACGAGCAAATCCGACTTCGGTATCACTGGTTCCGTACACAATTTCAATAAGGCGAATGGATCTCCAAAATTATAGCTACTTTCATGCATTATCCAGATTTTCCTCTTGTTTCTCTCCCTCTTGCCCTTTTCCATTCACATTTTTCTCCCTACAAAATGCACATAGGTCTGTTCTTCCTTGTACCCCGAGTCAGGCCTGGCTTTGAAATGCATTTCAATCTCTCAACACAGACTGCTTTCATTGCATTTAGAGTCCCACTAAGGCCCAGCTTTAAAAGCTACTGATTCTTTTTTTCTTTAGCCTTCCTCACAAAGGAAGGGTATTTTGTAAATTACCAGCTCGTTCAGATCAACAAAAGGTACTTTCATAGAAAGCCCCATTTGATTTTGCTCAAATTTGATTACAAGGATGGAGAAAAGGAAAGGAAGTCAAAAAGAAAAACCCCAGATGGCTTTTTCATTCATCTCAGTGAATGAGCTTTATCTGTGCCTTTTGAAACTGTAGCAGTGGAAAAGCATTTCTGTTGGCTTAAAAAACTTGACAAAAATTATTGGTTTGCCATTTCTCATGTAACAGCCATTGGGAACTGGATGAAAAGACTTTTTCATGGGATCGCCTGCTTGGATCAAAATAATGGAGATTAGGTATTTCATTATAAATTACAGTGGGAGATAGAGCAGGCTGTCATATTAATAGTAACCTGCTCATGGCCTTCAATGGTAGCTATTCTCCTAGACAAAGGACCAAGGGGGTTGTCTATTGAACTTGTACTTTAGGCCTGATCAATTTTCTATCATCAAGGCAAAAGGTGAGAAGACTAACAAAGGAATTCACACATGAGTGACCTCATAAGCCTACAGATAAAACAGCTTAAAGAAGCAAAAACACATCCTGAAATTATGGATGATAAACTATATAAAGGAGAAGAAGACAGTATGAGAGCGAGAAAGGAAAAGAGCAATGGTCTATAATTCTCCTCTCTCCTCTTGGCCAAATGGACACATTAAAAGCCACTTGTTTTCAGCTGCAGATAATTGCAACGTTTGATTTGCAGTGGTCTGCTTTAAATCCTTCAGCCCGACTTTTTTTTCCCTCTGCACAACTCCAGTCATTTCATTCTTTATTAACAACAGCATTGTGTTTGAGACAGAGCTTCTACAAAGAGTCATATTTAAAAATAAAACCCAAAAAGAATCACAAGCAACACAGGCTTCAAAATATTCCACAGTAGAATTTGCATGTATTTGTTCCAGGTTGCCAGCCTTTCCCCGGCCTCTCATGCACTTACTTCTTAGAATTTAAAGCATTACAAAGATTAGGCAGTACCTGCAACTAAAAGACACCGAATCTTAATGAAGCATAATGAAACATGCGATTCAATGAAGATTCTTTCAGAAAGGAGTGATGATAAGACACTAATCCAAAGAACAGTGAAGGATAAATGATTAATTTTCATCTAATCACAAGGAATAATTTAGATTCCCAATTACAGTTGTCCACATCACTAGAAATTGCTAAAAATTTCTCCCCTGGTATATTTCCATAGGATTTTCTTCAATTTTTCTAAATAATAATAATAATAATTAGGTTTTCTGTCTGCTAGTGTTAGTGCTCCTTGAATTTCAGGATGGTAGTAGAGAATTTATGTTCCAGAGATAAAACCCAGGTTACTTAAGGTTACTATATAACTGGGAAATACAGATACAGTGTAACACTATATGAACATTACATAAAGCTAATGCAAACACATGTGAGCATGATGTATTTTCACTGTGCTTTATTTTTAAAGCCTAAGCATTATATAAGATTATTAAACAAAAAGGCCTTCCAGCTGTCTAAAACAGTGGTCGGCAAACTCATTAGTCAACAGAGCCAAATATCAACAGTACAATGATTGAAATTTCTTTTGAGAGCCCAATTTTTTAAACTTAAACTTCTTCTAATGCCACTTCTTCAAAATAGACTCGCCCAGGTCATAGTATTTTGTGGAAGAGCCACACTCAAGGGGCCAAAGAGCCACATGTGGCTCGCGAGTTGCAGTTTGTCGACCACTGGCCTAAAAGCTTGAGAAAATACCGAGAATATTAACCATGACCACAATTGTCAAAATAAGACTACATTTTGAAAGGCACCCTCGACATGTTAATTACGCCTCCCCCTCCCCCTCTCCCCCCATATCTTGGCACCAATAGTCTTAGCACAAACACATATAGTAGTAATGGTATAAGGAAAGTCATTTACATATAGATCAATAAAACAAGGATATAGTATTATCTGAGGCATACATACAAATAACTCCACATTTGTATAAAATTGTACTCCCTTTGTCTTAAAGAAGCCCTGGATCCTTAGTCTATTTTAACCATTCAGAGAGACACCAAATTCAAGGTTATTATTAAAAAAGGAATGAGCTGGCCAGTATGGCTCAATGGTTGGAAGTTGACCCAGGAACCAGGAGGTCACTGGTTCATTTCCTGGCCAGAGCACATGCCCAAATTTTGGGCTCAATCCCCAGTAAAGGTCATGCAGGAGGCAATTGATCTATGATGTTTCTCTCTTAAGGATTTCTCCCTTCTTCTCTCTCTAAAAATCAATAAAACCTTTTTTTAAGAGGAATTAAGCAACACTGGGAAGTCAAGAGTGTAGATAAGCTCTTCCCACTATTGTAAAAGTGAACTGATAGGACCTTTCGAGAGGGCAACTAAGCAACATGCATCAGGAATCTAAAAGCTTTCCCAACCTTTAGCTCTTCCCAGTAGAAACTATCCTATATAATAAAAACTTAATATGCTAAGTGTCCAGTCTTTCATTCAACCAATCAAAGTGTAATATGCTAATGACATGCTAAGACCACTCAACTCCTCACTATGATATGCACTGACCACCAGGGGGCAGACAGTTGACCAGTCAACCAGTTGCTATAACGTGCACTGATCACCAAGGGGCAGACACTCTGACTTGTAGGTTAGCTTTCTGCTGGGGTCCAGCAGATTGGGACTGAGTAAGTCGGGCCAGACATGCCCTGAACCCTCCCACAGTTCCTTCCCGGCTGGCCAAACTCCTACATCCCTCCCCGGCCCCAATTGTGCATTGGTGGGGTCCCTCAGCCTGGCCTGTGCCCTCTTGCAATCCAGGATTCCTCAGGGGATGTCAGAGAGCCAGTTTCAGCCTGATCCCACAGGCCAAGCCAAGGGACCCCACTCGTGCATGAATTCATGAACCAGGCTTTAGTAATGTATAATGATAGTTCTGCAGCCAGACTAGCTAAGGACCAATTACAACTTAACCAACTTCCAATTACAATCTTATGATTTTGGTTGCTAACCTTTCTACACTTCAGTTTTCTTACCTGTAAAATGGGGATGTCAAAAGTATGTTAAGAGAATTAAATGAATCTGTATATATAAACATTAACAGTATGAACAGCACACTGAATAAGCGTTAGATATTATTACTATAAACTAGAGGCCTGGTGCATGAAATTCAGTACCAGCTGAGTTGAAATTCCCTCAACTCAGCCAGCACCCTATACAATCGGGGACCCTTTGCGGGATGTCCAACTGCCTAGGGATCAGGCCTAAACTGGCAGTTGGACATCCCTCTCACAACTGGGACCACTGGCTCCTAACTGCTCACCTGCATGCCTGCCTGATTGGCCCTAATTGCCTCTGCCTGCCAGCCTGATCGCCCTTAACTGTCCTTCCCTGCTGGCCTGGTTGCCCCCAACTACTCTCTCCTATAAGCATGATCTCACCTCCAACGGCCCTCCCCTGCAGGCCTGTTGTTGCCCCTAACTGCCCTCCTCTGCTGGCCAACTTTGTTCTAATTGGTCAGTTCCAGCATCAAAAGCTCCACCTCCTAGGCAGCCATTGGTTCCTCATAGCACCCACATTTGGTTCTCATTGGTTGGTTTCTATGCCAGTCAGTGTCAGAAGCTCCAACCCCTAGGCAGCCATTGACTACCCATAGCACCCAGATTTGGTTGTGATTGGTAGGTTCCTATGCCAGTCAGCATCAGAAACTCCACCTCGTAGGCAGCCATTGATTCCCCACAGCACCCACCTTTGGTTCTGATTGGTCAGTTTCTATGCCAGTCAGTATCAGAAGCTCCACCTCCTAGGCAGCCATTGCTTCCCAACAGCACTCACCTTTTGGTTCTGATTTGTTGGTTCCTATGCCAGTCAGCATCTCCAGGCCTATCTCTGGACCTGATCAAAGAGGCAGAGCTTAACAGTAGCCTCGCAGAGGCCGGGAGAGAAAGAAAAGCCTGGCTGTTGGTGAAGATCAGAAAGAAAGAGGGAGAGAACAAAAGAGGTAAGTACACTGATCAACAGCTTCCACTGAGGCTGAAGATCAGACCCTGACTCCCTTTCTGGGTCCCAGCCACCTGAGTAGTCAGTGCTGGGTCTCAAGGCTGCAGCTGGGCAACCCAGCGCTGACTTCTGGATGGTCAGTTAAAATCCTGGGCTTTTATTATTAAGATGCTCCAAAGCTGGAAAATTAGTAACTGAGTTGTGATAAATAAATTCACTAGAGGGAAACCAAGATGGTGGCATAGGTGAACATGTAAGCTGCTGCCTCGCACAACAATTTCAAAACTATAACTAAAAGACAGAATGGACACCATCCAGAACCACAGGAAAGCTGGCTGAGTGAAAATTCTACCACTAGAAGTAAAGAGAGGGACTCATGGAACTATAAAAAGCTGAGGTACGGCCAAGACCGGTGTGGCTCAGTGGATAAAGCGTCGGCTTGCGGACTGAAAGGTCCCAGGTTCGATTCCGGTTGGGGGCATGTACCTTGCTTGTGGGCACATCTCCACTGTGGGGTGTGCAGGAGGCGGCTGATCAATGTCTCTCTCTCATCGATGTTTCTGACTTTCTCTCTCTCTCCCTTCCTCTCTGTAAAAAATCAATAAAATATATTAAAAAAAAAAAGCTGAGGTACGGAGACATGCTTGTGGAGAGAACAGGTGGAGGAGAGGGTCTGCCTGGCTTCCTCTAGGAGGAGGGAGACAGACAATCCCAACTGTACTGAACCCCAGTCTCTTAAAAATAAATAAATAAATAAATAAATAAATAAATAAATAAATAAATAAAACTTTTTAAAAATAAATCTTTATTGTTTAGATTATTACAATTGTTCCTCTTTTTTACCCCCCTAGCTCCCCTCCACCTGGTTCCCACCCCACCCTCTGCCCTTACCTCCCCCCCATTGTCTCATCCATAGGTGTATGATTTTTTTCCACTCTCTGCAACCCCCTTTACCCCTTTCCGCATGAGAATTGTCAGTCCTCTCCCTTTCTATGCCCCTGATCTAATTATATTCACCAGATGATTCTGTTCATCAGATTTTCAATTCACTTGATTTTTAGATTCACTTGTGATAGATATGTATTTGTTGTTCATAATTTTTATCTTTACTGTTTTCTTCTTTCTCTTCTTAAGTACCTTTAAGTATTTCATATAATACTGGTTTGGTGCTGATAAACTCCTTTAGTATTTTCTTATCTGTGAAGCTCTTTATCTGCCCTTCAATTCTGAATGATAGCTTTGCTGGGTAGATTAATCTTGGTTGTAAGTTTTTGTTATTCATCACTTTGAATATTTCTTGCCACTCCCATCTGGCCTCCATAGTTTCTGTTGAGAAATCAGTTGACAATCGTATGGGTGCTCCCTTGTAGGTAATTAACTGTTTTTCTCTTGCTGCTTTTAATATTCCCTCTTTGTCTTTTGCTCTTGGTATTTTAATTATGATGTGTCTTGGTATGGTCCTCTTTGGATTCCTTTTGTTTGCGGTTCTGTGAGCTTCCTGGACTTGCAAGTCTATTTCTTTCACCAAGTGTGGGAAGTTTTCAATCATTATTTATTCAAATAGGTTTTCAGTATCTTGTTCTCTCTCTTCTTCTGGCACCCCCATAATTCTGATGTTGGTACGCTTAAAGTTACCCCATAGGCTCCTTACACTATCTTCACATTTTTGGATTCTTTTTCTTTTTGTTTTTTCAGTAGAGTGTTTTCTGCTTCTTTGTATTTCAAATCTTTGACTTGATTCTTGCATTCCTCTAGTCTGCTGTTAGGTCTCTGTATGATATTTTTTATTTCAGTTAGTGTATCTTTAATTTCTAGTTGGTCCTTTTTCATGTCCTCTTGGGTCTTACTAAATTTATCCATCTTTTCTAGGAAATTCTTAAAACACCTTATAACTGTGGTTTTGAACTCTCTATCCAGTCATTTATTTTTCTCCATTTCTTTTGTTTGTGATCTGTTCCTTTGTCTCCCTCTGCATTTTCACTGCTTCCCTGAGTTGGCAGAATAGCTTTGTGTGCTAGGTGTTCTATATGGCCCAGTAGCTCTGCCTCCTCAGTTACCTGAGGTAGACACTCTTGCTGCCCCCCTTTTTGGACTGTGTGTACAGTCTTGTTGTAGTTAAGTCTTGATTGGGGGGAATTGACCTCCAAGGCAATTGATTGTGAGGATCAGCTGAGTGTACACCCAGAGAACTTCTGTGCTGGACTCAGCCTTAAGACTTGCAAGATTGCAAAAGCCTCTCTGTTCAACTTGGATGGAGCAGGGTCTCAGGGCTGAGCAGAGACAGCCTTGGCTTCCCGTCAGCCCTGCCCTATATGGCAGCCCCTGGGTCTCAGTGTCCCTCAGTAATTGCTGCAGCCTTCTCTGTGTGCATGTGTGCACGCCTCCACAACTCTGCCTTTCTGGCTCCCCTGAGTTTCCATGCACTCCAGGGACACATATGAGTCTGAGTCCCCATGGTCTCGCCCAAAACTGGGGTTCAGTGGAGTTGGAAGTGGAGTTCAGCACAGTTAGGAGGTTCTGTTTTCCTCTCACTAGAGAAAGCCTGGGGCACAATCAGCAGTCATTCTTCTTTACATGTTCCTCCAGACCTCTGCCTCTGCTACCCTAAATTTCTGTGCATTCCTCCCTTTTCATGACAGTCTAGACTCACCCCATATGAGTCTCGCCCAGAACTGGGGTTCAGTGCAGTCAGAAATGGGGTTCAGTGCAGTCAGGAGTTTCTGTCTTCCTCCCGCTAGAGGAAGCCAGCCAGACACTCCACCGCCTGTCCTCTCCACATGTGTGTCTTCGTACCTCAGATTTTTACAGCTCCTCTGAGTCTTCATGAGTTCCTCTCTGTACTTCTAGTTGTAGAATTTCCACTCAGCCAGCTTTCCTATGGTTCTGGATGGTGTCTGTTCTGTCTTTTAGTTATAGTTTTGAAATTGTTTTGCGAGGCAGCAGTTTAGGTGTTCACCTATGCTGCCATCTTGGATTCTCAAGCAAGATCCTGTTTCTTAATGACATGAAAAAAATATTCATACAAAATGAAAAAAATTAGTGTACAAAACTCTATATAGTAGGTGACTCAAAGATATGTATATATTGCATTAAAAAGTAGCAATAGTAGTTATTTTTAGATAATATAATTTCAAGTGCTACTTATTATCTTTTTATACGTTTTTAATTTTAAAAATTTTAATGAAAATTTTAAAGATTTTTTAATGCTATTTTTATTATGATTTAGTTTATGAAGAACTAGCAGAATGCAGTTATTTATCAGAGATAGGCCAGGCTAAGGGGAAAATCAGTCTCTGCCAAAGCCCAACTCAGTGCTTAGTACTAAGATCTAGAAACAAGAGGAGTTTCCACAACTGGTTGGTCCTTTTGTCTTAGCCTCTAATTAGTCACCAAGACCTTTAAATTACATCTTGTCAGTTCCTCTACAGTTTGTCCCATTCTTTTCAAATGCCTATTGCAACTCTAAATTAAAAAACTAAAGCAATTTCCAAACTGAGCTCCCTCTCTAATCCTCAAAACTCATCCCCCACCTGAATATTGCAATATTTCTTTCTTTTTTTATTTTTAAAATTGTTTTTAATTACAGTTTACTATTCTGTATTAGTTTAGGGTGTATAATAAGTCAGTCAGAGAAAAACAAATACCACATGACTTCACTTATGTGAAATCTAAAGAACAATATAAATGAACAAATGAAACAGAAACAGACTTATACAGAGAACAGACTGATGGTTGCCAGAGGGGAGTGGGGTTGGAGGACCAGGTAACAAAGGTGAAGGGATTGAGAAGTAGAGGTTGGTAACTACTAAAGTATACCATAGAAGTATAATCAATAATCCTATATGATAAAAGGGTAATATGCTGCTCAGATTCTTATACCAACATTAAGAAGAAAGAGTTCAGCAATCTGGAGAAAGGCTGTGCGTAGATTAAGTAGGAGTCCAGAGACAAAAGATAATTTTGAAAGGCACTGGGGGGGTGAGAGGAGCCTAGCTAAAGGAGTTAAGTTCTCCTCATCTCAGGACCCTTGCTTTTTATTAACACAATCTGTCCTAAGGCAAGGTGGAGATAACACACTTCAAAGGGTAGGGCTTCATACAGAAGCATTGTCAGATTGGGGAACAGCTTATGGCTGTTCAGGTGTTTGGCCAACAGGAGGCAATAACATGTAAATTAAGATGTCCTGAGCTGTCTGGCAGCAAACAATCATCCTACTCAGGTTTGGGGGAAATGCCCTCAGCCATTCCAACAGGCGATTACATATGTGACTTAGCCCTTGTTGTGTCCCCAAGTTCTATCAACCTTTTGATGAAATTCTTGCAATTATAACATGCTGGAATTCGCTTCTGGAAATATGCAAATTGACTCTAACAGTGGAGCAACCTATCAATATGACACGCACTGACTACCAGGGGAAAGATGCTCAATACAGGAGCTGCCCCTTGGTGGTCAGTGTGCTCCCATAGGTGGAACTCCACTCAACCACAAGCTGGGCTGATGGCTGTGAGTGCAGCGGAAGTGGCAGGAAACTCTCCCACCTTCTTAGCAATGCCGAGGCTGTCCAACTGCAGCTTATGCTCGCTCCACATGTGGAGCAAGTCTAAGCCATCAATCAGACATCCCCAGAGGGCTCCTAGCCTGCCAGAGGGATGTTTGACTGCCAGATATGGACATCCCCTGCGGGGTTCCATACTGCAAGAGGGCACAGGGTGGGCTAAGGAAGCCTCCCCCTGCCCCAGTGCATTAATTTTCATGCACCAGGCCTCTACTATTGTAATAACTGTATGGTGCCGGTGGGAACTGGAAGTGAGGGGGAACACTTTATAAAGTATATGATAGGCTACATTTAAAGGAGAAATCCAGCCATGCTACTTCTCCAGTTAAAAATGCTTCAGTTGCCCTAATCGGTTTGGCTCAGTGGATAGAGCGTCAGCCTGCAAACTGAAGGGTCCCAGGTTCGATTCTGGTCAAGGGCATGTACCTTGGTTGTGGGGACATCTGCAGTAGGAGGTGTGCAAGAGGCAGTTGATCAATGTTTCTCTCCCATCAATGTTTCTAACTCTCTATCCCTCTTCCTTCCTCTCTGTAACAAATCAATAAAATATATTTTTTTTAAAAATGCTTCAGTAGTACCCCATATACAGATCCTTGCTACACATAATGCATATCAGAGAGCTTATCAGAAAAGCAGAAATTGGAACCTCCCCCACTCTCTCCAGGCCTACTGTCAGATCTGCATTTTAACAAGATTCCCAGGCAATTCCTATGTATATTAAGGTCTGAGAAGCACTAGGCTACAGAATAAACATAATTGTAGCCTCATCCACTGACCTTATACAACTTTCACTAACTGGTGGCCATCTGTCTTCCTAGTTTCAACATTAGCTCCTTCCCCTCCAAACTAGATTTCCTGATTCAGGACAATTGTAAAAGCCATTCTTTGTCCTTAAATACCCTTTCCTACTTTATTTGTGTATATTTAACTCAGCTCTCAAGGCTTCACTAAATGTCACATCTTCTTACAGTGTGTCAAGATCAGAAGTTTTACTTCAAAAATAATTTTTAAAATGTTAGAATACAGTGTCTGTGCTAGAAATGAGTATTTTGTCATGAAAATTTCATTTTAAGTTGAAAATTTTGTTTCAGTTGTGTGTAAAATGCATATTGGTAATGACCTAAAATGCATTTCTTACTATAGGTAACAACCAATGAAGCTTGAAGTTTTAAAGTGCCTTCTTGAAGTTCAGAGGTTTTTAGAAGAGCCTCAGACTTTTGCCATGGTATGCATACTGTTATTATAAAAAATTATAAAAGTAAATTTTTGCATATCTTTCCTCTCAAACCATGAGTTCCTTCAGGGTGGGAGCTATATCCTCTCCATCTTTGAAGATGTAAATACCACAATCAATGTCTGTTGAATAAATGAATAAATGACAGCATTAATGAAATATATCTAATATTATTTAGGAAAAGATAAATAGTTGCTGGTATAGAGGAAGGGGGAAGCATAGGGACTACCTTTCAGGGATAGTCCAGGGTCCAGAGAAAGGCCTTGGACTTCAGCTAGACTGACATCAATTTTGCATCCCTACTTTGTCCCTTATAACTGTATCACCTTGATCAACTTACCTAACCTCATAGGGTCTCAACTTTCTCCTCTGAAAAATAGGGTTATCATATTTTGTTTTCTGAGTGGTAAGATTAGTGAGATAATGTTGTATAAAGTGCCTAACATTATCTAGGACATAGTAAGTGCTTTGTAATGTTTTTATTGGTATAAGAATTCGATATAACAGTATCTTCCACATATCTGCTGCATAGTAAGTACTCAGCAACAAGTCTGATTGTAGCTGGGCAATATATTGGGATTTTTAATATGGAGGAATAACTCATTGAAAAATCTAATTTCTTACTTTAATTTGAGAGTCAAAATGGGACTCCCTGCTCCTGACAGGAGGGTATCTTACTTTATCCTTTTTCTCTACAGCACATTTAACTTTTAACTATTATATAATATTTACTTACATATTATGTTTATCTGTAGCATCTGTCTCCTCCATCAGAATAAGCCTCATGAAGGTAGGAATGCTGTCTATTTTGGTTACTGTATATACCAAGCACTTAAAATAGTACCTGACAGAGGACAGAAAGAGCACTAAATAATTATTTGTTGAATACATGAGTTATTGGATAAACCTTTATGTCCTTCAATTCTAGACTTTTACTGGCCTATAGGGGAGTTAAAAGTCTTTTCTGGTGAAAAATTGAAAAGATAGATGGGGTTGGCCACCCCAAGCCAACCTTAAATAGGTCTATAGTTATCATGCCACAGTGTTTCAGGAGGGGAAGCACACAGGTTGTAACATTCCAGAGGTGAGGAAGAGAAGTGGCCTCATTCCCATGAGGTCAGATTCCCCAAATTGAGATAGAGATGGAATTTCTAACTCTAAGAATGACAGAGTCACAAACCTCATGTACCTCAGGTGGCAGAACTTCAAATGGTGTGGCCCCCAAATGTACCAAAGGCAGTGCTGTCTATCCAACAAGACAACTGAAAATGCATAACTGTTTCCCCTGACATTTATTAGCATGAAGGAAAAGGCTTTAGAAACTAGAAGAAATCACCAAAACTGGTTTGGCTCAGTGGATAGAGCATCGGTCTGTGGACAGAAAGGTCCCAGGTTCAATTCTGGTCAAGGGCATGTACCTTGGTTGCAGGCACATCCCCAGTAGGAGGTGTGCAAGAGGCAGCTATCAATGTCTCTCTCTCATCAATGTTTCTAACTCTCTATCCCTCTTCCTTCCTCTCTGCAAAAAATCAATAAAATATATTTTAAAAAAAAGAAACTAGAGGAAATCAACCAAAACACTTTTCACACAAAAAATTTTGCTTCATATTTAAGTTAATGCCAAACAGAGAAGATAGATAAATTACTATGTCTTCAGAAAAAGGGTCCGAAACTATTTAAGCTGAGGAAGCACTGGAGAAAGTAGAGATATTGAACTTGGACTACAGGAGTTCCCAAAGGACTCTGTATCATAGATATGCTATATAATAAAAGGATAATATGCAAATAGACTGAATTGCAGAACAACCAAACAACCAATCAAAGCATATATACTAATGATAAGCTAAGGCTGCTCAACTGTTAACTTTGACATGCACTGACTATCAGGGGGCAGATGCTCCTACCAGTAGGTTAGTTTATTATTGGGGTCCAGCTGATCAGGACTGAGCGAGATGGGGCAGTCATACCCTGGACCCCTTCTGTGGTCCCTCCCCAGCCTGGTTGTGCATGGGTGGAGTCTCTCAGCCTGGCCTACGCCCTCTCACAATCTGAGATTCTTCAGGGATGTCAGAGAGCCAAATTCAGTTCTATCCCACAGGCCATTCCCCTTGGGAGGGCACCAGAGGCAGGGCTCAGGACTCACAGCAGCACGAGCCTCTCCTAATCAGAACTGATTGGGGAGAATCCAAGATGGCGGCATAGGTGAACACCTAAACTGCTGTCTCACACAACAATTTCAAAACTACAACTAAAAGACATCATCCAGAACCACAGGAAAGCTGGCTGAGTGGAAATTCTGCAACTAGAAGGAAAGAGAGGGGCTCACAGAGACCCAGAGGAGCTGCAAAAAGCTGAGGTATGGAGACACATGCATGGAGAGAGCAGGTGCCAGATTGCCTGGCTGGTTTCCTCTGGCAGGAGGGAGATGAGAGACTGCACTGAGCCTCTTATCCTACGGCACTGAACCCCAGGTCTGGCCAAAACTCATACAGGGGAGTTTGGACTGTGAAAAGGGAGATGTGCATGGAAATTTAGGGGAGTCTCAAAAGGGCAGAAGTTTGGTGGCGTGCATAGCACTGTGCGTAGAAGGTGGACTGCTGAGTATGCCGCTGGCTTTCACTAGTGGGCAGGAGACAGACCCTCCCAACTGCGCCACTTCTAACTCCACTAAACCCCAGTTTCGGATGAGACCCTAGGGACCCAGATTCATATGGTCCCGGAGCGCAGGAGAGGCACTGCAGGTGTGCACAGGGACCCCTCCAGCGATTACCCAGAGACACATGAGACCCAGGGTCTGTGGAGGGCGCAGCCGACTGAAAGGCAAGGCAGTCCTTTAAGCCCTGAGACTTCACTCCTCCCAAGTTCAACAGAGAGGCTTTTGCAGTTTTGCAAGTCTTGTATCATAAGGCTACATCCAACACAGAAGTTCTCCCGGCATAGTGAAAATGTGGAGACAAAGGAAGAGATCACAAACAAAAAAATGGAGGAAAACAAATGACTGGATATAGAGTTCAAAACCACAGTTATAAGGTATTTCAAGAATCTCCTAGAAAAGATGGATAAATTTAGTGAGACCCAAGAGGAGATAAAAAAGGACCAACTAGAGGTGAAAAAGGACCAACTAGAAATGAAACATACACTGACTGAAATAAAAAATATTATACAGAGACCTAATAGCAGACTAAGGAAACGCAAGAATCCAGTCAAAGATTTGAAATATAAAGAATCAGAAAACACTCAAATGGAAAAGCAATAAGAAAAAAGAATCCAAAAATGTGAAGATAATGTAAGGAGCCTCTGGGACAACTTCAAGTGTACCAACATCAGAATTGTGGAATTGCCAGAAGAGAGAGAGCAAGATATTGAAAACCTATTAGAAGAAATAATGACTGAAAACTTCCCACATCTGGTGAAAGAAATAGACGTATAAGTCCAGGAAGTACACAGAACCCCAAACAAAAGGAATCCAAAGAGGACCATACCAAGACACATCATAATTAAAATACCAAGAGCAAAAGACAAAGAGAAAATATTGAAAGCAGCAAGAGAAAAACAGTTAGTTACCTACAAGGGAGCACCCATAGGATCATCAGCTGATTTCTCAACAGAAACGATGCAGGCCAGATGGGAGTGGCAAGAAATATTCAACATGATGAATAGCAAGAACCTATAACTAAGAATATTCTATCCAGCAAAGCTATCATTCAGAATTGAAGTACAGATAAAGAGCTTGACAGATAAGAAAAAGCTAAAGGAGTTCATCAACTCCAAACCAGTATTATATGAAATGCTGAAAGGTACTCTTTTAGAAGAGGAAGAAGAAAAAGGTAAAAGCCAAAAAATTATGAACAACAAATACATATCTATCAACAAGTGAATCTAAAAATTAAGTGAATTAAAAATTTGATCAACAGAATAAACTGGTGAATATAGTAGAATCAGGAGCACAGAAAGGGAGTGGACTGATCATTCTCATGGGGAAAAGGGTGAGGGGTGTACAGGGAGAGACTGGACAAAAATCATACACCTATGGATGAGATCAATGGGAGGGAGGTAAGGGCAGAGGGAAGGGTGGGAGCTGGGTGGAGGGGTGCTATGGAGGGGAAAAGAAGAGAAACAAATGTAATAATCTGAACAATAAAGATTTAATTTATAAAAAAAAGAAAAAAAATAGAACCTACAACCCAGATTACTCTACCCAGCAAAGCTATCGTTCAGAATTGAAGGTCAGATAAAGAGCTTCACAGACAAGAAAAAGGTAAAGGAGTTCATCAACTCCAAACCAGTATTATATGAAATGCTGAAAGGTACTCTTTAAGAAGAGGAAGAAGAAAAAGGTAAAAGATAAATTATGAACAACAAATACATATCTATCAACAAGTGAATCTAAAAATTAAGTGAATTGAAAATCTGATGAACAGAATGGACTGGTGAATATAATAGAATCAGGAGCACAGAAAGGGAGTGGACTGATAATTCTCAGGGGAAAAGGGGTGGAAGAGGGTGCAGGGAAAGACTGGAAAAAAATCAAACACTTATGGATGAGGTCAATGCAGGGGGAGGTAAGGGTAGAGGAAGGGGTAGGAGCTGGGTGGAGGGGGGTATGGAGGGGAAAAAAGAGAAACAAATGTAATACTCTGAACAATAAAGATTTAATTTTTAAAAAAAAGAAGAACTGATTGGGTGTGAGCCCATGGCAAGCACAATGGGGCTGGGATGAGCAGAAGCAGCAGGTAGGACCTGCAGGCAGCATTGGACCTCAGGTTTTGGTCCAATTGCTGCAGCCCACTCAGAAGGACCTCACCCATGCACAAATTCATGCACTGGGCCTCTAGGGTAAATATATAGACACAGACATAGACATGGACATGGGCATGGACCTGGACATGGACATGGACATGGACACGGACAGACATAGACATAGATTGTGTTGCCCATGTGGAGATAGAAGTAGATGTTGATCTAGATGTGATATAGATGCACATACACACATTCTCTTGTGAAGAAGGGCAATAGATTTTCCTATGTAGTTCCATAAATCAAACTGAAATTAATGAGGAAAAGCTACAAAGAGAAATTTCTTATCTATATAAAAAAGTTTCTAACTTCACACAGTCAGGAAATGATAAAAGCTCATTTAAGGGTTGATCCCTAACAATTCAATGTTCACACAGAGGATGAACTATCATTTCAGTTAAAGGTCATAAAGGGAAAACAAATATTGTTTCATATTTTATCTAGATGACTATCAGGAACTGTGAGTGGCCTATGTGCCAGATAAGTTAGGCTATCCCACTTTCATGGATGGATGCTAAAAAGGAAATGTCTGCTAAAGATAGCACAGAACAATAAGAAAACAGATGCATTGCAGTTCTGTTCAACTTCACTTTTTAAACAGACTTATTTAGTGTTGGATACTTTGAACACATTTAAATATTGACTGAGATGTTATAAAAATGTAAAGTCTGTTACTTGTACTCAATGTAAGAAACTGGAGTGCTTGGAACTAAAAATAGTATCTTTATTATCTTTTTTAAAAAAGGATATTGTCAAGGAAATAGTGGAAATAAAACTGAAGTGGATGTGCTTAATGTACCAGAGAATAAAAATTTCAACAATTATAAAAACATCTATATATATAAAAGGCTAATATGCTAAGTGTCCTTCCCTCATCCAGATAATTATGTCACATAACAATGCCCAGCTTCCTCTCCTTAGCAATGACTAGCCTCCTTGCAGTTTCTTCAGCCCAGAAACACTTTAGTCAGGTCGAAACACTTCCAGCAGTCACCAACCTTTCAGACCTCTTGGGCCACCAGTGGTCCATGAACCACCAGTTTGCGACCACTGCTCTACACAGTAATCAAATGTCTGTGAAGCATTTTCCTGTGCCTCGTCTCAATTGATCCTTACAGAAGTCCTAGAGTAGGTAGATAGGAGACTCAATGGAATCCTATTTTCTTTTCATTAGCCAGAAAACAGAGATTTAGAAAGTTTAGAAACTTGACTTGACTGAAAAGAAGAAATGGTGGACCTTTGAAAATGACTTCAGGTTTTCTCACTGTGCAGAATATAGTCAAACACTGCTGCAGTTAAATATTTTATCTTTTGTTCTCCCTGTGTGATCTACAATAATAATATGCTTTGTGTTGATATTTCCTGCTGTGTTGCTGACAATTACCTGAAAGAAAAGTTGGGGTACTTCACTGGGCTGAAAAAGTTTAGCTAAATCAGAAAGCAGGTCTAATTAAGCAAGTTTGTTCTGGATCTATAAGAGGCTAAGTAAACTTGCTCATGCACGATAGATATAAAGCTCTCACTGGCACCAATCACATATGTGTATTTCAATCTGTTATTGTCGATCGTGAATTTGGCTGACACTTCTATTATAGAGTAAGGACAAATAGTGATATTAAAATATTTCTCCTAATTAATTTCCTTTCAATGTGCATGAATTCATGCACCAAGCTACTAGTTAAGTTATCAATACTTGTTATGCTCATTGAAACCATTTTATCAACCATTAAAGTACATCCTATGGGACCTGTACTTGGCAGTATTTTCTCTTTCTTTCTTTTTTTTTTGTTGTTGTTGTTAATACTCACTTGAGCATATATTTCCATTGCTATTTAGAGAGAGTGGAATGGAGGGGGAGAGATAGAAGGAGAAATACATTAATGTGAGAGAGACACATTGATTGATTGCCTCCCACACATACCTGACCAGACAGTGATCAAGCATGCGGCCCAGGTACATGCCCTTGATCAGAAGTGAATCCAGGACCCCTTTTTAAAATATTTTATTGATTTCAGAGAGAATGGGTGAGGGAGAGATAGAAACATCAATGATGAGAGAGAATCATCGATAGGCTACCACCTGCACCTCCCCTACTGGGGATTGAGCATGCAACCCGGGCATGTGCCCTTGACCAGAAACAAACTTAGGACCCTTCAGTCCTTGGGCCAGTGCTCTATCCACTGAGCCAAACTGGCTAGAGTTTGGCAGTATTTTCTTAGTTTAGTTTGAGTTGTCAATAAAACTGATTTCATTAAAAATGTTCCATAACTCAAACTATTCAAGTCACATTTGCAATCAGTCTGATTTAGCAAAGTTTAATTGTCCTAATCAAAAGTTAAAACATTTCTATTTACATAATGGCTATTAATGGCACTAATCAAGGCAGAGTTATTTAAGCAATGAATCAACTTTGATATTAGAGCAAAATCAAATTGATTAGGAAACACAGATAGCTACATGATATTATAGCTGCATATACTAACCCTATGTGCAGACATCCTGGGTAAAAATTATTTGCTAACAATAAAAATCATGACTAATGTCATGACTTGCATTTCTTGTATTATTACTTTAAACTATTGGTGTATCTCCTGACCCCTCCATTTCCCTTCTTCAGACCCAAGATCCAATCAATCAACATGCATTTTTAATTTTTCTTCAAAATATATGGGTAATCTCTCTGGTGAACTGCTGGGACCAGTTCACATAACATTATCTTTGTCTGAACTGGTGCAGTGTTTCGACTGACCTCTCTCATTCCCCTCCTCCCTCCATCAATACCCATCCCCCTCCTCAGTCCTCTTATAGCAATAAGAGCAATCCTTCTAAAACTCTACTGCTTTGAACATTGTAAAGGCTTCCCACCATATTTAAAATGAAATATAAAATCCTTCCCAGTCATTTCCTGCATGATCTAGCACCTGCTCATTCCAACAAAATCATCTCATACAGTTCCTTCCCTTGCCCACTTCGCTCTTGACACATTGGTATTTTTTGCCTTTTTATAACACACAAACATATGGTACCACCTCTACTTAAAATGTTATTTCTGTAGTTTTCCTTATGTGAGACTCATTCATATCTTACCAATTTCTCCTGAATGTCCACTCTTCAAAAACTTTCCCTGGCCATGCCAGCACCCATCCTGTCCCCATGCAATCTTGCTGCTCTCTATCTCCATCTCAGAATCTTATTTGTGGCCTTAATAGTACCTGTCTCAATTCACTATTATTTTATTAGTTTATTTTGTAGTCTGTTTTTACTAGATAGGAAGCTACATGGGGAAGAACTTATTCACTATGATACTCCCAGGAGTTAACACAGCAACTGGTACTCAATAGGAGTTTAGTGTGTGTGTGTGAGTGTGAGAGAGAGAGAGAGAGAGAGAGAGAGAGAGAGAGAGAGAGGAGAAGAGAGGAGAGGAGAAGAGAGGAGAGGAGAGGAGAGGAGAGAGAGAAAGAAAGAAAAAGAAAGGAGGGAAGAAAATAATAAAATCATAGTTGGTTCATTTCTCACAAAATAAAATATTCATATCAAGTAAAGCTTTATGTATTTTCTTTTGATATTTCTGAGAATATAAAAATGTTTTAGGATACCCCAAGAAGAAAAGTCTACTTTATATAATATTGAGCATAAAATGACAAAACAGTAATCTCTGGAACCTATAAGTATTACTTTATTTGGAAAAAGGATCTCTGCACATGTGATTAAGTTAAGACTCTTGAGATGGGGACATTATCCAGGTTTATCTAGGTGGGCACTAAATGGCATCATATGTATCTTTACAAGAGGGAAGCAGAGGGCGATATTTCACAGAAGACAAGATGATGTAAGGACAGAGCAGAGAGAGATTTCAAGATGCTGGCCTTGAAGATGGGAGTCAAGGCCAAGCCTTTTCAACTATGAGGGATGTTCACATTTCATCTTATTGGGAAAATACGTATCGGTTTGGCCCCAACAATTGTTATTTTTTTACCAGAAAAATGAGAATAAGACTCTCCTGATATCTCTCAGAAGGGAAACAATACAGAAATAGACTAAAATAAAACAGATAGCTAGAATAAAGAACACTTGAATAAGAAAATGGGAAAGAGAGAAGGTGAGAGAGAGAAGGAAAGACTTGCACTACTGTGTGGGTCCATATATAGGGCACCAGCTGATGTACTGCAAAAACATGTTTTGGAGAAAATGAAAGCCAGCTTCATAATTACTACTGATAGATATTTAGAATTCAAGTGAATTAGAGGTAAAGAGGAAGTATCGGGAAATAGTACTGTCTTAGTTTCCTGTGGCTGTCATAACAAATGACCACAAACTTGACTTAAAACAATAGAAATTAATGCCATTGGGTTCTGAAGCCCAGAAGTCTGAAATCAGTATCTCCAGACTGAAAACAGGTGTTGGCAAAGCTGAATTCCCTCCAGAGAATCTAGTGGAGGATACTTTCCTTGTCTCTTCCAGCTTCTCATAGCTGCCAGCCTTTCTTGACATGTGGCCACATGACTCCTATCTTCAAGGCCAGCATCTTGAAATCTCTCTCTGCTCTGTCCTTACATCACCTTGTCTTCTGTGTAATATCGCCCTCTGCTTCCCTCTTGTAAAGATACATATTGATGCCATTTAGTGCCCACCTAGATAAACCTGGATAATGTCCCCATCTCAAGAGTCTTAATTTAATCACATGTGCAGAGATCCTTTTTCCAAATAAAGTAATACTTATAGGTTCCAGAGATTAAGACCTTATATCTTGATGGGGAAGTGGGGGGTGGAGGGCGCATATTTCAGCCCACTACAAGTACAAAGTGCTCTGATGATAGGAAGTAGCCAACACTAGCATAGACTCCCGAGACACAAGCACACTGTAGACCTCACAGAAAACCAGCAGAGTTTAGTGCAAGGAAAGGAATTCCTCCTGTATCAGAAGACAAATAATACTTACGTGTTTCTCCTAATGCTTTAATGAGAAGATAATTGGCTATTAAAGCCAGCATAATCATTGTAGTGTAATGCATAATGTAAGTTTTGCTTAACTTAATTCTATTGTGAATTGCATCTAATTTTATTCCATAACATGGTTTTAGTCGATCATGAAAAATGCTTGGCTGTCTTTATGGAATTCTAACTTGAAGTGCCAATCCAAATACACTTATGCAGGATAAGGAAGCAAGGGCTTCTCTGTGTTAAAATCTCAGAGAAATGCTCTGATTGACAAGTCCACATAAGCAGGAGGAACAGTTGAGCTGGTTGTGGGGGTGAAGAAGAATCTTTAAAGCAAAGGGGAAGCTACTATCAAAAGAAGAAAAGAAGGTGTGCTGGGCAGATGAAAATCACAGAAGTCCAGCTGCACTTTTTGCCAATCCACACACACACACATGCACACGCGCATGCATGTGCACCCACAGACACACCTATTATAATACAGCTATCTCACATGCACTCATGTTTACACACAGAAAACCACTCACTCCTTCTAAAAAGAAAACAACCAAAGCTGTATCCTATTTCTGCATTTAGACATAAGATCATAACCTGAAGGTGACATGGACTTTTCTTCATTGGATCCAGGAATGTCTCTTCTTGATCTTGTCCCTTTAGCTAACAGTCTAGATTAGTGGTTAAAAGCATGGGTCCAGCCCTAGCTGGTTTGCCTCAGTGGATAGAGTATTGGCCTGCAGACTGAAGGATCCCAGTTTGATTCCAGTCAAGGGTACCTGCTGGGTTGTGTGAGCTCAACCCCCAGTGTGGGGTGTGCAGGAGGCAGCCAATCAATGATTCTCTCTTATTATTGATGTTTCTATCACTCTCCCTCTCCCTTAAGCTTAAGCAGCATGGGTCCAATCAGGCTGCTTAAGCTTAAATTATGCATCTACCTTTTACAGTATGTGGTTTGGGACAAATATTCCAACCTCACTCTGTCTCCTAATCTGTAAAATGGGGATACTAATAATATCCACTTCATAAAATTGTTTTGCATATTTAATGAGAGAAAATGTACAAAATGCACAAAATAAGCATTCAGTAAATATTAGATGTTATGGTTATCAGTATTTTAGATGGTGGAAATAAAGCATTAAGCAAAAATAAACACAGTCCCTGCCCTCATGGAGTTGCAATTCTAGCATGGAAAATAAACAATAAATAAATAAATAAATAAATAAATAAATAAATAAATAAATCTGCCTACTCTTAACAATTTCTGATTTGTTATTCAAGCTTAGAATGAAATCTCAATCTCTTTTTTGCCCTCATGTGGTTATTGCTGAACATTTTAAGATGAGGTGAAAACTTATGGGCTGATGTGAAAGGTTGTGCAAGATAGAGTAAGTAAAAGAGAAAGAGGCATAGCAGTCTAGTGAGAGCCCTGATTATATTAAGTATACAATAGACATGCCTTTGTTTCTGCATTAAAATGTCAGAGAGGCCTGGCCAGCATGGCTCAGTGGTTGAGGGTCAATCTATGAACCAGGAAGTCATGGTTTGATTCCCAGTTGGGACACATGTCCAGGTTATGGGCTCAATCTCTGGTATGTGCAGGAAGCAGGGGATCAATGATTCTCTATCATAATTGATGTTTCTCTCTCTCTCTGTCTCTTCCTCTCTGAAATACTTACATACATATACATATACATATACATACACACACACACACACACACACACAAAATGTCAGAGAAGGTATGATTAGTAATTACATCTAGGGAAGAACAATAGGTAAGGCCTTTCCTTTTTACTTTTCAAAGTTGACATGTAATACTATTTTTATATTTTTTAAGTTTACAAAATTTTAACTTTAAAAATTCTGATGGCTGGAGCTGAAAAAATCAAAATCCATTAATCATACATACTTTTATAGCCTATTCTGAATTAAGCTTGTGTCTTATTTGCATATATGTTAGAACTAAATCTTATAAGTTTACTGAGCACCTTTCCCTACAAAACCTATATATGTTTTCTGCAATAATGGTAACATATTGTCCTTCATTAAAAACATACATGTGTATATAAGCCAACAACTGTGCTACTTGATATTCACCCAAGTAGAAAACTTAGATCCAAACAAACAAAAATCTGTACATAGATGTTCACAGCAGCTTTATCATAATTGCCCAAATTTAGAAGCAACCATGATGTCCTTCAGCAGATGAGAGGATGAATAAACTGAGGTACATCCAGACAATGAAATATTATTCATCACTAAAAAGAAATGAGCTATCAAGCCATGAAAAGACCCAAAGTAACTTTAAATGCATATTACTAAGTGAAAGGATCTAATCTAAAAAGGCTACATATGATATGATTCCAATATATGATGTTCTGAAAGGGACAAAATTATGATGATAATAAGAAGACAATGGCTACCAGGGATTGGGGTAAGGGATGACTGAATAGGTGGGACATGGAAGATTTTTAGGGCAGTGAAAATATTCTGTATAATTCTACAATGGTAGCTACATGTTATACATTTGTCACAACCTATGGAATATACAACACCAAGTATGAACCCTAATGTAAACTATGGACTTTAGGTGACAATGACGTGTCAATGTAGACTCATCAATTATAATAAACTAGAGGCCCATTGCACAAATATTTGTGCAATAGGCATTCCTTCCCCAGGCTGCTGGCACTGGTTTTCCTCCAGCACCCGGGACCTGGGCCACGCAGAGAGCAAGCTTGCAGCCTTCAGGCAAGCTTCAAGTCCTTGTTTTTGAGAGCATTACTGAGGCATACTTAACCACCCATAAAATTTTAAGGGCGAATTCCATGAATTTCAGTAAGTGTATAGAATTATGCAACCATAACTACAAAATTTCCATCAACTCAAAGAGCTCCTTCATATCCTTTTGCACTTAATCCTCACTCCCACTCTCAGCCCCAGACAACCAGATTTGCTTTCTATTTCTTTATATTAGTTTTTCCTGAAATGTTCATATCAATGGAATCATATACTACAGGTCTTTTGTGTCTGGCTTTTTTCACTTAGCATTTTTTTTCAGGTTCACTCACACTGCAGTATATATCAATATTTCTTTCTCTTTTATGGTTAAATACAGGGGTAGGCAAAAGTAAGGATTTATTCTAGACATTCAGGGATAATTTGACATAAAAAAAAATCAGTCAAAGTGACACATCACATAAACATCACCAAACTTCTAAATAAAAACCCCAAACTCTTCTAATATTGAACATTGAAATAAATGTGAGCTATACATATATTTTAAAAAGAGTAATACAAACTAGTAAGAATTTTTTTCCAACCCACTTATTCCAGTTCAGGGTCATGAGTGGCTGGAGCCTATCCCAGCATCTCAGGGCTTACAACTGAAGCCAGAGCTACACAGGGCACAGTTCCATCACAGGACACACACACTTACATTGGGACAGTTTAGACATGTCAATTAACCTAATATGAACCTATTTGGGATATAGGAGAAA
This sequence comes from Lasiurus cinereus, assembly GCA_011751065.1. Classification (NCBI taxonomy): domain Eukaryota; kingdom Metazoa; phylum Chordata; class Mammalia; order Chiroptera; family Vespertilionidae; genus Lasiurus; species Lasiurus cinereus. The sequence goes on along the minus strand of JAAGEH010000045.1, from coordinate 31,643,693 downwards.
ACCAGGAAAAACCTACACAGACATGGGTAGAATATGCATACTCCACACAAGCAGTGGCCTCAATCAAAAATCAAATTTTTCCTCACTAATGTTATAACAAAAAACAATGTTAAAAAAAATGTTATTCCAGAATCTGCTGTACTACTCAGCCATAAAAAAGGATGAGATGTTGCCATTTGTGACAACATAGATGGACCTTAAGAATAGTATGTTAAGTGAAATAATCATACAAAGAAAGATAAATACTTCATGATTTCACTTATATGTGAAATCTAAAAGAAAAGAAAAGAAAAGAAAAGAAAAGATCAAAACCCAGATGTGGAGGTATAGAGAAGAGATTGGTGGTTGCCAAAAGGGAAGAGAACTTGATGGGGGAAATGGGTTAAGGGGATCAAGAGGTACAAATGTCCAGTTATAAAATAAATAAATCATGGGGGTGTAACATACAGCATGTGGAATATAGTCAATAATATTATATTAACTTTATATGGTGACAGACATTAACTAGACATATTTTGGTGATCATTTTTATGTTGTATATAAATACTAGAGGCCTGGTGCATGAAATTCATGCATGGGTGTGGTCCTTAGGCCTGGTTGGTGATCAAAGCACAAGCATCTGGTATGGAAGGGTAGGTCCCGGCTGATCTCTGGGCCCTGGGCAGCACCTGGACCCCAGGCCCCTTCACACCCGCCTCTGCCTGAGTCATGGCGCCCGAGTCCCCATGCAGAGATGCAGCAAATATGGCTGGACACTGTGGGCCGGGGTTCCATGTGGGCCTCTGGGCCACCCAGGGGGGGCACACAGAAGCTGGGTGGATAGCATGCTCTCTCCTGATTAGCCTCACAGACTGGCTTCTGCATGAACTCATGGGGAGCTCAACCAGCCCCTGTGGTCCCAGCAGCTATGGCTTGGCTCACTCAGAAGAGGCCACACAGGTATGGGGCAGGCTCCTCACAGGCACCTGGCACCTGAGCATGGGGGTTTCCACAGCGTGCAAGCCCTAGCATCTCAGGAGGAGGGTAGCAGGGGGAGGGAGAGTGAGCTCAATGGACACCCCCACATTCTCACTGCACCTCTGTTTCCATCACCCCCACCCCCAGGTAGCTGGCAAAAGGCTGCAGCTCCTTGCCAGGTGCCATGAGAGATTGGTTGCCGCCACCCTTAGTTCCCTATCTCAGCCTCAGGCCCAGCCTTGATTGAGCGAACAGGGCCTGCTGGCTGCTGGTCACCATCTGCGGGGTTATCAGCTGAGCAATTGGGCCTGTGCTTGCACCTGCCTTGGCCTGGCACCACCCACTCACCTACTCCCCCATCCTGCTCTCAGCAGGGCCCATCCGGCTGGCAGCAGCTCCACTGCCACCCGCTGCCAGCACCACATTCTCAACACCTGCCATGTTATACACCGCCTCTGGTGGTCAGCACATGTCATAGCAAGTAGTCAAATTCCTGGTAGAGGGAATAATTTCAATATGAGGCTTTTATTATATAGGATGGAATCACTATGTTGTATACATGAAATAAACATAATATTGTATAAAAATTATATGCATTATCCATCTTCAGTGTTCCAGATACTAAATCAGGCCCTGTCTGAGTCTACTCAAGCTGCTATCGCAAAATAAACAGATTTGGTGGCTTAGGCAATAAACATTTATCTCCAGTCTGGAGACTAGGAAGTCCAGGATCAAGGTACTAGCAGGTTCTTAGTGAGAGCTCTCCTTCTGACTTGTAGACAGCATCTTTTTTGCTATGTATTCACATGCTTTTTCCTAAGTGTGTGTTTGGAGAGAGAAAGAACTCTCATGGTCCTTTCTCTTTGTATAAGGGTATTCATTCCATCAGGAGGTCTCACCTTTGTGACCTCATCTAAACTTAATTACCTCCAAAGATCATCACATTGAGGGCAAAAGCTTCAGCATAAAAACAGTGATGCACATTAACAACAGGCCACATGGAGGTTCAGGGAAATAGAGAACAAACAGGCCTGGGAGAGCTCATAATCTAGTGAGAATGCTGAGTACACAAACACTTATCAAAGACAACGGAAAGGCACCCATGCTTCCAGAAAGACACAACCTTCAGTTGACACAAAGATTACTTCAAGGGTAGAAGTGATGGGTGGTCTGAAAGAGAGAGGACACTGAAAAAATGAAAATAATCTTTATATGGGCAAGAATCCTTAAATAGCTTAGGGAGGCTGGAGTATAGGAGCCAGGTGGGAAAAAGGCAGATAGAGGCTGCAGAGGGAGGTGGGGCACTCTGACTTTGGGTCTTGGTGATGATTGCAGGGGAACCAATGAAGGATTTGAAGAACTGATGGAGATATTGAACTAGTTTCCCAAGACTGCTGTAACAAATTACCACTAATTTGGTAATAGCTTAAAACAACATAAAGTTATTCTCTCAGAGTTTTGGAGGCCAGGAGTTAACAGAGTTGGTTCTTTCTGGAGGTTGTGAGAGAGAATTTGTTTCATGCTTCATTCCTAGCTCCTGGTGACTGTCACCAATACTTTGTGTTTCTGCCTCTGTCTTCACATGGCCTTCTCTCCTCTCTGTCTCTCTGAGTATCAAAGCTTCCTCTTCTTCCTCTTATAAAGACACAAGTCATTGGTCCACCCTAAATCCAGGATGATCTCATCTTAAAATCCTTAACTTAATTACTTCTCTAAAGACCCTTATTCCAAACAAGGTTACATTTCAGGCTCTAGATGAATATGCCTCTTCAACCCATTATAGGTATATTCAGATGGAATATTATGATTCAGCTTAGAGGTAAAGATGACTAAGAATGTTTTCCATAAAAACACATAGAAGTCCAAAAAGACATATGTAACCAATGACTATCCACACTATTATAATTTGAGATTGAAAAGATAGGAAAAAACATAAAGGTCAGGCACTAAAGGACTTATCAAAGATATTACACTGCATCTGTACAATAGAATATTAGGCAGACATTGAAAAACAAACCAAATCAACATAAACTGATATTAAAAGACGTTAGTACAATATTGAGTGACAAAATATCAGGTGACATATGCAAAGTATGATCCATATGGTAAAAAGAAAAAACTGTAAAGATACAACTATTAATGGTTCTTATCTTGTGATATTTATAAGTCTGGGAGGAAGGCTAAGATGGAGAAAGCTTTCATTTTATGGAGTTATGTATTTTTTAAATATTTTTTAAATGTGAATGTCTTGCTTTTATTAATTAAAAAATATGTATTTCTCTTTTGAAGAAACTGTTTAGGAGGGGAAAAAACAGCTGAAGAAAAAAATGCCATCTTAATATAATTTAAAAAACAAAAGGTGCTCACAATGAAATTTAAATGTAAGAAGCTGAAGAACTACATTTTAATTCTGTAATATAAACTGAGGCTTTATATTGAATAAATTCTGGCAGTTAAAGAAATATTTTTTTTTTAAATATCCTAACAACTGCTTAATTCACAGCAAAGAATACATTGACCATCTATCATTACATTGCTGATTTAGCTGGGCCGGACAGCGGGTTTCAGGCTCAGACAAGTGATTACAACAGTCTCACAGTTCTAGCCCTGAATCACCATGACAACATGAACATATAATTATATACATGCATTGGAAGAAAACCAAAGAATGAAAAATACAAAGGCATGCAGGGATAATTTTTTTTTGTACTGCAAGGAAAACACAGAAGAAAAATGATTTTTTAAATATTCCTTACAAAAGAACACCATGTTTAGGAAAATAGTTAATTAAATGGATTTAAAGCAAAACATAACTTAAACACTATGGCCATTTCCATCTTTCAGCCCTCTAGATTTATCAAAGCTCTCAATAGCACACTCAGGAGCATTCAAACAAAACTAAACAGCCATAAGCTGTTCTAAGCTTCCTGTAATTTAAGTAACAATTTCTATAATTACAAGTATTTGAAACTTTTCTTATCATTTCTAAATGATTATGAATATCTGCAAGCTTAGAAGATTATATTTTGAAATGTATTTATATACAAACCTTCCATTAAAAAGCAAAATAAATTAAGCTATTACTATGTTTAGGCTGTTGGTTTATAGTGTGATGTATATGAAATAAGAATTTTCAAATAAAGCAAAAGGAAGGGGTTGGTTACTGGATCTAAACACTAGTAGAAGCAGCCTGATTTCCTTTTGTTGGTGGTTCAGATTACACAGAGTAGAATCATGTAATCAGCCTCATCCACACTGAAAAGATTCAGAAGGAAGACCATATATATATATAATCTGTACCAACATTCAAGAATAAATAGGGGAAGAGAATTGATCAAGTGTACCTGAAGAATGTATTAATCCTTTACCTCTAAACAGACCTGAGTAAATCTGCCAGCCCCCAATAACTAGGGGGAGCTTCTTTGTTCAACATCAAAAAGCATTTATCAAGCACTGTGTTGAGTGTTTGGGATAAAAATAATCTCCATCATCAAAAGGTTCACCAGCTTGTGGGGAAGAAAGACAATTAAGTAATTATCATAGTGGGGCCTACGTACTCCTAGTAGATAGGAAGACCACATGTCTCATTGCATGAGACTATTTCATTTATATCTATTATTTTAGCATGTTTTTAAAAATCAGAATTAATACTTTTAATCTCAAGTGTGTCCTAATTTAGATAACATAATAAATTATGTGATCATATTTGTAGAAATATTATGGGAGCCATGGAAAGGCTCTTACTCCAGAACTTGGAGGGCTTCCTGGAGGAAGCACTGCCTGAATTAGTCATATAGGATAAATTAGGCAACCAAGTGAAGAAGGGGGACCAGGACTTAGTGGACACTTTAATTGAGCTAATGGCATCCTGTGTCAACTATTTTCCTAACACAGGAGACTTTACACTCAAATAATGTAATATCACATTTGTGGAGAACATTGTTCCTCAAACTCCCTTACTAAGTCTCTCATAGGTCCCAAATTCCAGAAGCACATATACAAATGACACTGGGCACTTCATAACTTCTCATAGACTGTTTCCTCTCAGGTAGAATCATGATCACTCTAGGGCCTAAAGACACAATTAAATTCTAAAAAAATTTTTACCTGTGTTAGTCCAGCACTTTTCTTTCAGAAAAGGCTCCTCCCTAACCAGGAGAGGACATCAATTACATTGTTCAACCCCTCCCACCATATGGGATAGCATGTGACACAGCAGGCCAGAGTCCTTAGGGGAGGATTGATCAGTCTGCTAGGATACCACTAAGCATAATGAGCTGCTAGTGATCTTCTTTTTTACCACTTTTAAAGTCCTGCCTAAAAATAGTCAATAAAAAATAACATAGACCTCAGAGATGGAAAGAGACTCCTACAGATGTTCTTTGAATACCTGTATGCAAAAATGCCTGATACTATTAGATTTCCCCCCTACACAGGCTAACAATTCCACTCTCTGTTGAACAAAGAAAGTATCTTTATTTCTCTGTAATTGTGTAGTAGTAGCAGGTGGGAGGAGATGGAGAGATGAAGCACTAGTGCTATCTAGTCATCAAAGGTAACATCAGTAACCTAACTTGGACTCTGCTTTAAAGACTCAAGTAAATGTTAGTGTTTCAAAGTTCTGTGCCTTGCCACTCCTCTTCAGGAAAGCACACAAGTGTGTGAAAGAGGAATATGGCCTGTGTTTGGGGCATGGGGATTAGCTTCTCTCATAAATTGTTCTGTGGGTCCATGTTCAGCAGAACAGTTGGTCTGGCTACTCCATGGATTGCTGATCAGTTAGGTACAGCCAGTCCCATCCTGATCATTGCTGCTGAAGGTTACAGGTGCTCTCTTGGCTGAGGCAATGCTGTCCCTGAGCATTGGTCACCTCCTTCCTGAACTGAGCCCCATCCCAGCTTTCACTAGAACTACCTTGGTTCTTACCTAAGGTAGAGTGGGGGCCCTGCTTTACCTCTGGTTCAGATATCAGCACTACAGCTCTTAGTTGTGGACTTGGTCTCCATCACAAGGAAACACCCTTTAGATAAACTCATAAGCAGCTTCAGCTACCTTCCCCATCCCTCCGTAGAGCACAAATGAACTGGATTCTTCCCATACTACATGGAATCTATGGGAGATTCGGCATACCTAAACTCAGATTCTCTTTCCATCTAGCCATTCAAGCAAAAGTAACTTGGGTATGGTTATGCAGGCTGCTAAGGAAACTAGGCCAGGAGTCCCTATATCTATTGCCTACCCCACAGAACCCTCATCTAAGCCTTCAGCCTAGAAAGAGACACCCATCTCATAATCAGTTTTCCTTCCTGTTAGGGTCACCGAAGGAGGTATGCACAAGGCCAAAAGTGGTAAAGAATTATAAACTCATTAGGTTATCTGGGAAACCAGATGGGTTGAGGGAGCCCCAAAATGGCGTCAGCACCCAGGGGCAGGGAGTCAGAAATTTTAAAGGACTCTAGGGAGGCTTTTACTGAGCAGAGAATTCTCTGGGTGGAGAATTCTCTGGACGGGTCCAGAATGGAAAGGTAATGGTTTTAGCAAGTGGAATGTGGTTTAAGCAAAAGGGGACATTGATTGTGAAGTGTTCTAAAAATCAGTTCCCAGGGAAGGGGATACTGACTCAATTATTTGATCAGAGCTAACACTACTCTTAGACAAGGAGGGTAAAAAAGACTACTTTTCCCTCCTTTTTTCTCCCTTTTCTAGTTTTACCAACACCTCCCACATTTAAAACTCTATGATCAGAAGAGCAAGACAAACTACACAATCAGGTTCACTGGCTTGCCTCTTTATTTGTTAGAGAAGGAGATAGGTGTTTAAAAATACTTTTCTTTATCAATCTAGTTTCATTTACAAGCCTGTCAACTTACATGCTTGAAAAAATCTGTTTTGGTAATAGCTGATGATTAAAACTTTCTTTCTCTTTGCATCCTTGAAGCTACAATACTAATTGAATCCCCCTCCCCTTCCTTTGTCTCAAGGTCATGTAACCCAAAGTATAAGCAATAAATATATTAATTACTTTTTAAATTATTACCCTAGATCAGTGGTCGGCAAACTGCGGCTCTGTTGACTAATGAGTGTGCCGACCACTGGGATAGGGGCTTAATCACAGGGAACAACAACAGCCTGTAATTAGTGGAATCAAGAGTCTAGATCAGTTGTCAGCAAACTCAACAGAGTGGCAAATTGCAGCTGGCGAGCTGCATTGTGGCTCGTGAGCTGCAGTTTGCAGACCACTACCCTAAATCAATAGTTCTCAAGTATGATCTCTAGATCATCAGCACTGTTAGAAATGCAGATTCTTGGACTTTTCCTAGACCAACTAAATCAGAAATTCCAGGGATGGGGTCCCCAAATCTGCTTTCCAACAAGCCCCCTAGGAATCATGCTAAAGTTTGAGAAGCACTTGCCTTATGTGCATTTATATAAAAGATCCTCCTTCAACATAATCAAGGGGTATATATAATTTGTTTCTCACAGGGTTCGCCAACCTTGAAGAAATCACAGTATCATTTTAGGAGGGTCACTCTGGGCATAGTTTTTCCTGTTAATGTTTCATTCTCCCAGAGAAGTAATGACTTTTGGATGGCAGTGGAACACATGGGATAACCTGAGGACACAAGCAACACAAATGTGATGGAACTGGGGAGCACATTTCTTAAAGCTCTGAGCAGAATCTCCATCAGAGCTCCAGGCCGCTGGCCTAGCACTATCTGAAGTGGGAAAGAAGAGTCCCTACTTCCACACACCTGTCTGGCCTTCACCATTCAAGGTTATTTTGGCTGTGAAACCTCATGTACATTTTATTTCTTATGTTTCTTCCCTTCCTAAAGAATTAAAATCCCCCCTAGCTGGTTTGGATCAGTGGATAGGGCATTGATCTGCAGACTGAAGGGTCCTGGGTTCAACTCTGGTTAAGGGCACATACCTGGGTTGCAGACTCGAACCCCAGTTGGGGGCATGCAGGAGGTAGCTGATCAGTGATTCGCTCTCATCATTTATGTTTCTATCTCTCTCTCCCTCCCTCTCCCTTCCTCGCTGAAATCAACAAAAATATTTTAAAAGATTCCATCTGCTCCTAAACCTTAAATATTAATATGGAGGGTATTTACTTTCCCAAAATTCCCACACTCCAAAGGCATGTGCTATACCCAGTTGGCTGAGACATATAACAACAAACCAACTACGCATCAGAACCTCTAAACATGGAATTTAGCAAACAATGAAGAATGAAAGGAGTAACATACATATGTGTAAGCATCCATCTGACTAGAGGCTTATTTTTTATTTTAGCCTCATAAGTGTGTGGATATATCAGTCAAGGTTATAAGCAATAAAAATTGAATCTAGTTAACTTAAGCAAAAAACTGAACTAATCAACTCAATGACTTGAAGGCAAGTCTGGAGAAGAAACATCTGTTCATCTGGGATGAGACAGGAACACATGAAACCAGGCAACCAATGGGTCCAGGCTGCCTGTCACTACTTGAGCCAATTAAGTAGAAACAGGATTGAATCATATATGAGCATTTATTCAAGTAATAAGAGAGCAGCAGGTCATCCACAAAAATCTGCTCTGCAACCGCCCATATGCTGGTTGCTTTTATTGGGTAAGACAAATATTACTTTGGGAAGTAGGCAAAAGGAATAAGAACAGGTATGCAAAATGTTTATTTCAGGCATGGGGAAGTAGGCAATGCAGGCTGGGGCAGGACTCCATTGTTTAGGCACAAGGTTGTTAACTTTTCCATGATAATATGCAGTTATTGAATGGAAATTGACAGCCTACCAAGGTTGACTCCCAGGTCCTAGGAATACCTACAGCTCTCAACTGTGACTTGCCCATAGACATGAGGGTCAAAGTAAGTCCAAGCTTCTAATTCATATTCCACTCCTCTTCTCTTTTCATCCTACTCATCTAATTTTCTGCCTTTAACCTCCACACTGAAATAGACAGTAAACTCTGCATTGAGAAAATAGTAAATAAGAACATTAACTGTTAGAAGCCCAAAGGCTCCCCCTCTCCCCCATTTTCTTCACTTTTCTCTGATTTGCTCTAAGTGAACTGTTTGGTACTCCAGAAAATGCATTGGGCTTAAAGTAAATTGCTTTAGCTCTTTCATGGACTGTCTATGAGACCTCATATAGGTTGCTTGGCCTTTGTTTTCTCATTTATAAAACAAATAGGTTAGATAGGATCTCTAAAATTCCATCTTCAAGATGTTAAGCAATAAAAATAGTATCTATTGAACCTTTATTAAGATGGTGACATAGGTAAACGCCTGTACTCACCACCTCCCACAACCACATCAAAATTACAACTAAAATATAGAAAAATAATCATCTAGAACTGCTGGAAAGTTGTCTGAAAGGAAGTCTTACAACTAGAGAAGAAGAAAGCACACTGAGACTGGCAGGAGAACTGGGTAATCTGGCACCCATGTGTGCCGCTTTTTTAATGAGAAGGGTGGTCACCTCTGTAGAGGCCACTCAGAGGAGCAAGGGGTCCCAGCCCCACACCAGACTCCCAGCCCAGGGTCCCAGAGCTGGAAAGAGAAGTCCCAATACCTACGGACTGTACAAACCAGTTCAGATTTGGGTTCAGTGATAAAGAGGCTGCTGGACACCCAGCTGTTCCCCTTAAAAGGCCAGCACCACAGACTGAACTTACAAGGTACTGCTTCCTCCTGCTTCCTCTAAGCTACAGCACCAGGAAGAGGTTTTGGGAGACACAGACAAATGCAAAGAGGAACTGGATTGTTTAGCATTGAGGCAATAACTCTGGGGTGCCTTTCTTCCAGATAAAGGTGCTTGCAGGGATCATTGTCTTATGCTGGGACCTCCTTCCAATCAGACTGGCAGGCAGAAGTGGCTAGGGTGACCAGGCCATAAAGGAGTGAAGTTGCAGGGCTGACTGGCAGCCATTCCTGGTGATTCCCTAAGATCCCGCCTCATCCAATTTACCCAAGCTGTGTGCATCAGCTTTTGCCTATGTCCTTGCTTAGGTTAAAATTAAACAAGCTGCAGCTGGGTCAAGGAATCCCAAACCTATCAGTAAGAGGCCCACTACCCAGCACCAGCACCAGACTGCCTTGCTTCATAGCTGGGCTTCATCTGGGCACTTCCAAATCTGATACAAAGAGGAGAAATCTGCAGATCTCTTTGTAGCTCCTGCTGGGTAGCCCCACACAATGGCTGTCTTTGCACTTGCCTGGAGACCCAAGAGCCAGTATACCCAGTGGTCGGTGTCAGACCATACCAGATTACAAGTCTACATACCCATAAGTAACACACTCAGACTTGGTGACAAAGCTCCATTGAAGCAAGCTCTGCTCCATAGGGGTATCTCTGGCACAGCAGTTTTCCCACTGTAGTCATAGCTGGTCCTCACAGCCAATTGGCCTGGAGGTCAATTTCTCCCAGTGACACCAACAACAATCAAATCTCAACTACAGGACTGTGCTCACAGCCCACAAAGAGGTGCATCTAGAGCACCCAGCTCAGGTGACTTGGGAGGCTGAGCCACTGGCCCTATAGGACACCTACTACACAAAACCATTCTATCAACTCAAGGTAACACAGCAGCTCTACCCAATACATAGAAACAAATACAAGGAAGCAGCCAAAATGCAGAGACAAAGAAACATGTCACAAATAAAAGAAATGGAAGAAAGTAAACTACTGGATATAGAGTTCAAAACCATGGTTATATGGTTACTCAAGAATCTTCTAGAAACCTCCAAAGGACTTATTGAGACTTTCAAGGATCTTAATGAGAATGCCAAAAAAAAATTAAAAAGGGACAGTCAGAAATTAAGCATACACTGACTGAAATAAAGAATAATATATACACAGTCCTTGGGTTATGTCAGATTCAATGTACGTTGTTTTGTAGCTACATCACCACCTCCCATCCTATCTAATAAAAGAGTAATATGCAAATTAACCATCACTCTGCTATACCCACAAGCCAATCAGAAGCAAGTATGCAAATTAACCCCAGCCAAGATGGTAGTGAGCAGGAAGGAGGCTTGGGTTTCCCAGGGGATGGAGGAAGCCAAACTTTCTACACACCCTGGTGGGCTTCAATTATAGAAGATAAATAAATCCCAACAGAAATGGCTGCTACCATGGAGAAAGCAGGAGGCTTGGCTCCACTCCAGGCTACAAAGTTTCAATTGTAGAAGTTAAGTAAATCCCAGACACCAGGGCCTCCACTTGGGTTGCTGGGGTGTATGGCCACCCTGCAAACTATCACAGGCCCCTCACCCAGGCTGCTTCATGCCCCAAGAGAACCCCAACCCTGATCTGGGACACCCTTCAAGGCAAACCAGCTGGCCCCCACCCATGCACCAGACCATCACTGGCCCCATGTGGTGAAAGATGGCTGTCCCCATGTGGACACAAGATAGCCACTACAAGATGGCCAGCAGGGGAGGGCAATTGGCAGGGACCAGGCCTGCAAGGAGGGCAGTGGTGGACAATCAGGCCAGCAGGGGAGGATAGCTGAGAGGGACCAGGCCTGCAATGAGGGCAGTTGGGGGCAATCAAACCTGCATGGGAAGGCAGGTAGGAGTGACCAGGCCAGCAGAGGAGTGAAGTTGGGGGTGATTGGGCCTGCAGGGAAGGGCAGTTGAGGGGAACTAGGCCTGCAGGGGAGGACGGTAAGGGGCAAAGAGGCTGGCAGGGGAACAGTTAGGCATCAATCAGGTTTGCAGGGGAGTGGTTACATGGTGATCAGGCTGGCAGGCAGAAGTGGTTAGGGGAAATCAGAAAGGCAGGCAGGCGAGCAGTTGGGAACCTGTAGTCCGGGATTGTGAGAGGGATAATTAACTGCTCATTTAATCAGGTAGGATTGGGCCTAAACAGGCAGTCAAACATCCCTCGAGATGTCCCAGATTGGAGAAGGTGCAGGTTGGGCTGAGGGACACCCACCCCTGTGCATGAATTTTGTACACTGGGCCTCTAGTTTATTTATTAAAAAAAAAAAGTTCTGTCATTTCAACATATGTACATATGTGCTTTATGTTTTTTATTATTTATTTACCACAGGTAAAGGTCTGGAATTGTCTTTCTTTTAATTTTTTTTACTGTTTCACTTTATTACTGCTGTGTATGTGCTCCATGTGAGTGATGTAGGTGCTTATATAAGTGGGTTCCAACATACAGCAAAAATCGCATAACGTCATGCTGTAGGAATGGATCTCTGATATAACCCAGGGTCTTACTGTACAGGGATTCAACAGTAGAATAGAGGATTCTGAGGACCAAACCAACAATTTGAAATATAAGAAAGTAAAAAAACACCCAACCAGAAGAACAAATAGAAATAAGAATCCAACAATGTAAAGATAGTGTAAGGAGCCTCTGGGACAACTTCAAGAGTAAACAACATTCGAATTATGGGGGTGACAAAAGAAGAGAGAGAGCAAGATATTTTTAAAAAACCTCTTTGAAGAAATAATGACAGTAAACTTCCCCTAGTGGTGAAGAAATAGACTTACAAGTCCAGGAAGCCCAGAGAGTCCCAAATAAGAGGAACCCAAAGAGGACCACACCAAGACACATCATAAATAAAATGCCAAGGGCTAAAGACAAAGAGAGGATCTTAAAAGCAACAAGAAAAAAGCAGTTAGTTACCTACAAGGGAGCACCCATACAACTGTCAGTTGATTTCTCAACAGAAACTATGCAGGCCAGAAGGGAGTGGCAAGAAGTATTCAAAGTGATGAATAGCAAAGATCTTACAACTAAGATTACTTTACCCAGCAAAGCTATCATGCAAAATTGAAGGTCAGGTAAATAGCTTCACAGACAACAAAAAGCTAAACAAGACCAGTATTGTATGAAATATTGAAGGGTATTCTTTAAGAAGAGGAAGAAGAAGAAAAAAATATCAAAAATATGAAGAACAAAATGGCAACAAATACATAACCTATCAACAAGTGAATCTAAAAATCAAAATAAATGAATAAGAATTCTAATGAACAGAATAAACTGGTGAAAAAATAGAATCAAAGGCATGAAACTGGAACAGACTGACAATTCTCAGAGGGAAGGGAGGTGTAGGGGGCAGGAAGATATTAAAGAAAGATCTCATATGCATATATGCATTACCTATGGACACAGACAATAGGGTGGTGAAGGCTGGGGTGGGAGAGAGATTAGGAACCGGGTGGAGGGGGCAATGAGGGGAAAAAAGAGGGACATCTGTAATAATTTCAACAACAAAGATTTAAAAATAATAATAGTAAAATAATAATACCTATCTATTTCTAAGTCTGTCAACTTCTAGGAAGGCTATAGTGTATCTTCATGTGTATTGTAACTTTTCCAAAAGCCTGACTAATGCTGTTATTTTCAGAAGTTGTAGTCAAATAAAGATTTGGCCATTGACTAACATTACAGAAAGGAGGTTAATTCCAGTTTCTGAATGTCTGGAATAATCTGCTCTCTTTTACCATCTCAGATACATAAACAGGATCTTCTAAATATAATTCTTAAACTAAATATATATGTTTATAAATATAAAATGTTTTAGTACTAACACAGGAAATAGGCTTATCCTCATCTCTCATTTTTTAATTCACCAAATGATGTCACAGAGTGTATAAATTTTTAAACTATAAATACATCTACCTTTTATCACACTGTATTTAATCTAGCCCTTCATGTGAAACAATACTACTAATTCCTATTAAGGTTTCCCTGGATTAAAAGCTATATTGTGGACACAGAAATCCACTTTTTCTAAATCTCATTTCTTTTTATCTTTGATACCACCATTCTGCTCTCTCTGTACAAAAGAGTAAATCCTTTCAGAACCAACAGGCTAAAGTACCATAGCGACTGAGATTACCATTACTGACATCCCAGCTGAATAAACTATAAGGAGCATTTCTCCTCACCTTTCACCTTGAAATAATCACAGTCCTGGAAGTGCAGGCTCCTGCATGACACATGACAGGAAAGTCGTCCCTTACACTTTAGTCTTGGAAACTGACTTCAATAATGGTTTGTAAAGTTACATTTTAAAAATAAATTTTGCCAGGAATAATAACAAGTGTAAAAGAAAAACTTGTGTATAAACAGGATCTCCTTATTTTTGTACTCATTCTCAAGTGCCTCAAATCTTCTGTATTCACCACAAATATTTTCACTTATAAATTAATATTTTTTTAAGTTTCCTTTATCCTGTTATCAAATTTTTGAGAACCACTGATGAGTTCTTCCCTGGCTAATGACTCCCTTTCAACTAGTTGTGTGCTATACACAGAAGGTTTAAAAATACTCATCATAATATTTTTAAATTCCTTGATAAATCCTTTTTTCACTTGATGGCAAAACTTCTCTCCTATTTACCCAATCAGACCTGCAAAAAAGAAAAAGAAATTTTAAAAAATGAGGATAATGTAGGGAGCCTCTGGGACAACTTCAACCATACCAACATTCATATCATAGGGGTGCCAGAAGAAGAGAGGGAGCAAGAAATTGAAAACCTATTTGAAAAAATTATGACAGAAAACTTCCCTAATTTGATGAATGAAATTAATAAACAAGTCCAGGAAGCACAGAGAGTCCCAAACAAGAGGTAATCAAAGAGGTTCAACCAGGACACATTATAATTAAAATGCAAAAGTTTAAAGACAAAAAGCAGCAAGAGAAAAGCAGTTAGTTACCACTGGGGAACTTTCATAAGACTATCGGGAGATTTCTCAACAGAAACTTTAGAAGCCAGAAGGGATTGGCAAAAATATTCAAAGTGTGAAAGCAAAGACCTATAAACAAGATTACTCTACCCAGCAAAGCTATCAGAAAAAGCTAAAAAAATTCATCATCACCAAAGTAGTATAATATGAATGTTAAAGGGTCTTTTTTAAGAAGAAAAAAAGGAACAATAATATGGCAATAAATACGTATCTATCAACAACTGAATCTAAAAACAAAATAAACAAAAAAGCAGAACACAAACAGATTTATAGATACAAAGAACATTTTTGTTTGTTTGTTGGTTTGTTTCTGTTAATATTTACCCAAGGATTTCTTTTCCATTGCTTTTCAGAGAAAATGGAAGAGAGGGAGGGAAAGGGAAAGAGAGAGAAACATCAGTCCCCAAAACTCCCAAACCAGTGGCAGAGAGGGAACCCAGAACCCTGGTATGCACCCTTGACCAGGAATCAAACCTGAGTCCCTTCAGTACATCAGCCAACGCTCTAACTATTTAGTCACACCAGCTAGGGCAGACACAAAGAACGTTTTGATGATTGCCAGATGGAAGGAGGGTTAGGGGGATGGGCAAAAAAGGTGACATCATTAAGAAGTACAAATTGGTTGTTATAGAAAAGTCATGGGGATGTAAAGTACAGCATTCCCATAGATTTAGTCAAGAATAGAGTCAAGAATATTCTAATAACTATGTATGGTGTCAGATGTGTGCAAGGCTTATTGAGATAATCACTTAAGTTATGTAGTGTCTAATCACTGGTGTGTCCATTGAAACTAATATAATAATGTGTATGACAACTGTAATCTATATATATAAAAGCCAAGCAACCAGAATGACAGAACAACCAGAATGACCAGAATGACTGGTCACTATAACATCCACTATGGTGGCCAACCAGTAATATTAGGGCCCAATTAGCCCCCCTAACCTCCGATGGCCCCTCCCTCCCCATGATTGGGGGCAGGGCTGGCTGGCCAACCACCCACAGCCCCTCCCCTCTGCCTGCCCAACCCAATGGCCCCTATTAGAGTGGGCTGGCCAAACCTCACCCATGCACAAATTTGTGCACCACGCCTCTAGTTAAAAATAAAATTATAAAATACTTTATAAATAAATAGATAAAAATAGGATAAATTTTTTTTAAAAAAGGACATATAATAAATCCTCCCAGTTTTCGTCTTATTCTTCTCTATTAATGAAATATTTCAGTGTTGGGATATCTATGTTTTAAAATTTTTCAAGGAGCTTATTGAGGTCTGCAAAAGTTTCTGCTAAATCCTTCACTGTGAATGTTATTGTGAGTTCTTTTTCTATATCTGTAATAGTGTCAACAACAAAAATGAAGTTTTAAAAAAAATGATTAAAATGGTATGGGGCACTTACCATAAATGGAGCTTGCAAGACTGGAATTTGTTCTGGGTGAATCAGTGAGTGGTAAGTGAATGTAAATACCTGGGACATAACTGTACACTCTTGTAAAATATAAACTCTGTACACTTGGATTACACTAAATTTACTTTAAAAATTCTTCATTCCATGATAAATTAACTTTAGCTTACTGCAATGTTTTTACTCTATAAACTTTGCCATTTTTAACTTTATTACTTTTTTGTAATAGCTCTTAGCTTAAAACAAATACATTGTCACAACTGTACAAAAAATATTTTTCCTTATATCCTATTCTACAAACTTTCCTCAATTTTATTTTATTTTTATTTTTTTAAACTTTTTTGTTAAAAACTAAGACACAAACACATATTAGTTAGCCTAGACCTACACAGGGTCATGATCATCAATATCAGTCTTCCACCTCCACATTGTGTTCCCCTGGAAGGTCTTCAGGGGCAATAACATTCATGGAGCTGTCATCTCCTATAACAATACCTTCTTCTGGAACACCCCCTGAAGGACCTGCCCAAGGCTGTTCTTGAAGTGTTACCTATCATTCCTTTCAGAAATATGACCATGATGGTTTGCTTGGTTTGTTCCTTTCTTTTTTCCCCCCAGTGATTTGCTTGTAAGCAGATAATATACCATGAACATTCTTCTCTATTAATGAAATATTTTGCTTTTAGGGGATCTTTGCTTTTACACCTTTTAAAGAGCTTTAAAGGTCTGCAAAAACTTCTGCTAAGTGCTTCACTGTGAATTTTCTTGGGGGGTTCTTTTTCTACTCTTGCCGTTTTCTTTTCTCCTGCCTGTTGTTCAGTTCTGTGTTCCTGTTCTAGTTCCAACAACTCCTCATTAGT